>JBAMCK010001113.1:0-600000 GCA_037075185.1 Drosophila pseudotalamancana
CCGCTTCGTTCCCGGTTACGTATTGCTGTCTGGCAACGCTAGAACACAGTTAAACATTAGTTGTATAGGCTTATAATATTCTTCAGTATTTATTGCAAAAAACGGCGCCTACCAAATGCAAAGAATATAAGACTACTTTACATATATATATTTAATTTAAAAAAAATTGAATAAAAATAAAAAGTTACGAAACACTCACAATCGTGCTTGCTGCTCCAGGTGAGGCTCGAACTCACAACCCCGGCAGTGCTCATGTACACAGTTACTGATTATAAGTACCGTGCGCTAACCAATTGCGCCACTGGAGCCTTCGGAAATTTTTTTGCCAAATGGCTATTTTGAAATCAGAACTCGATTCCTGCCGCTCCCGCAACCCCTTTTACTTTTAATTCTATTCAACTTTTCAGGCTACACAGTGGTACAAAAGCAAAATCAAATAACCGTAACTACCAAATCGGTCAGCACGTAGACAAAACGCATGTTTTTTTAAATGTTATATAAGTACATACATTGTAACGAGTTTATTTTTGTTTGTTTATATAGTACTTTATGGCTTAAAAACTAACATTATGCGTGCAGTCCTTAAATCGAGTCTTTTCTGTAGGCTCTGTAATTGTTCATCTCGGTGGGAAATGTCTTGTATAATTCCAGCAGAAGATTTGCTTTGAACTTTTTCAAGCTCTCGATTTTTCCTTTCACCTCCTCATTCTTTGCCAACGCCTTTTCCACACAATCCTTAGTGTACAGTTGCGGGTTTTTATCCTGGTCAATGTAATCAAAGAATACCTCGAAGGGCACATATACATCCTGCACCTGTGGCCGCAATTTGTCTATTTCCTGCAACCCGGTGACCAAGCTGTTGCTATAATTACCAATAAAAATAATATATTTAAGCCGGCAATATTCAGAGGAAGCGTGTAGCATCTTACATTTTTTGATTCAGTACATTTTGGCCTTGCGGCTGGAAATCGCTAACAATTATTCTTATTTGCCGCACATTCTCGATAAACATTTCAAGCTGAGTTTCCAAATTTTCCAGTGGCGAGGTCATTTTCAGCAGTATTTATACAATGTGCAACAGTTCTTGAACAATTTATTAATATGTTCGCAATTGTTGTCTACACAGCTGTTTGTTTATATCTGTATATTTTGCTTCTTCTTTATAGCGCAACATTCACAATGCTAATGCATTGTATCGATAAGCACTTGTAGCAGCACTCTTATCGATACTTAGCCCACATTTCGTGCCAAAGTAACTCGATAGTATCGATACACTGCCTGCCAGAGAACGGCGAAGTACATGCTATTTTATACATTTTAATAAATATACTTGAATAAACTAAACTAAAAACAATGTCTGATGGTGATTTGGATGCATTGCGCGCACAGCGTATGGCGCAATTCGTAAGTAGTAAACCATGTGTTCTAGAAACTCCGCTCGTTGCCAAGTTACCAAAAGCCAAAAATAGCAACAAAAGAAGTAAAATAAAATAAAAATATATATATTATGAAGTTCTCGTGCGGCATAAGGAATATACCAGAAGCGCAAATATATATGTGCAATGCATGGTTGTGCTTTGCAACATATGACTCATAATTGATGTTACATTGGCTGCCGCTGGTCGCCTACTTAAGCGCCGGCTGCGGCGCACCTGTGAGAGAAAGGGTATGCTCTAATCGATATACCCATCAATTGTCATTGTAGGGCGGTGGCGGCGGCAACGATGCTGAGAAACAACAGGCCCAACAGGAGCAAATGCGCGCCCAGGAGGAAATGAAGCATTCAATCCTGTCGCAAGTTCTAGATCAGCAGGCACGCGCACGCCGTAAGTAAACAATTCGCTCCCACTGTACAGTCAAACCACACTAAGCCTTCTTTGCACCCTACAGTCAACACACTGAAAGTGAGCAAGCCGGATAAAGCCCAAATGTTTGAGAATATGGTCATACGCATGGCCCAAATAGGCCAAGTGCGCGGTAAGCTGGACGACGCGCAATTTGTGAGCATCCTGGAGAGCGTGAATGCACAAATGCCACAGAGTAAATCAACAGTGAAGTACGATAGGCGCCGTGCGGCCATAGACAGCGACGATGATGAGGACTATGGCTGCTGATTGTGGCTGCAATTGACTTAAGTTTCCCTTGTACACAACTGAATAGAGATCGAAACAATGTGCTTTAAAGAATCCGCTAATTTATCAACTACGTTTATTAAACAAAACAGATTGCAGATTGAGATCTATGGTAGAACGGAATGGAAGCACTGTTAAACACATAATAGGCTTCCCTAGGATACTTAAAAAAAATGTACATGAAACAAGTACTACAAAAACAATAAACTAGAGAAGTTAGACATTCAAAGAGATCTTCTCATTTTTAAGGATATCGTCAAGGTCAAGTGGATTGAGAGATGATATAGTATAGATTTAATGATATCGTCAAGGTCAAGTGGATTGAGAGATGATATAGTATAGATTTAAGGATATCGTCAAGGTCAAGTGGATTGAGAGATGATTTAGTAGTCGCAAGATAGAAAATATCTTCCATGTGGAGCATATGACACTATGCCATCGTTCGCTTCACAGTGTAACAGAATTTTATACATCCCATAAGCCGAGAGCAGATTATCGATTTAATAATCAAAAATCGTCAGTTCTATAAGCAAAATGTAGTTTATGTCGTTTAAAATAAGACTAGATTTTGGCTTAATGCAAGTACATTGTGAACTGTGAGAATTGCACTATAAATGGGATGAATTGTATTTTTGGTTGCCCTCCTGTGCTCCTCCTGCCTTACTCCTTCTTCTCGTGATCCTCCTCCTGGTCCTCCTCTGTAACAAGGCAATCGCCACAGAAAATGGAGTACATGATGAGCGAAAGAAATCCGAGTGGCAGGCCAAAAATAACTGTCATTAGCACCGGATTTCCGCGCCACATCTCGCGCAGGGAACGCTTTAGCTCGAAGAGCGCTCGATTAACGCGCACAAAGTAGGTGTCGCCTCCATAGGCAGTGGCGCTTTCGTTGCTGATGGACTCTAGGAATAAGTGCAGCGCCTGAGGCGTCATCTGGAGCGGATCATCATCGGGTATGTAATGGTGCTGCGTCGTCGAGTTCAAGGCTATCAAATGGGGCGTGGGCAATTGGTCCAGTATAATGGAATGTGCTATCGATGGCTCTCCAATCTGTGGAATTATTGCAATTGAAACTTGGTCTCTAACCAGTATGCTGTCGCACTCACCCATCCGAATTGGAACGTATCATGGTAGCGCGGTCGATGTTTGCGTATGACGCCCTCAACCATGTCACGGAACTCCAGCTCGTGCGTGGCTATCTGACTTAGTTTGTCCTCCTGCACCACGGCGAGGACCAAGAACTTTTTGGTCTTGAGCAATTGGTGGATATTGAAACGTGTGACCTTTGGAAAAAGGGTAAAACGCTCCACATTGACCCACTGGAAAATGGTTTCGTTCACATCATTCGGATCCATTTCGTGTGCCACATGGCCATGTGGATAGAAGTGATGCTGTTCCTCTTTGTAAACGATCACAGCGGGCAATTTCTCAAAATCAAAATGCTGCGCCGCAATTTCCTCACTAGTGGCATAGAAGAAACCGTGCTCCTGGTAACCCTCAGCGGCTGCATAGTAAGTGTCCCAGACCACGCCCTGCTGTGGCCCGACGAACATGAAGAATATCGTGTGGGACCCCTTCAGCATATCCACGCTGTCCGTGCGTGTGACCAACTGCACGGGTGGCCCGGACATGCGAAGTGCGTAGTCCACAAGCTCATCCCTGCTGCGATCCCCATTGTAGTTGAACTCCATGTTGCCCTTGATGAACATTATGGTTGGGTAGCCGCGCACCTTGAACTCTCTAGCTGCAGCTGGGTATTTGGTGCAATCCAATCGTCCGACACGGACATTGGTCGCATGTAGAGCCTGGGCGACAAGTGCAAAGATAGGCTCTGTTTTCTTGCAATAGCCGCACCAGGGCGCATAGAACATCACCAGCCATTGACCCTCATGGCGTACATCGATGAAGCGATCGCTTAGCTCCAACACTCGCGAGGAAATGGCCGGCGTGCCGAGGATCAGCAGAAACAACAGAGGTAGACACCAGCTCCAGATTGATTTCGTCATTTTGCTGGCTCTTGTTGTTGTTGCTGGTCTGCTGTATGTTAATTCGATTGTGTTATTGCATAATTAATAACGTTTCACGCGATTTATTTGTTCACACTTGACACACTGTCATCAATATATAATTAAATTAGCAAATGGCAATTTTTCTAAAAACAGAAAAAAGCCACCCCCATACTTTGTTTAGCTCTATTGTGAATCAGAACGTACGCTTATCGATAGCTATTGATATCGTTTGTGGGGAAAGCGAATGGCACATGATATAGTCACGATTCAATCGATTAGTATGTTGAACATAATTTTTTTTTAATTTTAACACACTTAGAATAATTGTATTTTTATTCAAAGCAGCTCAGGTCTCAAGTCCTTATCCGAGTTAATTTCCTGATATCATGACTCACTATGCACAACGGTAGCAATTAATATCGTCTGTCAGCGCTGTGAATGGCATTGTTTACATCGGTCTGGCAACAGTCCGGCAAGGCCGAAAACAGTAGGTCTCACAACGCGCTCAACACACGTGCGAATTTGTTTTCTTCAAGTAAAACTAAAATTAAGCGAGTTTTACAATGAAAGCAGATTTACCTGGCAAACCCGACGGCTCAGCCCAAGTGCACAACGTGCGATTCTATACAATAACACCGCGCGCTATAGCTTGTCTGGCGTACAGCAAAGTGCTCAAATGCCTTGCTCTTGGCCGGTAAGGAAGAATTCAAATGTCTCAATTTCAAAATGTTTAAATTACCTATTGATTTGCAGCAATGATGGGTCACTTGAGCTGTGGGATATGAACTACGCACCATATTTGGACCGCGTCATACAACTATCGCCAGATTCGCTCGTGGAAAACCTTGCCTGGGCGAGCAAGCGCCTCTTCTCTGTGGATTTGACAGGAAAACTGATTGAATGGGATTTGAATACTTTGCAACCACGTCACGAACAGTCGCCCACTGGCAATGCGCTGTGGTGCGTGGATGTGAATAGCGCTGAAACAGAACTGGCTGTCGGTTCCGAGGAGGGACACATAAACCTTATGAGCATCGAGAATGATGAGATTAACTACAAATTATTGTTCAATAAGCAAAATGGACGCGTACTCTGTTGCAAGTTCGAAAAGTCGGGAAAGCGCTTGATCACCAGTACAGTGGGTGCCGTGCACATCTGGAGCGTGGCCAAGGGCCACATACTGCACACAATGACGCTGTCCGACAAAGCAGTCATTGTCTATGCCCTGCAGGTCCTTAACGACAATACAATCATTGCTGGTGACTCCGCTGGCTTTGTAACCGTGTGGAATGGAGCCAATGCAACGCAACTGGAGTCTAACAAAGTGCTCGATCGCAATGTGTTTGCCTTGGCTCTCAACGAGGACGAAGATCGCCTGGTGTGCAGTGGAATGAGGCCACCTTTAATCCGTGTGCTGAGCAAGACAGTAATCAAGCGTGAAGATTCCGTATACGAGCGCTGGATCAAGTTTTTGCAGCGCGAGGTGCACAGCCATTATGTGAAGGCGCTGATTGTGATCGGCGATCGCATTGTGTCTGGCGGCGAGGATGGCTTCTTGTGCATCTCGTCTAGCACCAAGACACGCGCCTACGTGGCCAAATATGCGCCCTGGCTGCCAGGTAAATCCGTCAGCTTGGCTCCCGATGCCAATCTTTTCCTGTTACGCTACCAACGGGCCTTGCATCTGTGGCGTTTGGGCACGCCACGCCCCTCGGCTGAGAGTCAACGTCTCGCTGTGGGTAGCTCCGAGCAACTGCAGCTAGAGCAAACGCCCGAGAAGATTCTGCAGCTCATGGTGGGCGACAACAAATTCATACAGGCCGCCGCCATTTCGCCGGACAGCGATTGGATCTGCTACTCCACATTAGAAGAACTGCGTCTCTGTCGTTTGCAATACGAGCCGTTGAGCGTTCAGCGTTTGACACTGGATCTTCCGGCTGAACTGGAACCAGCCAACTTTATAGCCTTCTCCAAGACGGAGCAGGATCAGCTGCAGCTGTGGCTTCTGAACGCGCCCAGCCGACAAGTCCGCTGCTTTAGCATAGATGAGGAACAGGTGAACTTCCTGTACAGCATTGATTTAGGCGCCGAGATTAAGTCTCCCATCAGGCTGGTGGAGTTGTCGCCCTGTGGCAAATATTTGGTGGTTGCCAGCAGCAACCATTTGATTGCCGTTTGGAGGCTGCGCGGCAGCAAGCCCAAGCACCTGCTCAATCTGCCACGCTACAAGGCCGGCACCACAGCCCTGGCCATGCATGAAAAGAGTCCGCGTCTGGTGGTTGCCTATGCGGATGGTCGCATTGTGGATTACGATCTGGCGGAACGTCGTTTCATCTGCGAGACCGAGGAGCACTTTGTGCCCAATGCGCATTTGCAAAGCATACGCGGTTTGCTGCTCGATCCACACAATCCCCACATACTCATCGTCTATGATGAAGTGCATATGTATGTGCTGGAGAGCTATCAGCAGGAGGAGGAGCACATGCCCAATTCGAAAGCCAAACGGCTGAGCAATTCCCGAGCTGCCTTGGAGTCAAGCAAAACAATGAGTTATCGGCTGAAGCTGCGATTCAACCGGGAGGTAAGCTCCAATCTTCGATCAACTTTGATAAGCTAATTAAAATAATTATTTTCCTTTCGCTTTCAGCATCTTGTGCAGGTCTGTCGCCTCAATGACAAGGAGCTGGTCACCGTTGGTGTCCAGATTAAGAATTTGTTAACTATGCTGCCGCCGCCCTATCGACGCAAGAAGTTTGGCGTCGCGTAGTCGTGTTTCACTGTACCCTACAGTAGTGCCTAGTTAAGTTGTAAACGCAAAGTAAAGGAAAAGAAGTAAACTGTTGTTCATCATGTTGACAAAACTGTATTTTTGAAGCACGTTCATTTGTCGTCAGTGTGTGTATGTGGAGGGAGCGGTACGGTGCGCACTCGCTACATGTGTCAAATGAGCTGCAATTCGTTTCGTTTTGTCGCTGTAATTGTTGTTGCTTATATTTCGGTTCTGGTGCGCTCTGTTCTGTTATTTTGCTTTATTTTTTATTTTTTTTGGTTTTACACTGTCTAGCCAACGTCTAGACAAGTGCATACCACACAGACAGTCGAAAACGAACACACACACACACACACACACACACACACACACACACACACACACACACACACACAGACACAGACACACACATACAAAGGGAGCAAGAGATAGAAAGTGTGAGAGAGAGCGCGAGAGTCTGTGTGTTGCACAATTCAACTTTTAGCTCTAAAACTCATTGCCCAGCTAGGCCCCATGAGCCACTCGCGCCGCCCAAGCCACCCAAGCCACCCAAACCACCCGCGCCACATCCAGCATGTGGCTATCCGTGTCTGTGGCTAAAAGTATCCTGCAGCCATATTCCATTGCATCGGCATTGCCTGTTCCGTTTTTCTTTGCCTCCTGCGGGTTTCTCCTCTATTTGCATTCAAATTTTTACTAGTTTTTATTTTTTGGCAGCGCGCATAGAGAATCCGTTTCCCGGCTGCGGTTGTCGGCGTGCCCGTTGGGCATTTGTCGGCCGCATTTGCATAGAAAGGAACACACGATGCACACACAAATGGACATAAATAATCACTGATGGAAATTGTTTAGCTTTTAAAATCAACGTCAAGCATTTAATCCGAAGCTCCAATGACACTTATCTAAAAGAAACCTTTATAAAAGAGTTATAAATCCGTTAAGAATAATCGGGTTAATAGCATTCAAGCTTTTATCAGTTTTATGAATAAGCTTTAATGTGCTTAAATAACTTAGCCAATTCTCTACATAAAGCTTTCAACAGCTTCATAACTTTAAATCTTTCATTAGCTTTTAAAGCTCTTAAAAATGTAGAACGATATTAAAAAAAGTAATTTGCTAGAAGTTTACTATCTTATGGATTGTAAAAGCTTTAGTGCAGTTTCTCAGTTTTAGGGGTTTTGAAAAACATTACAAAATTTGATTTTCAATCAATTTGAAAGTCTTGTAGCATATGTTAAGAGTGCAAAATAAATAAGCAATCAATTTAAAAGCTTTTGCTACCATATTCGTGGTGCTATAGATAGAGTCTTCACTGTATCCGCCCGCTTAACAAATATAACGCATACGTCACGTGTGACAAAGAGTTCGCGCCCACAAAAAAAAAGGCGCCTATTGAATTGAATCACGCCCTTTGTCCACATTGAGGCATTAAAATGCACTTAAGCAGCGGCTCAGGCCAGAGGCCAAGTGGGAGAACAGCCACACAGGTGGAGGCGGGGGAAGGGGCGTGGCAGGCAACTGAAACTTATGCAAACTACGCGACCAAATACAACTAAAGTCGTACTCGCAGTCGCAGTCGGAGTCGCAGTCACAGTCGAAGTGTACAAAGGAGTCGACGAAGTCGCGTCTAGACAGTCAGTAAAAACTTTGGCGCTGGGCAAACTTTGCAGCTGCCAACAACAACAACTGCAAATAGCGATGCTCCGAATGGCACTGCTTGACTGTCAGATACCCTATCTGATGTTTCAGCTACTTAAACTTTAACCAAAATTATGGAGTGTATATAAATATGTCTAACTAATCAAAACTATTTGCTGTTTATCAATATCTATCGATTGATTTGTTACAGTAATAAAACAATAATTAAAAAAAGCTAGAAGTTATTTACTAAACATTTAAATTTAGCAACTATATAGCTTAGATATGTCTGCTATTTGAGAAGGCAGTTGCTCTATATCGATATTTATCGATCAATTCTAGTTCAACCTAGTTTTAAAATTCAAATGAATATTTTATGAAAGATTCAAGGTGATTTTAGCGCCTACGACTCCTTACGCACTCAATTACAGGGTATCGGCACAACAATGCAGCTGAGGCGGCGACAACACATTTTGCGCCTTTGCAATGCGATTCGCAAGTCTGGCTTTGGCTCCGACTCCGGCTCCGGCTCCAGCTTGAGGTCTGGGTCTGAGTTTGAGTCTGAGTCTTGGCACAAAGTTTAACGCGCTGACACGGCAGACATTGTGACGACGTCGGCAAATGGGAACAATGCCTCAAATTGACATTTAATTGGTTTGCAAATTAGCCGTTGCCAGGAAGTGAACGCGCCTCCAGTTGAGGGAAGATGGAGGGAAAGGGGAATGGGAATGGGAATGGGGAAGGGGAGCTGAAGCTGAGGCAGACGCACTGGAATGCAGCCACAAATGATGCAGTGCCTCGCTGCTGCTGCGATAATTGCTGCAGTCTAAGCAAAGCGGTGTTTGGGGGCGTGGCACTGAGAGGGCGGGGGGTTTGGGGGAAGCTCCAACTCCAACAAATAAACAAGGGCGCGCAAATTGGCCGCTAATGAACGAAATGAGATAAAGCTTAATTTGCATTTAATAATATTAACGCGTCGCTTGTGGCACATAAAAGTGGCAACAAAAGGGGCTAGACGAGAGGCTGGGGCTTGGGGTTAATGTCAGACAGAGAGGGCAATAGCATAAATCGCATGCGATTGTCATGACGCTTGCACGACCCCTGCAGCGGTCTAGACAGCGAGACAAGGACTGCTGCTCCTGCTGCTCCTGCTGCTCCTGCTGCCAGAGGACAAGCTAAGGACGAACGTGGCTGTCTGCTGAGAAGAGGCGTGCGAAGCGGGTGTAGGGGGCTGCAGCTCGTAACTTTTGAATGCAGCTGAAGCTGATTGAATTTTATGCTCAACAAAAAAGCAAATCAACTTAAGTTTCAACTCCTAAAAATCTCCTCTTCAGCCCCTAGCTGCCAGTAAAACTCCCCTCAGCCAAGTCCGCAGTTGGACCACAAATTAAGCGGGAGCTGCAGCTGCCAATAGTAGCTGCCAACGGGACATTCAAAGGTCAAATGTGGGCTGTGGGGATGTGGGGGTGTGGGAGTGTGGCTGCAATTCAAGTTGGCTTTTCCGGAGACTTAGCCAGTCAGCAACTTTTGGCTTCCCCCAATTGCATTTTGTCCTTCGAAAGGACAAATGCACCATAAACAAGGAAGTGGCGAGATCTCAGATAAAGTTGGGGGAGTTAAGAGATTCGAATGCAAGCGGCGTCATATGGTTATGTTTCCTGGAAGAGCAGCCAAGATGCTCAGTGGCAGCAAAATCTAGGTTTTATCACGCCCTAAACGTACACTGCGAGAAAAAGTTGAGTTAAAACGAAACTACTTGGAGTGGCGAATGGAATTAAAATGCATATTAACAGTTTTTTTTTGCACTTAAACGACAATCTAAGCCTACACTTCGAAAAAAAATTGCGTTGAAAGAAAACTTTTATGTGAAACATGTAAAATGCAAAATTGAAATTTATAAGAAGTCCTTAAAATTTTTATTTATCTAAGCTTTATAACTTTATAAAAGTACACCATTTCCAAAAGTTATCAAGCTCTAAAAAAAAATTAAACAATGTTTAAAATATAAAAGAAATTTCATAAGCTTTAAGTTTGCCTTTGATCACAATCTGATCTTTTGATAATATAATATTTTCTCTAGTCTCAATAATTTGGCAAATAGGAACTTTTACAACGTTTTACATATTTCTTATAGCTTAAATTCAAAATAAATTTGTTATAAAATATATGATATTTATGTAATATTTATATACAATATTTTAAAAGAAGTAATCAATAGCTGAACATTTTAATACCCTAGATTCTAACTTCAAGAAACCCATATACACATTCACTTTAGCATTAAATTTTTATTTTCGCCCCCTTTTTTTGTGCAGTGTTATGGAAAGCTCTTAATAAAATTTCCTTTATCCGTTCTTAGTTATCGACATAATCAAAGCGAACTTTTTGCTGTCAATTTTAATTTGGTTTGTTAAAAAACGAGTTGACAAACACTTTTGGAAAAGTCGAGTAGGGGTATTCCCGCAGTCAAGTAGGGGTACTCCCGCAGTTATTTAAGCTGCAAATTTATTTAGTGGTGCATGCAGAATTGCGGTCATAATTTTAATGATATTGCTAGCCACAGTTTTAACCACTTTTCCCACCCAACAACAACAACAACCACAACAACAACAATAACGATAACAAAGGGAATGAAAAGAAGCGAATTAACAAGTGAAACGGAACGTGCAACAGTCGCCGTTGCATTGTTGCACAGTTGCATAGTTGCATTGTTGCAATGTTGCAATGTGCTGTGTGCTGTGTGTTGTGTGTGATTTTGTGTACGCGCTTCGTTTGCAAGTGGCAACCACAATTTAATTAAGCCAACAAAGCCAACGACAAGGCGGCAGCACAGCCAAGGCGAGGGGGTGGGGGTAGCAGTATTAGCCCGGCCAACATCATTATGAGCCAGGCCAACACGGCTGATAGACACATGCGTCGCGTTCCAGCCAGAGCAGAATGTGGCATGTGGCATGGGGCATGTAATATGAAGGGTACTAGCTACTGGAACTGACCGCAAAGAGTGCACTGAGAGAAAGTTGGATGCACTTTAAGGATTATCCCATGTTACATTACATTCAAATAATAATTAATTAATAATCTAATAATTATCTACTTTACCCTTGTACCAAATGTAAGGCCAGCAGATCTTTAAGACCGTAAACCGATTTATATCGATTATACACAAAAATCAAAAAATATATACAAAAAAAAGGCCTTATGATAAATGAAAATAAAACTCTATGAATTGAGACTTATACTAAAAAAAAAAACACAATGTAGGGTATGTAAAAAATGGAACTACTTATAGTCATTTACGGCTAGCTTTCTAATATGTAGAACATTTTTAGTTCTTAAAGAGTTTGAGATATGCTTCATACAGCAATGATCGAAATCAATATTTATGGATATCTAGCAAATAGTTCAAATATCCCTAACCTTTGAGAGTGTTTGCTTTGGTGTAGAAAATATTTCCAAATAAATGTTAGTTTTAAATACAAGAAATACTTATGAAATATTATATCTAACGCATAATATGTAAAATTTATAAACGTAATTAACTATTTAATTAATACTAGAAAATACCATATCTAACACTTTTCTAAGCGTATTTCATAAAAAGCTTCCAACTCTTTTAAATACATTTTCTAAATAAAGTTGGAAAAAAGTATTTTTAGCTATATTTGAACATGGAATAAATTTTTTAGAAAGGCAGAAATTTATTTTTTTTAAAAAGCCGGAAATTTAATTTGCATGCATCGGTCCTGAATAAAACTTATGTGTAATTTAATTAAATATATCAATATAAGGAATATATTTGCGAAAAAAGTATTTTTTACCTATATTTGAACATAGAATAAATTAGTATATAAAAATCGCCTTTTTGTTAAAAAGTATTTCAACATTTCTCTCAGTGTTTTAATGCTGTCATTGTGAGTTGTTGTCGTCAGCTTTTATGCAGCACTGTTGTTGCTGTTGTTGCTGTTGCAGCAGCTCCACTCGAATGCTTGGACTCGACTCCCCCCTCCCCCTCCCCGCTCTGCAGCTGCTCCTGCAACATTGTTTTCGCAATAATTTGATTAAATTGAACGCTTTAAGTGATTTGCATTTAAAATTTCAATCAATATGTTGCAACAACTGCTGCTGCACCTGCACCTGCACCTGCACCACCTGTAGCCGCAGCACCGCAGCTCAAAAAGGAAGTTGTCTGGCGCCACTCTCCCCATCTCCCCCTCCCCCTCTCTTTCTCTCTCTGTACTTCTCTGTCTCAGCTGTCTGGCGTCTAATCATGCAGAAAGCAACGACGACGAAAATTGCTCACTTGCTGCCGGAAACGAGGAACCGTTGCAAGTGGTCAAAGCTGCATTTGGAGTGCAGCACCCAACCGCAGCAACCGCTGGCACCACAGGAACCACTGCAACCACTCCATTCCCCTTCCTCCTTCTCCTCCTCCCCTTTCTCATCCTCCTTTGGCTGTACACCGTCGTTGGAGCCATCGGAAGGATGTGTTGTCGGTCAACGCCCACTGTTCCAATTGCATTAAGTGCTAAATTATTTTGTCGCCTCGTTTTATACCGTTACGAGTTTTCCAATTGGAAATTGTGTCTGGCAAATAGCTTGTCTATAAGCCCATTAAAATGACCTTCCGGTTTCGATAACGGTGTTGCAATTGTCCAAGCTTAACTGATTTTTAGACTATCAAGATTTTAAGAGTTCGTTGAAATCTTTGTAAAGGCAGAAATTTAAGTTGCATGCATCGTTCCTGAATAAAACTTATGTGTAATTTAATTAAATATAAAATATTGCTAACATACATATATGAATATAAGGAATATATTTGCTAAAAATGAAATTTTCTTATACTTTAATTCGGAATATCATATGTAAAATGTCTTTTAACTTAAGCTATTGCTAATAATTCTCCTGAACAACGAATCGGAGTATCATTTCACCTCTAGAATAATTCAACATAGAAGCATGACTTATTCTAGGGTATATGAATATCGCATATGTATATGTACCTATCATATATCACATAAGTATTCCTTCTCCTTCTTCCGTATTGTCTTCTGCATGAATGAATCTAATTAGCTTTTATATAACTTAGTTTTGAAAATTGTCGATACAGGGTATTAACCAGTCATGCCTGTTGCTTGCTAATATTACAATTTGGCTTTGTTGTAGTTTTTGCTGATTGCATTTCTATTTTTGTTGAATAAAGTGCAGCCTTTTCTTCTTGTAAGTATTGCAGGTCTGTTACTCCAGCTCCAGCTCCAGCTCCAGCAACATCAACAACAACAACAACAACTTGCAGTGTGCATTGTTCTAAGCCGGCATAAATAACATCATCATCAACATCATCCTCATCATCATCATCATCGTCGTTGAGTCTTGGCTCCTTCCGGCGTCAGTTTTTGCAGTGAAAACTTCCTGATTTTCGCTTAGGCGCCGTCTACTGTTTTCTCTGTGTGTGTGTGTGTGTTTTCGTGTGTGTGTAAATGTGTGTGTTATTTTGGCCAAAAAGGCATAGTCTAAGGACTTTTGTCTGAGTGGTATTCGCCCTGCATTTGCTTTTTTGCTTTTAGTATTAATTCATGCAATTTCGACTGCAATTTTCACGTGACTTCGTTTTCGAATTTCTAGTTTTGTTTTCTCTCTTTTCCACTTGGCACTACGAAAATAGCTACGGAATTCAACAAGAGTCATAAGCAACTCCCTCCCAGCTCTGTCTCTTTCTCTCATTCTATATATACATATGCATATACATATACATATACATATACATATACATATATATGAATGCTAATCTAGCCCGATCTCAGCTACAACCATAAAAATTATGTTCTGTTGTCTTACGAGCGTTTTGTTTTTGTATTTTTGGATTGGACAAAGAGAGGAAAAACTTTCGACCAAAAACAGAGAAAGACAGATAGCGAAAGAGAGAGTATGTGTGTGAGAGAGAGAGGTAGATCGTAGGGGCCCTCATCCCGAATTAGTTGAGGCTCGGTCTGGTAGGCGGCGCTGTCGCACGCTTCACGCTTGATTTTCATCTGCCTGTTGTTGTTTAAGCATAGAGAATACACACAGACACACACACACACACACAAACACACACACACACATATTCACACACACACACACACACTTATAGCGCAAAAACAGATGAGGAAAATGCTTTTCAATTTATTTTTAAGTACGAAAATAATTTTTGTTTTTGTTTCTTCACGCAAGAAGTAAAAATAAGGCACGACACACGTCGTCGGCTCTAGCTGAACCCCCCCACCCCCTCCACCCAGTCATACACCTCCTGATCGTATGCTATATGCATATGTGTGTGAGTGTGTGTGTGTGTGTATTCACGTATGTGCCGTCGTGTGAAATATTGGAGACAAACGGGCACTTTTTATGTTAGCTGCAAAAATTGAGTTTTCAGTTCGACGCAGAATTGCGAAAAGATCGCAGCGCATCGAAAGTGCAGACTGCAACACTTTTTGTTTTTGGCCTTAAATAACGGTAGACGTGAACGAGACGCGCCCACACACACACACACACACACCTACATCTATCTAGATATATGATATATATATTTCCATTCATAATCAGTTTCGCAAGAAAAACTGAACTTTTGCAACGTGTTGTGCGTGCCTTTGTGTGTGTGTGTGTGTACGACAGTGTACGTGTGTAAGTGAATTTGAGCTTTGTGTGTGTCACGCTGCATTAGTGTGCGTGTGTGCGTGTAGTTCCAGTTGATATTTGCCAATTGGCATTCCAACTAGAGGCCCGGCGCATTTTTCGCTGTCATGTGCGAAATTCTTCCTCTTCAATAGACCCGCCGGCCCGTTGCGGTTCGGTTCGGAGCGGTTCGTTTCGGCACGGTTCGGCTTCTTACGGTTCGGTTCGTTTTCTTGTTTTTTTTTTTTATGGGTTCGCTCCTTTTTGCAGTATCTCGTGGTCTTTCATCGATTTACGCAGGAATTCTCTGAATTTACGTTTGCTCAATGTCAAATTGGCTTCCGACTGCGGTATGCGACTCTCAAATACCCTACAAATGTACCTATAAGAATTTCCTGTGAATAAGCTCCAAAATAAAATGAAACCTTAAGTTTATCAATTTTGTGTTTTTTAAGAACAGTTAGGGGCAGCTTTTTTATATCAAATGAGCAAATCTTAAACTTTGTCCTTAATTAAAATATATATATGTGTTCGTTTTGTATATAAAAAGGAACACAGCTTATCAAAAATCATTTTATAAGTTACAAGTTACAACTTAACAATAGCATTCAAAAGCGTAGAAGCATAAATATTAAGTTTAGCTCATGATTTATAATTAATTCGATATTTTGAATAAAATATTGTTAATTTATGTATCGTATAAGGTATTTATCTACATTACACATAAAGTCTATGTATATAAAGAGAATTCATACATATTTTATGATCACGAGATGAACCTCTGGAAAACCTCTTCAAAGTTTCCCTTTGCACACCCCCTAACAAAACGGATATACCCTATATTAGAGCAATCAAACCTAACACAACTTGCATTATCTTCTACGATAGGCAAACAAGAAATGCCACACTCTGTTATCGATAACATTTTGTAATCGCTGCACATTCCTTCATTTTTTCTCTCGTTTTTTTGGCTACCCTTTATTGTAGCCCCGTCTCGCTCGCACCCATGCAAATTCCTGTGTTAGCGTCCGTTTCATTTTTGGTACCGAAATAAATACAAGAATTTAGCGACTTGTTTAAAAATAAACTGGAATGTTTTTTTTTGAATTGCTTTTTTTACATTTTCTTTTTTTTTTTTGTTATTTTTATTTATTTATTTTTTTTTTGAATTGGCCAAAACGCCTATGGCCGAAAGTATTTGTTGCTTTAAAGACGAAATATGGTATTTCCGGTCAAGTTGGGTTAGTTCAAATATGTTCACAAGGAAGTCATTTACGCACATGTAAATAGCTTTCGACCCACTGTGCAGAGGGGAGTTTGTCAGCACTTTTGTGCCTTGTCTGAGGGAATGGGTGAGGGGAGAATGGGGGGTTTCTTTTATTAATTATGAGTCTGAGCGAGTTTTTATGATCGCGCATAAATTGCATCTTAACGTTGATCCCAAAAACAGGAGCTATAAGAAAAGCAACATGAAGAGTGAGAGAGGTAGGGAGGGATGGTGAGAGGGAAAGACAGACAGACAGGGTGGTAGGTGGAAGGTGGAGGGGGTGCAAATGAAGAGGCAATCACATAAACTGCAGGAACAACAAAAAAAGAACAACAAACAAAAAGGAGATCAACAGAAAAACAACAACAACAACAAAATTCGAAACAGTAGCCGCGTCTCATTTGGCCCCAAAGGGGAGTGAGGGGAAGAGAGAGAGAGAGAGAGAGATAGAACAGGGCACAATAGCATTTGTTGATAATTATGATGATGATGATGATCGTGTTTATAATGACAATGGTGATGACTAAGTTAAGTGCTGCTGTTTCATTCGTCTGGAATTTCAATAAGAAAACAAAAACAAGACGCAACAATATTGTAGGTATAGACGACCTTTCAATACCCTGCAAAAACTTGACAAGCTATAAATTATTTAGAAATTCAATTTATAATACTAAAATGCGAGCTATGATAACTGTTAACCCAGTTCTACAGTCAACTTTTTTTGGGGAACTAACAAATATTAATAGATTAATGGGAATGGGAATGGGAATAAAAATTCGGGATTTATGCAAACTTGAAATAAAATTGAAACTACCCAAAAAATCAATTCAACAAAGTTGCAATCAATACAATATATTTATATTCATATATACCAAATAAAATAAATAAATATAAATATCTGTATTATCAACTGGAGATCAATAGAAAACTTCTGTGTGTTTCGTAGTACCCTTCATAAAGTGTATAAAAAGTGCTGAAGTTTGGTTTTTAAGTGTGGATAAAGTTACGTTTAGAATCTGTCTCGACTTTTGGATCCTTATAAATGACATTTTATATGCGTGACGCACTTAATGCCAAAACTTTAATAGCTTGTGACAGCGTATTAAAAATATACTTAAAGATAATGCATTTAAAAAACGGTTTATGATAAAGTTTGAGTTGGAAAAGAATGAAAAGTTGTCGTTGAGCTTGGAAGCTGCCACGACTTTTAGTGCAGATCAATTTAACATTTTATTATTCTGCCTCTGGCTCTGGCTCTGCCTCTGCCCTTGCCACAGTCGACTTTTTGTTTGTGCCTCAATCTGTCTGCGACGCGTTTTGTGTTGCAACATTGTTGTTGTTGCAGCCATATCAAAGCGACTGCCAGCGATCATGCCGCATATTAAACGAAGCAGCCAACTAGTCAAAATGTCTATCCAACTGTCTCTCAGTCTGTCTCTCAGTCTGTCTGTCTGTCTGTCTGTCTGTCTGTCTGTCAGCTGCTCTTTGGGGACGCAGCGTAATGTCAACTGTGACTCCAAAGACAATTAGTGAGCAAAACATAAGCCAAAGTCGGCTGAGAGGGGGGCCAAGATTCAGTTGTTGTCTATATCTAAATCGTGCATCATGAATATATAAAATGCCAGCCAAAAGTCATTCCACCTTTTGTCTGGCTTGGCCAGAGAAAGGGGACAGAAGCGAACAGCAACAGCAACAACAACAGCAACAACAGTAGCGGCAGCGGCAGCGGCAGCAACTATGCCATTAATTTAGCTACTTTAATTTTAGCCTATTTTTGTTCTTGCTTGTAATCTTTCGTCATAAAGCAGCAGCAGCAGCAGCAGCAACAACAACAATGCAACAGGCAGGCAAAAATTCAGCGACAGAGTCAAGACATGAGCAAAACGCAAGCATTAGCCAGAAGGTGGAGACACTCTTGTTCTTGTGTGTGTGTGTGTGTGTGTGTGTGTGTGTGTGTGTGTGTGTGTGTGTGTGTGCGCATATGTTGTGCTTTATATATTTAGCAAACAACTGAGAGCATTGCCACCGAATGCAACCAACTGCGCCACACTCGCTCATGCAAGCAAATTTATCCCCAATAATGGGGTATACAAAATCCAAGGTATCAAAAGTGTCTGTCTTCTTTGGCTGATTATATTTATAGTAGGTATGATGACTCCAGCTCTTAAGATGTAAGAGACATGCTTGAACAAGTAACAAGTGTTATCGATAATAAGAACAGAAAGAGTTATCGCTTATCGAAAACAATCCCGATATGCGCTTGCTATAGGAGAACCTGCATAAAAAATTTCAAGTCTGCAGCTTCTACAGTTGCTGAGATAAGCGCTTTCGTACATACAGACAGGGATCAATCAAATAGGGGTAAATAGTCGGGTGACTATTTATTTGCGCAAAGCCAATATACCCTGCTTGGCACACCGAACGGGTGTTAAAACGCTCGACAACGCAAACGACAACAACGTGGATGATAATAAAACAGAAGTCGCGCCAAGTGCAACATAAATTTGTACAAAATATTGCGCATACGCACCGTTAGCCGTGCGCTTGTTTCTGTGTTGTTGTGTTGTTGTGTTGTTGTCCAAGAGGACCGACATGCACGCACACGCACGCACGCACACAGACAGACAGACAGACAGACGAGCACACACATGTTATTTATGCACGCGTCTGTTGCTGATCAACAGCCAATCCCCCTCCCCTTTTCCCCTTCCCTACACCACTTTCTAAGTGCCTCACATTAGGGGAAGCTCAGGGCATGGGAAATTATGTTGCGACAGAAACATTGTAAAAGGGACAGACAACAAAAACGAAGACGAAAACAAAAACAAAGGAAGCGACCGAAGGAAAACAACAGCAAGTCAAAAGTGGGCGACCACACAGCAAAGTACACTGAAACAAATTTCTAGTGTGCACTTAAATATTAAATAAACTTAAAGTATTAAAGGCTTTTGATATACTATATATAAAATATCTCTAAACATATAATTATATTATCTGTAACTTTTTAAGTATATTCTACTTTTATACCCTTATATTATTATTAACGTCTAAGAAGGGTTTATTGATTCTATTGAAATATGTATAGCAGCGTATAGACCCATTTGTGAAATATATTATTGTCTCTATATATTAAAGATGCTATGTCAATCTGGCCATATACGACTAGAAGAAGAAGAAGAACTAGGAATAAAAAATAAGTTATTTATAATCTCTTAAGGTAAATAGTAGAGTTCAAACTACTTCTTTTTCTCTTTATTCAATGTCACCATCCACTTTTTCAATATAAAGAAATATGGAATTTGATAGCCCCAAAAAATTGTAAATGTTGGACACATTACAGCTGGTATATAGATATAGGTATAGTAGAACTTAAACTTAATAAGAATAAGGTAAAAATAATTTCTTAAATGTTTCTCAACTCTTTCGAATCTCCTTCCACTCGACTCGCAGTTCTTTAATATGTGTCGCTCTTCCTCTTATTCTTCTACAATTTGCAGCCGCCGAGCATTGGGTCAGGTTTCTTGGGGCTTCTACTGATGTTGCACTGTGGTCGTGGTCGTGGTCGTGGTCGTCGGGTGCAGTGAACTATCAATTCGCATACAGTTGACGCTGTGGCCCCCACGCATACAATCAAAGGCGCCGCGGGGGCCCGCTGTACAAGCACATTGCTGGCGTTCAATTTAACGCTGCTAGCAACAATTATATTGTGGTCGGCACAAGCCCTCGCGGTGCCCATGCACAGACGCGGCAACAGTCCAGACTATGCCCAGAGGCAGAGCGTTGCATACTTTTGGGCGCCCAGGCATCTGCAGCAGGACAACAACGCAAACAGCAACAGCGACATTCTCAACAAAATCTGTCGGTCATGCCAGAACGGCAGCAGCCGATTGTCAACGCAACCATATCGCAAACATATTGGAAACGCCGCAAGTGGAAACGTCTCAAGTGAGAACGTTGATAGTGGTTATCCCACTAGTGGAAACGCGCCACAATCGAATTCTGACAGTAAAAACGTGCTTAGTGGAAACGTTGCTGGTGAAACCGTTCGTAGTGAATATCCCTCAAGTGATAGCGTTAACAGTGGAAACGCGTCAAATTCATATTTTGACAGTGAAAACGTGCGTCGTGAATACTCTGCCAGTGAAAACGCGCCAAGTGAAACCGTTCATTGGGAATATCCCTCAAGCGAAAACGTTCAAAGTGGAAACGCGTCAAATTCAAACAGTGAATACGTGCGCAGTGGATACACCGCAAATGCAAAGGTGAATAGTGCTAACACGGCACGTGGAAACGCGGCAAGTGAAAATGCGCCTAATGCGCTCAGCGTTTCGTACAGTGTATATAGTGCAAATAATAAGTTAGATTTAATTATAAAACGCAGCCAAAGCAAAGTGTCGCCCAAACATCGTTCGCTGCCAGCCACAAATTTCCCTAATAAATTAACAACAACAACAGCAACAAAAGCAACATCAACAGAATCAAATACAACAACAACAGCAACAACAACGACAGCAACAGCAACTGCTGCAACACGCGTTTATATTTCGACCCCCACCCCCACTTTTGTATCTGCCTCCTCCTCCGCCTCTGCCACGCCCCTCGATCGTCGCGCAACGTCGCATTCGTTTGCCAGTTCGCCCGCGTTCATGTTGCTGCCATATCAAATTAATCAACGTGCAACATTGTTGCAAGCAAATAAAAAAGCAGCAATTGCAACTGCAACGGCTGTGCCTCATGTGCCAACAGCAACAGCAACAGCAGCAACAACAACAACAACAACAACACGCAACACTCTGCATGCTGCGCATCGCATTGTTAATCGTGATACGGTCCGAACAGCGACCAACGCATCACCTTTGACACTCCAGCAACAACAGCAACAACAACAGTCAACAACAACTTCGACAACAACAGCTCGAGTCGAATTTATACTCTATACTGAGCTATACGAAGAGAATTCTCATCCCATCGACACGAATTCGGCGAACAAGCCAAACTTTTGGCAGAAATACGGTAAGTGGGAAATATTATTTATCTATATATCTATAGATGTATGCATATATGTATTCATATTAGGCACAATTACATATTCCAGTGTTATAAAACTGAAAGATGTGCATTAAATTTACTTTTAAAAGAGATTATCACAAATTTTAAAATATCTATATCGTTTTTAGATATTTATATATAAAAGTGTTTTACTGATTGACTGACAATTTGATTGCTTCATATTGTTCAAACTTCTTAAGTTTCGAAACTTCTCAAATCTATAATTTTTTTTTTATTTTTTTTTAACTTTTTAAAGGATATCCTAACAATTGGTTTGTTTTTCTTTTTTTTAATAGATCGTATATTTATTTTCACTGTATATTATATTTCTGATATTAATTCTTAAAAAAGTTATTTATTTCAATTTATAATACACGAATAAAATATCGTATTTTTATTTCTCTCAATTTTCAATAATGAATTATATTATATTATAGCACAGAATCTACAGTTTTTTTGTTTGGTTTTTAATAGATCGTATCTTTATATTATAGACTTTACTATATATAAGACAAATTTTTCAAGAGACTTATCTATAATAAATTAAATCACTCAGGTTAGATTCTATGGTAGCTTCTATGATTCTAGTCAATAGATCTCTATCAATATCAATGTGTATATATGTATGTACATGTATATATATCTTAGATCTGCAGCTCTTCTCTATGAATCAACTTTATAAAGCAAATAGAACTTAAACAAAGTTCTCTTATAATTAAATTCTTTAGATAGTATCTCCCTCCCCCGCTCTAATATTTTTCATCTATATCATAGCATAGAATAGATTCTAGAATAGATTGTCTTCGCAGACCGAAACTTGGGTGGAATTCGGGTAGAGTTATGAAGATTGAAGATTTAGATGTGGGTTTTCGAACACAGCTGCCGCTGGTTAACATAATTTTCGTGGGCATTTTTGCAACTCATTTTTTTGACTGTCAGCTAAAACGAAGCACAACAACAACAATAACAACAGACGGCCAGCACAAATATAAAAATAAAAGAGAGCGCGCAAAAAAAAACAAAAATAAAATAAAAATAAAAATAAAAAAAATGAAGCTGAATTCAACTTTTTCCAACGAATAAATTTCGAGTTTTCGATAGTCTCGGTCTGCCACAGACTGTGTCGTTGTCGGCGTTGTTGCTGTCGTCCAGACAGACGGAGACCTGGCCAGCAACAATAACAACAATCGCAACAACAACAACTGCTGCAGCAATAACAACAACAAGTCGCTGTCTGAGTAGCTGCGCTCTACGTGGGCTCCAACAGCGTCAGACTGTCTGGTATGCCACGCTCTCACTCTTGCCTGTGTGCCTCTCTGTGTGTGTGTAACGGCACTACGTTTCGTGATTGCCACATGTGGTTCCTTCTCTGTATCTGTGTGTGTGTGTGTGTGTGTGTGTGTGCAGTTGTCGCTGCGTTGTCTGACTGTGTCTGGCCTCAGTCTCTGTCCCTGTTTCCCCTCTCACGTCTGACATCGTCTGTCCATCTGTCGCTCTGTCTGACTGTGTAGGCGTTAGCCCCTCGTCATCATCATCATCATCATCATCATCATTATCATCATTATCATCGTCAACATCATCACGAGCTGGCGCTCGCATTGGCCAATGCATAAAATTATACAGAGACATGACATGGTTTTGAATAATTAAGCGGAACACCAAATGGCCCCCGCAGCCACGCCCCCTATCTCTCTCACCCTCTCCATCTCTCTCTATGCATTGCCTTGCTGGGATTGCAGCTTCTCCCTTTACAACTCAATTTCGAAAGGATTAGGAATTTTGTCCAAGGACTTAACTTTCAAGCTGAATGCATTTCGAAAACCTTTTTGACTGGAAGCTGAGGCGTTAGGTGAAGCACTTATTTAGGCGGATGATTCGGGCAGACAGGGTTAGAGATGAGCGCGTGTCGTGCTTGACTTTTTATGAATAATACAATATGTTTATTGCATTAAATAATGTTTACGTTAATATGTATTTTTTTTTGTTGCTACACAGCACTTTAAAAAAAATTAAATTCAATATCTCAGCAATATTCGTGTCACGAGTATAAAAAACTTATCACGCTCAAAATGCTTCTTGATGATATAAAAAGATATATAGTATATGCATAAAATTAATCACAAATAGAATTAAATATATCGCCGACACTCGTGTCACGCTGTACTAGCTGCTTAAAAGCTGGACAGATATAAATATATGTATATCGGCAAAATTCGTGTCACAGTGTCAGCTTAAACTGATGAAAAATTTGTATGGATATATATATATATATATATGTTTTATGGACTTATTTCTGGAATGCTTAAAGGAATTCAATATATCGCTAACATTCGTGTCACGCTGCCAACTCTAGCTGTTAGATAGCTTTAGAAACAATATGTAAAGCTTATTTATACACACATATAGCATATCTTACACACAGCTCAACAAACTGAACTCGATATATCGGCAACATTCGTGTCACGCTGCCAGCTTTAGACGTTAGAAAGCTGAAACTACAATGACAGACATTATTGACAGCTGAGAATTGTTGTTGCCTCATTTGAGACACGCTGGACACAGGTAAAATTGCGGCTGCTGTTTTTGTTGTTGTTGTTGTTGTTGTTGGTGCCACTGTTGCAGTTGCTTAGCTCAGTGCTCTGCTTCGAGCTGTCACAGTTGTCCGCCGTCCGCCGTCCGTCGTCCGCTGTCCGTTGTCTGCTGTTTCCTGTTGCCGCGCGGCTGCCGCGACAGACAACGTCTGGAGTCTAGACACAAGAGCGAGTTGCAAGGGGCGCCAGGGGTGGCATGCGAAGGCTCCAGCAGAGGATCGAGAAGGTAAGGGGCAGAGGGTGTAAGTGTGTGTGTGTGTGTGTGTGCGGAAAGGTGCTGCCAGCCCAAGCTCAGGTGAAACCCTGTCAAGCGTCTGTTTTGTCGTCTGTAAAGTTATGGCCTAAAGAGTTGTCGCTGTTGCCCGCTTTGGCCGTTTTGGCCGCTTTGGCGGTACGGTGGTGCGCGGTGGTTCGCCGGTGGTTCGCCGGTTGACAGCCTTAGATCAGAAGTGCAGTTGGCAGTTGATTTATGGCGGCGTTGAGTGCCTTTATGCGCACCTCAAATATGACAGAAGGCGTTGCAAGAGCGCACATACCGAAAAAAAAAAAAAAAAAAAAACAGAATAAAAAAAAGCATTAAAAAAATTGCACATAAAACCTGCCACAAAGCGCGCTGCTTCTTGCCACCGCTCGGGGCAAACATTGACGGAAGTTGTCGTCCTTTTGCACCCTTTCCATTTGCTGCCGTTGTCCATTCACGCAACGAGCAAATTGTGGCAATTACCTGGTGCCAGTGTCCCTGCCACAGCGACTGTCCCTTGCCACTTGCCTCCTGCACCTTGCCCCCGCTGCGTCTGTGCCGCATATTTGCTTGCTCCACATTGCTGTCGTTCTTGTCGCTGTCAAAGTTGCCGGCGTTGCATGCTCAGCGATGCGTGTCGACAGCATATCAAACATATCCACTCTTCCCCTCTCACTCTCATCAGTCCTCACTCTCTCTCTCTCCCTCTCTCTCTCTTTCTATGATGGCCAGCCAAGCGCCTAACTGGCCTATGTCCATTATCGAACCCGACTGTCCCTTCGCTTGCCTCTCTATATGGCTTTTGTTTCGCAATAACGTAATTACCATCACGAATTGTATTCAAAAATTGAAGAAAGGAGGGTAAAGATAGGGTTACTACCAAAAATTTATGACATATGTAGGATACGTTAAGTACAGTAGATACTCGCGAACGGTTATGTAGCTTAGAATTAGCTAGATAGTTTTTATTTAGTTTTTAAGCGTTGGCACAGTAGACACTCGTTAAATGAACAACTTTGTTGTTTATATGTTGTGCTGACAGTTTTTATAGTCTTTCAGATGTCTTTTATCTTTCCAAAGTTTCAGGATTTTTGCAAATGTATTACATTGGGTATTTAAATACTGCTATAAATTTGGAATTGGATTGAAAAAGGGAAGCAGTTAATTCTATCGAACGAGTCGAACTTTAGTCGAAGACAGACCAAGAGAGTCGGGCATGTATATATAAATATATATATTTTAAATGCTTAAAGGTTCATCATTCATATCTTTCCCTGAAGCCCGTCTTAAAGGACAATATGACTGACTCGTCATGCAGAATGTCAGCGAGTAATCTAATCGATTAATCCCAGTTAAATATAGTTATATACGACATCAGTTATATATAAAAACATAATAAGAATCAAATTTTGCCTCAAAGACAATACGAACGACTTGTCATGCAGAATGTCAAGCAGAGTGTCATGCAAAAAATTATAAAAATAAATAAACATATATTGAGAAGCAAATATATAACATTTATTAAGTATACGTGCTCCAAGTGTTAAGTTAAACTTTTTTTTTTTACATATATGTATATCTAGTTACTTCATAAATTCATCATTTATTTGTCCGCTCAATATAAAATTTTTATTGTCAGAAATGACGTTCATAAAACGCTTGGTAGCCGTTTAGTTTCTCGTGACAGACAGTCACGAATTAAATTGAGACTGAATTGGATGTCCGTTACCCGAATAACTTTCTGGATAGATATACGATATTTTTGGGGCATAGACTTTCTCGACCAGCATAACTAAATACATAGTCAACAGCAAACTTGTGGAATGTGGACGACTATATACTTGCATATTGCGCTCGATCGGGAACGTAACCTGACCGAAAATAAGTAGAAGAAGATGAAGATGAAGATGAAGAAGAAGATATACATATATACAAATACATAGAAGCGAGTCCGAATGCAGTGGGGGAATCGATAAAAATTGCAATTCGTAATGTGAAGCAGATGAAACCGAATGATGCGAATGACGAGCCACAGAGCAGAGCAGAGCAGAGCCGAACAAAACACGAGGGAGAGACCGCAAGAGAGAGTGTGATAGGGAGAGAGAGAGAGACGGGGGATGTGAATGAGAGAGTAAGGGGAGTCGGCACAGGCACAGAAATTGCAACCGATAATAATTATTTTTATGGAGTCTAGTCTGTGTCTAGACGATTTTTTTTTCTCTGTGCAGTTACTTCACATCGAGCAGGTCGGGTTCAGCTCTCTCGCTCTCTCTCGCTCCCTCTCTTTCTGCCGCGCGGTGTGTCTGTGGTCTCGAGAGGGGGTTCAGCTACTGTGTCATTGTTTTCGCTTTGATTCCGATTTAACTGGTAAACTGGCATTTAACTGTTTCTCTTTGACAAACAAGACAGACGGGCGAGCGGCTGGGCGGGGTGTGGAAAAGGCCAGACAGACAGAAAACTCTGCACCAAATAGAGTTGGAAGACAAGTAAGAGTGGTCTAGTCGGGCGTGCTCGACTCCGAGATACCCTAACCAATGCCAGAAGATAGTCCTTTAAGATGCAAAGTAATTATTAGATACTATTTAATTATCCATATAGGGCGCATTCTTTGGCCCGTTTGTATTGTCTATACTTGAATTATAGTACATACAATAAATTAAGTATACGAATGGATATTCAGAAAATGTGGAGAATGGAAGTGGTATTCCTTAACATGAAATACGTTAAGAGCTTGCTCTCTTCTTCAGAAAAAGAGCGCTATTAGACATATCTGGTATATACAAGATGGGGAATAATGGAAATGGAGCTCTTAGACATAACTGGACTCTCTTATAACTGTTATGCTGCCTCTGTCAACAACCAATATACCCCTTTGGCTCATTTACAATGGGTTCAGGCTATAATAACAAACCGACTTTAACGAGAGGCCAGTCGAGCTAGAGAAAAGACAAGACAACGGACAGACCGACAGACAGACAGACAGACCGACAGACCGATAGACAGTCTGACAGACAGTCCAAACATGCGGAAAAGTCAAAACCCCCGCTCACATCTCCCTCTCTAGGGGTTGCGTTTCCCCTTTGGTCCAGTTGGTTTGTAAGCAAAACGGTGCAAAATGGTGCAAAATGGTGTACCTCAAGCAGCAGTCGCCGTTGCAAATGCAATTGCAGATGCAGTTGCAAGCCAGTTCCACCTGCAATATGACCATATCTTCATTATTTCTTTCTATTTCGTTTTCTTTGCCTCAGAGTCATTCGGCGGCAGGTAACCAAATCGCAAACGCGCCTGTTCGTACAGCATAAAAGTGATTATCGTATTGGGACTGACACGCATCAGGGCCGGAATAAAACCCTTGTAGAAGGCCAAGGGTCCTTGTTTCGCTGTATGAACAGCAACTGCAGCGAGGCCGCTAAATTCGCCCGGCGGCGCATTCATATAAGTCGTTTTCATCACATCGATGGGCTGTGTCATTAGTGTTCCGATAAAGCCGGCTACCGTGGAGGTCACAAAATGTAGACCCAGTCCTTCAGTCATTTTCAGTTTCTCCTGTAGCACCTGTTTCACCTGGTCATAAGCGGCATTAGTGCCTATTGTTAAGAGTATAGCACGCGTTAATGCGGGCACAGTGCCTCGAAAGAGACTTCGAGCACCCTCCTCCTTTGTAATTCGATACAAGCCATCGAATACGTGCTTGTAACTGCGGAATTTATAAATTACCATTAAAGAAGAGACCGTTATAATCGCTTATGACGATACGTTAAGATACGTAAGATCGATATTTATCGATTTTGCTAATCTCAATGGAATAAAACCTTTAGATTTCTTGTATAAAAGACAGACAAACATAAAAAAAAGAAAATATGGCTTTAACCTAATTTGCGCTTGAATAGCTCCACTGATCAGTTCTCCTTCCCCTTTTACATATTTATAATCTGTCTAATTCAATCCCATTCAACCAACTTTCAATAAAGTCAAAAATAATTATATACAGATGAAAGAAAGATATGAATAGATCCTTTGATCAATATCACGTTCCATCTATAGACAGTCTGATGTAACCCAATTCTTTCGACTTTCAATGGGCACATGTTATAACCATTCAATAACTTGAATAGATCTATTGATGCATTCCTCTGCATACCTTCGCATTTTTTTTCCTGACTGATTGAAGTCTATCGAATTGCTGCGCAGATGCAAGTAATTTTTCTATCTCACTCTCTAACATACGTACAGACCACCTGATCATACCCTGTATAACCGACACTAGGCAGAGGAGATGAACTTGTTGAGCTGCTCACTTGCGACGCTGTTCCGGCGGAAGCTTGATATCGTTCTGTAAGCGCACTGTGACCACATCTCCGGGCACGCCCAAAATGCCACCAAAGAGTCCCGCGAACGTGGCCAATTGCATTTTGGCGGACATATTATTTGAGTCCACATATTTCTTGCCATATTCATAGAGCGCAAAACGGGCTGTGGTGTAGGTGAGCTGTCGAAACCAAGAAGCCGAGATGCCACTGTAAAAGCCCAATATCCCTAAAAGGCTGCCACATGGGTATCTATCCGATGCTAATTAAGGTGTTTGCTTACCTGAGTTTTTGTAGATATTCGCTATCAGCTGTGATACGGGCACCCTTGTGGACTGTGTCTGCAACTGGACTTTCACCAAATCGAGTGGATGTGTGGTTGTCACAGCCATTGCCGAACAAACACCACCGGACCACCAACGTGGCAATCGCTTAGAGTCTGTGTCACCCATTTTGTAAAGCTATATTTTCCTTTGTTTATATTAATTAATAAATTTCGCAGTAAACTAGAACCGTGAATCCAAACAAATCTGTCATATCTAGATTTAATTTTGATGGAACAGACCAACTAAACTTCAAAATTATAATTAATACGTTTTAATTTTGAAAGAAATGATAAAGTATTTATCTAATGCTTATCAAGAAGTGAGCCCTCAAAAATAATTTTCTAAGTGGGTGACAAAATGTAATACAGATTTCCCTAAGCCATATGTTGTTATTCAAATATTTAAAAATCTTTTGTTTTACTCCTTATTTGGACATTTTACAAACATCCATGAAACATTTTTATCTTTGCAAAACACAATAAAAATTACAAATTTAATGAAGTCACAAATCATAAATTTTTAAATTTGTTCAAAAAATATATTACAAAATTTGTTTTACTTTTTACTTGTGAATGCAAACAAGCAATTTTTTTTACTGAACTGAAACTATTCTTTTTTTTCTATTTTTAAAGACAAACTAAGCGATATTTAGTCATACTTCAACTTAAGACTAATATAATATATAAGTCTATTAAAGTTTTTATTTATGTTTTTCTTTTTTCGATCTCAGCAACTGTAAGAACTAGAAACTTCAAATTTGATATACTAAATGGATGATGAGTTTGTTTTCGAAAATCGATAACTCTTTGATTTTCTTTCTTATGGAGCATTTTAGTTTTTCAAACATATCTCGTACATCTTAAGAGCTAGTGGCATAATATATCTATACTATATATATATTCAGCTAGAAGAGACACAGACAATTTGAATTCCTCGGATTTTGCCTCCTCCACCCATTTTTCCATTTATGGAGCAAAGCTCAATTTTCTTGGCATATATATATCACAAAAGTTATATTGATCTCCGATATTAAGCAAATGAAGTACATTTTTCCAATTTTGCATTTCTTCATGTATTTTTGTTCAGTGTGCCTGCGATTCATGTTTCTTGACAACGTTTCTGTCATCGACCATAAACGACACTCTTTTGCTTTTGTTGTTTTTGTTTTTAGTCTTCTGGTTTTGGCAGCTGCGAAGACTGCGACTCCAACTGCTACGATATTATGTTATTATAGCAATTATAGTTACGACACGATTCGCGGTCTTTCATGTGGCGGCATCTATGGTATTTTTTGAATGTGCACAGATTTGCTCGCAGAGATAAGAGAGTGCAATGCAATGCGATGCGATGCGATGTGATGCGATGCGAAGCTGATGCGAAGCTGTTGCCGCATTGCAATTACAAACATTTTAATGCAATTAACACACACATACACACACACACACACTCTTTCGCACACACTCACACACCTGTGTGACGGTTCGCTGCTCATTTGCCTGGCCGATTGCAATTCGAAACGCGGCGGCATCGCCAAAAGCCAAGCTCAAGCTTCACAAAAACAAAAACAAAAATAAAAAATAAAAACAAAAACAACTTCAAAGCGTTTGCGACAGTTGTGCGTGTGTCAGTGTCGATTTCAACCCACTATGCACCACCACCAGCACCACCAAGTTTTACCTCTGTGAGGTTTGCCGCCCTGGTCCGCTATCAGTGTACCAGATACGTCCTCCTCGATGTCGTCTTCGACGTCGTCGTCGTCGTCGCTGCCTTCTTTGTAGTTGCCGCATGCACTTCTTTCCACTGTGTTTATATATATTGAGCGTCTCTGTGTGTGTGTGTGTGTGTGTGTGTTGACCAAGTCTAACGAGCCAGTTGGCCAGTTGGTAATAAGGGCCAGTTGAACATGCCACAGGCCGCAATATGGTTACAACATGTCAGCGTCCACATCCACATCCACATCCAAGTCTACGTCCTTATTGCCATTGCAATCAGTTTGCGCTTCATTTCACCCAAAGGGCTCTTCACTTGGCGTATTGTCTTAATTATGGCCAAGCGTGTGTGCACAAGGGTCAAGGGGTCAATGGGTTAAATAAGGGAGTAGTCGAACAGCACAAACAAAATTAGCTCATTGGAAACGTTAAGATCCCCAGAGAAATGATAAGCAAATAACTTCCTAAATAACGTGTAAAAAGCGACGAGCTTAATATATATTCTAATCGTATCTTCGAGAATTTAGATACAACATATATATCGTAAGCTTCGTAATTTGAAAAATGATATATGTATATGAAAAATGATAATAATTGAATAGATTTATATGTCTATAAGTCTTGCAGTCCTCGCAGCTATGCCTCAAAACCTAAATCATGCTCATAATCGGTTTAAACAAAATGATATCGATCACATATAATGGAAATACTCTTGCTTTGTAAGGCACGTTTTATAGACTACTTATAGATACTTACAATCTCGTCTGGAAATTCCGTCTACACATTTACAATAGCTTAATTCACAGTCAGACTTCAAAGATGAGCTCATCTGATGCGAATCCGTTATTGACCTGTTGAACAAACACCTGTTTTTAATCAGTGTCTCAATTAGTGAAATGTTAATGAAATTTTACGCTTTATGGATCCATTTAAATGAGAATGTTTACAAAGTTTGAAAAGCGGAGCATTTCGCACACATAAATTGGCCAACTAACCAAAGCTCTGGCATAATCCGACAGGCTAAGCAGCAAAGCCACAATGTCTGCTTGCCCACTTTTGCCTGCTCGTTACGCAATCCAGGCAGCAAGACAGAAAGCGACACAGCGAGAGAGGGGGAGGGAGAGGGGGAGTGAGAGAGCGAACAAGAGAGAGAAAGAAGCTAGCTCATCAGCTGCTGTCCAGAGTAAACTATTTACCCAAGCGATTAGCTGTCGTTTCACCTGACTTGTCTACCTGGCCGGCAAGCTACAAGGCTCAAGGGATATGCCAGAAAGAGGATTGCCTTTTGGCTGGCAACAAATTTCATTTTCAAGGTCATTAGAGACGTTTAATTTATTAAAAAGTTAAGGAGTGCTGTCCTTGAGCTGCCTGAGAGGCAACTCTTGACAAGATTTCCAATTTTGTAATTTAATTTCCAACATTATTTAAATATGTAATCTTAAATTAATCCTAAAAGCTGAAATATATATTGAATATATCTAAATAGATTCCAAGAATACCTCTTTAATACATTTTCATTAAGAACCGAAGAAATATTTCATAATTTACACAAGCAGTTAAAAAGCTTTAGCTGATTAATTTACGAGGATATTTTTACATAAACTTCAACGGCGTATGCCTCTTGCTTGTTGATAAAGAATTTGCCATGGATGCTATAATCCCCATTGGGAATGGGCAACATTCGGGCAAACTCTGTCTCATGATCGCCGCTATAAAGCTTATCTATAATAATGTCATGCTAAATAAAAACAAAAGGAAGAAAGAAAATATATAATATTATAGTCTGCAATTCGAAGAGCTACTCACCTTATAGGGACAGGTGTGATTAATATTGGAGCGATCCTTGAAGGTATTGAAGTACATAATAAAAATTGGATTTTTGGGATTCTTAAGAAATTTACACCCATCTATTTTGATATCCACAAAAAAGGGCTTGTAGCCATTATTATAGCGAAAAGTCTTAAGGTTGATCTTTAAGTAAATTTTTAGATGATTAGATAATTAGCTATTTGCAAACTCCACCTTCTTATCTTACCGTAATATTCTCCAAAGACTTAAAAATTTTAAAATGGATATTGATATACTTATGAGTGCGATTCACTGCCTTTATTTCACAATTCTGAAACACTCCGAAATTCCGATCGAAGACGATGCACTTAAGATTCGTGAATGTCACATGGGCCATACTCTGTAATCGAAATAGAGTTCAAAGCTCAGTTAATATATATATATTAATATAGAGTTTTTACCGTCAATAAAACAATGGAACTGTACACAAATAACCATCGCAACATGTTGAAGGAAACAATGGGAAAGACTCTATGGAACTGTGCTATTCTAAAAGCCATTCAGAATCGAAGCAATTAATTCGGTATCCAAAAATCGAAAAGCATTTTATACGGTTATTAAACGAAATAATATTGTGATTATCTAAAATGCAGCTCTATTAATGGATCTTTTAGTCAATTTCAAATCGTTAGAGTATAAAATCGTAGAGGAAAAGAGGGAGAAGAGAAAACCAACAGTTTAATTCGTTGTTGTTTTTCCAAATCCATTTTACTTCGTATTCGTAAGCGTTTGCAATTTGAAAGAGAGGAATATTGTAGAGAAAATAAGTTAATACTTGCATTGTAACAAATGAGGGAAAGAAAATAAAATAATCTGCCTTATTCTGATATATAGGTAAAACACGCAGATATTAATAATTTATAAATCATTTTTTGTTATTCTATACTCATTAAAGTTCAGCTTCAATAATTTTAATTACAATTCCCTTGTCATAACAGAATCGTAAAGGCTCTAATAAATATATTTGAAAACTTTTTTAGTCTTTTGACTTTGTAATTGAGTCAAGCGGATGCAATTATTATGCAGAGAGTTTTTAATATACGGTCAGTTTGAATACGGCCAGAAAAGGAGAAAAGGAAGAAGAAGACATTGTGGAAATGTACAAAGGTAACGCTGCCCGACCAAGAGCTCAAAACTCGTCCAGACTAAAACAATTTTATTGGCCTTCACTTAACGCTCATAAATTTGTCTGCTGCGAAAGCTGCGAGACGAAAAAAATAAACAAAAAAAAGGGGAAAAAGGCAAAGATGAAGACAAAATGCGGTTGATATTTGCGACGCTTCCGCACGTCGTGAACTGGTTCCAATATGAACTGCAGACAAGGCCAGACATGTGCGTGTGGATGTGTGTGTATGTGGGTGTGTGTAAAAAAGTGCCATTAAATTGGCATATAAGAGTGGCTATACGAACCACCTGTGCGCCACCCTTTTCTTGTTTTTCGACCACGGTTCAAATTCCGCTTCACGCATAAATCTGATCGAAAGCAAACTACAACAACAAGAGTTGCAACAGCTTTAGCAACAATCTTTTCTTATTTTTCGATTTTTTTTTCTGTCTGGGCCAAATTGCAGTTGGTCTAAAAATAGACGTGGCCTCATGCTTGGTCAAGTTTGCTGCCCCTGGGAGTGGACGTTAGTCTGGCTTTTTAGCTCTGATCGCGTTTCGTGCGTCATTGCAGATACACACAAATACACTCGCACACACACACACACACACACACACACACAAACACACAGTCATGTCTCACAAGGCGTTGCACCTTTGAGCAAAGGTGCATTGATCGCTGCCTCGTCCGTTGTTGCATTCAGCTTCGCTCTGGCAGCGCGGTCGTTGGCTCAGCGCAAAACTCTCCAAAATTATTGCTGTTGGTTTTTTTTTTATTTTCGTTTTTTTATTTTTAAGGTATTTATGTGCATATCTCGGGCCCAGCCGTAAAAAGTAAGCAAAAAAAAAAACCAACTCAATGAAAAAAATCTTTCTTATCGAAGCACAAAATACACTCGCAAACAGTTTTCGTAAATTATCGAAATTCGCAGCTGATTGTTCGATAATGAGTCCGTATATAAAGCTTCTGTTATACTATAGTATATAGCAGTAGTAATACAGTCATAATATTAATAATAGTAGATCAATAAAGAATGCCTCTTATATATATTTCAGCTGATCCAGAATGAAATTTTTTTACATATACAAATAAATATGAATATATACTAAACGAAATATTTTCTAAAGATTTATGGACAATATGTTTATATATTGATCATAAAAGAAATTTATTTTATACAAAATATATTATGCATAACCCTATAATATATAAAACTCAGCAATGAGCTTTCTCAAGCTTCCTATAGATAACCAAAATTTCTCATTTTTATGTTAAATATGCAGGGTATTTTAGATGAAAATCATTTGATTGAAAAAATATAAAACAACAATAGAAAAAACATAGAGGCCTAACCTCGTTCTTGCTTGAGAGACAAACCTGATTATAGCCTCGATTGTAAGAACTATTTTACTAAAATTCGAATATACTTTATATTCCTTAAGAAAACGATAATACCTCAGTGGAAGAGTATTTCAATCTAATGAAGATCTTTTAAATAAGCTTTTTACGCTCTTGGAAACAAGTCATCAAATATAGGCTAAACTTTTACTATTCTATACCAAAGAAGTATGTATGCAAAGTTTATATACCCGATGAAATAGTATAATAATCAAGTTATATATTAAGAACTAAAACTCTCGATTAGTTAGGGACAAACAAAACCTCAACTATAAGGCTGATAATTTCCCAGAATGTAACATATTGCATAAGAAAACGAAAATGCCGAATGGAAGAGTACGACAATCGAGTCAACAAAATGAAACTGAAAAGTGCGTTCAATGAACGCGCATCGCGAATAAAAAAAAAACGCGCGTGCGTTTTGGAGCAACGATCGATGGCGATAAGAGACGAAACATTGCGAACAGTCGAACAGGCGAACAGACGAGGCCAAGATTTGAGATTTGCTTTGGCTTTGGATTGGGGCTTGGCTTTGACTTTGCCAGTTGTGTGTGTTGTGTGTGTCGCAAGTGCAGTTTGCAATTGACTTTGGACTGTGCTCCAAGCCAATTGCAATGGGCCAAGACACACGCCATAGACCGAACGCGCAGTCAGCTGAATGCTTGTTGAATGGGACACGTGCGCAGAGCAGAACAGAACGAGAGACACACACACATTCACTAACACACACGTGTTATTGCAATCAGAAATGCATTGGGGCCGGCGCAGTTCATCGTCCAGCAAATCGATTGAGTAACTGACTGACTGACTGCATAACTGAGCGTGCAACTGACTCAGTCACACACTCACACACACACACACTCGTTGATTGGCCCAGAGCTAATTGCACATGTGCATGTGTGCATGCGCCATTCACTGATTGCTTTAGGCTTAAGGCATGTCGCGACAGTTGATTTAACTCACTTTCAATAGACCCAGACGACCCGAGCGTTAAGACCCAACCAAATAGCCATTCCATTGATAATGAATAATAAACCAATAAAAACGATTAAGAAAACTCTGGTAGAGTGTGCTCGACTTGGAGATACCTACACAAATTGCACTGATGCTTTTTAAGAATCTTGCTTACATCTCTAAATTGTTATTGAAACTCTGCGTAATAATGGGAAAAATGGGAACAGGTATCCAAAGTGTGTGTCTCTATAAGCTGAATATATATTGAGTAAGTTTAATGTCTCTGGCTCTAAAGATGTAGGAGATATGCTCGAAAAACTAAAACGTGTTATCAATAACAAGCATTTGGAAAGAGTTATCGATTATTGAAAACAAACTCGATCTGTGCGTGCTAAAGAAGATCCTACATGTAAAGTTTGAAGTCTCCAGCTTGTCTAGTTGCTGAGATAGACGCTTTCGTACATATGGACTGACTTGGCTGTAGATCCTAATCAGAAATATATCTCCTCCTACTGCCTGTTACATAGATTTCCACAAAAGCGGTATACCCTGTCTACCCATTTTCTGTGTGTTCAAGGTATACAAATAATACAAATTGCAATTATTACAAAGCTGACCCTGTCCATCCGACTGTCTGATTGCCTGCCTGCCTGCGTGCCTGCCTTTCGTATCAGTCTGTCTGGTTTGTTTATCTAACTATTGCGACTCTGTCTGTTCGTTTATTACACCAAATATTTGTATCATAAAATAATATTGCGCATGCATGCTAAATATATCATTCGGAAATCAATAGCGGCGTCCCCTTTTGCTAAGCCACATACATATCTCAGGATCGTATTTAAATATCTTGCTATAATCTAGTATGCAATTTATTGTTCATTTATTGTCATTGTCATAAAGTTCTTCCAGTTCAAATATTTAAATTGCAGAGTTATGTTGTGGAACTAGTTCAGGTGATAAGTAAGTCAAATATGTAAAGAACTTACGTAAGCACCGAGATCTACTGAAAGCAAAGGTAGTTGAACATAAACAACGGGAAAAGGGAAAAACATACACGAAGCCAAAGTTCATAATTTGATATATGTATAAAGGTTGTTGTTAAGAACTTAATATGCAATAATATTATATTGCTAATATAACCTTTCATAATAAACAGAAGCTCTTGACTAATACACTGATTCTTATGTTAAAGTCTTTTTCTTATCTTTAGTCTCAGCAGTTCTCCAGTTCTCTAGTTCTCCGGTTCTCCAGTCTGATTCACTCCGAAATACCTTCTGCCAAGCCATAAAAAAAGTTAAAATTTCCACCACAACTGAAAGATAAGAAAAAGTTTTAACAAACATGTCAAACATAACGCAGACAACTCTTAATTCAAGCATTAATTCAATTATTATTTCAAGCATTTAAAGTCCACTTAAGACCACCAAAAAATTAAAACAAATATTTCTACGCATCGCAATCTTCTGCTTCTTCTTCTTCTTCATCTTCTTCTAATGTTTATATTAGCCGAGCCTTAAAAATGGAATCGCACAATCTTCAATCAGCTTAACTGCGCATAAATGTCTAAGCTGTCGTCACATACACTTACTGTCATATTTGTGTCTTAAATAAATAGAAGTTTAGAACACAATCACACACACACACACACCTACACAACGTGTTTTCTTAGCATAATGCGAGGTGCGCACAAAATTTTTGTTTCTACTTCCTTTCGGTTGCCTACTTCCGACGCGTACGTCGACGCAGCAGCTGGCAGCTGGCAGCAGGCAGCGCGGCGTATGCTTTATTTTGCCGGCATACGTAATGCCGCATAGCACACACCCACACACCCACACACCCACACACCCACACACACACACACATACACACAGTGCCAGGCTCTAATGTGAATGCTTATGTATGCGTAAATATGCGTAGGCTGCGCATTCTTTTTGCTTTTCTTTCTGCTCCTCTGCTCCTATTTTTTCGTTTGTTTGATTTGGCTCGTGTCCTTGAGCTCGCATTACGTCGCATATTTTATGTGCATGTTTGCATGTGTATATACTATATGTAATGTAAATTTGTATATACAGCGCATGTATGAGGCGGCCTCGCTGGCTGCCCCAAGAGCTTCTTCCGCTTCGCATGTCTGCCCCACAGCTTTAACTGCTACTGGTTTTCCATTTGTCGTTGTTGTTGTATCTTTTGCAATACCCTGTACCCATTTAAAGTGGTTCAAGAGGGTATCAGACTACAGCGTGGCTGACCCTAAAAACCACTTTATTTGCCGTTTTTATTTGAGAGCTAGTAAAACAAATTCCATTCAAATCAAGTTTATTTTAAGTGTTTCTCTTCTCCCAACTTTTTTTATAGGTCTATAAAGGTTTGTAAAGTAAACACATTACAGCCAAAAAAGGATTCTTTTCCTTCACAATTGGAAGTAAGATTTGACGCATTTTCAGACCAAATACAGTAATCTTTATGGCTCGTTTGACGGCTTAAAAACTGGGTTTTGACCTTATGCTCGCAGTCCAGCTAATATTATGGATATATTCTATATTCTATATTCTCAATTACATATCTATCTAACTATACGTATGAAACCACATGTATAGCTTCCCTTTAATTCCAACTCCTTCTTAATTGCTTTAACATTTATTACTTTTCTGTACAGAGTATTCTTTAGTCATGTAGACTCTTCTTTGTAGCCCACTTTTCTGTTAATCCAGTCAGTCGGCTCCTGCAACGCATATCCTGCGTCCTCGCTTATGCGTAGTTAGTTGTCTGCTGCGTTTTGTGGCCTGAGCTTCTATTTGTTGCTGCCCCTCAACCCCCCGCCCACTTCCACTGCATCCCCCTTTGCCACGCCCACGTACGTCCCTTGGGTCCGTTGGCACAGACAGAAAACGCACGTAACGTAATTTTGTGGAAGCAGCGAGGCAAATGAGGCAGACTACACTGCGCTACCTGGTTGGGCTTCGTGACACGCAATTTAAGCAGAGTCCTCGACCTGCTGCAGGGTGTTGGGCAAGTCGTTAGAGCTTATGCCAAATGCTGTGCGGCTCGGCTTTGCCTCTGGCATATTTAGTCTGCGGATCTTGAAGGTTAAATATATGTAAGCACACCTTGAAGGCCAACCCGCCAAACCCCCAACCCCCCATCCACAAGCCCAACCGCCCCTTTTTAAGCACCCTGTCTGGCAGTTTTCGACTTGTTTGCCAAATGGCGTACAAGATATTTATGAATATTAAAACAATTTGCTTATTATGCCTGAATAATTGAGTGAGCGTTGGGAATAACTGCAAGTCTCGAAATCTGTCTCACTCCAGCCTCCCTTTCTCTAATTCTATCTATGTGTGGCATACAGTGCGGCTACGTAATATTTGTCATAAGTCGAGTGTGTAGACGTTAGCAAACGATGTCGGCCCTGTCGGCGACATCGAAGCGCAAACTTTAACAAAGCGTTAATTAATACTCGCAAATGTTTGCGCTCCGTCTGGCAATGAAAAAGTTAAGCGAGACAACGACAACCACAACAACAACCACAACGACAACCACAACAACAACCATAACCGACAACCGACAACCGACAACGAGTGAAGCAAACAACAGTAAAAAAAAACTCTCTCGTCATAAGTCAAATAAAAAGCGCAGCGGAAAAAAAATTCCAATGAATAGGCCCTCGTTTTCCCATAGCAAATAATTGTGGGCCAGATAAGCAACCAGCCAGACGCTTGGCCAATGAGAATATTAGCCAAACACTCAGATACTGTTGGAGAGCTGGAACTTCTGTGGAAATAGAAGCTCAGTTAGTGAGCTGCAATACACTGCACTAAATTTGATGCGATAACTGAAAGTAAAGGCCGTCAAGATGAAAGATTGGGTTTATGGATCTTAGGCTAACTTCAAGAAAAATGTCTTTCTATTTTAGGCAAAGTTCAAAATCTTAAAGTGAAGATTCAAAAATGTATATCAAATCAAATTCAATTTATACCAAATATTTCTGAAAAAGTTATCTATGCAAACCGATTTTCAAGAATTTTATCCAATCTTGTTAAGAATTATTCATACATCAATTTTTTCATCCAAAAATATTCAATTAATTAAATTGATGTCTTAAGTTGTGCCTTGAAATATTTTTAAAATATATCGAAATAGACATAATATATATCTTTATACAAGTATTATGTGAGTTCTATTTATCTACATCAATCAAACGAATATCATTTTTAGATCTGTTTTTTATATTCATTCTTATCTATCTGTCGGTTGATGTGAAATCCATATCTATGTAACGGATAGAACAAAATTCATATAAAGTCAGTTGTTGGAGCTAAAACATTTTTTCAGTGCACTGCTTAAACCAGACTGTAAGATAGATAGAGATTCCAAAAATAAGAAAAAGTAAGACTTAATTCTGAAAAAAAAACTTTTTTAATTACGCCGGTATTAGAAGCAGTCTCTATAGATTTCAACCATATTGTTAGAATTTTGTAAAACTAAGCATAAAACAATGAAATGTCCCGGGAGAAAAATAAATTCAAAATTGAAGGTCGAAAAAGAGGCATAAGCTGCAATTTAACAAAACTTTCATAACAAAAATAGAACCTCGAGCACTTACTTTTTAATACCCTAAGCCTAAACGAAATTACTTTGTTAGCAGATGCTTTGTTTTGCCATAAGCCAAAACCCTTAAGACTACTGCCAAAAGCAATTTGCAACATCTTCGAGGTGGACATGAAACTCTACCTTACAGGCTGGCTTATATAATGTGGGACTACCTTGACAATAAATGTCTCTTTATAGGTTCTATGTTAATACTCAAGTTAAACAGAATGAAAGCTTTGCAAGATGTGCTAATTCTCTTAGATGAATATTTATGCAATCTTAAATCAGAACCATTATATCTATAAAAGCCAAAAACCTGCTCAGAAATCTGTCAAGTAGTAATTGAATACGAAAGGAAATATTATTCCTAAGATAAGCCCAGCTAGTGATAACAGTGAATAAATTACAGCACATTAACTAAACTAAACTGAACTAAAGGGACAACTTAGGGTTAGGTCTCGCCCTTCAGCAAAAAAAAAAAGGTCTTCGGATAAAGCAGAAACAAAAAGTAATTGAATGGTATCAGCGCTTAAGTTTGGAATATTTGCAATCTTGGACATTCAAATGACTGAGCGAAGGCATACGAAATCGAAAGCATACAATTCCCAGCTAATTTTATTGGCGGCATCAATCAGTCTGGAACTTGGTTCGTCTGTTGTTGTCGACTCTCAACTCTCGACTCTAGACTCTCGGCTGTCGACTCTCGACTGTCGACTGTCGACTGTCGTCTGTCGTTGATTGCAGCCCGAAAACGACCCCAAAGTGCATGGCGAGCGCAGACGCAGTCATTTTTAATGTCCGTGGCCATCAGCAGTTGAGCAGTTGAGCAGTTGAGCAGCGGTGGAGAAGAGGAGACTGTTCCATCAGATGATGCACAGACAGGCGGCGGAGGCAATCATCAATTTCTCAGTGTCGCATTAGTTTTCATTAATTTGAGCGGCGGCGGCGGCGGTTGCGACGACGTCGACCAAATGAAGCGGCACAGATGGACCCCGGGCCAGACAATTGCAGCTACAACAAAAACAACTATAACAGCAAGAAGTAAGAGCGTTGCACTCGGACCCAAGCAACTGCTTAATACCCGTTCCGCAACCAAGAACCGATTTGTCAAAAACATCGTTTGACGCATTTCAAAGAGAAGGTCTTCAGTTCTCGCTACAGAAAGATTGAAGAGGATCGGAAGTTCAGATCTTCTTAAAGAAGCTACTTAGGTTTTTTTTTGGATGATGGGTTTCCATCGTTTAAGCTTGAGTTTTAGACAGTCTTTAAATTGCTCTAAATAGGGTTTTAGCCTCTTCTTTTGTCTTCCTTAAGCATAAGTCCTTAAGTCTTTTTAATTAATCGCAATAGAGACGGTCTAGAGAAGGTTTTCAAGTCTGCTTAGGTATTATCTACACAAAAGTTCTTCTTCTTTAATCTCCTCTATAAAACAAGTCTTCAAGTCGTTTTTATCAGTCGCTATAGGGAAGGTCTTGAGTCATCTCCTTAAAAGGTTTTCAGGTTTTCTTTATTTTTCATGATAGAATACGATCTTTGGGCTTCAGGTCTTCATTTAGGGAAGGTTTTCTTGTCTGCTAAGCTTCTTCCGTATTCTACCCTTATTACTAATGTAGATGAAGTCTTATTTGACTCATGACTGTACTTCAAGCGGTCACTGCATAAAACCAAATATGCTCATTTTGGCAAAATGGAGCAGTAAGACGAAAGGAAGAAGAAGCAATTGATGCGCTGTAGCATTATTGATGCGTTCGCCAAGCAACGGCGACAGCCAGACACAGCTTTGACGTGGGCCCCGGACCTAAACGTGTGGACTCATTGAGGGAAGTTAGCGAATGTCTTGAGACGGATAGGCAGACAGACAGACAGACTGACAGACAGACAGACAGACAGACAGACAGACAAGAAACAAAACTCATAAATAAACCGCGCGCTGGGCACCTTTTACACAAGTCAACCTTTCACATTTCCGCACAAGCTATATACCCTATATACATAAATATATAAATGTACATACATATGTATGTATATCCACCTCCTCTGCGCCCATTGCGGACGGGCTTTCAAGGACAACACAAAAGTGTTTGTAATTCATTTTAACTTTGGACCCACAGCCCGCCAGCTTCTCATATCCTTCCTGTACGTTCATGTATTTGCTATAATAATAATGTGGACAAAACCCTTTTCTGGCAGACAACTCGCTTTGGGCCTAGAGCGGTCTAGGCCGTGGGTTTTAGGGTGGCACTTATGCAAAGGCCTCCGCCCGACCCCCAAAAACAAAAGTTATTCAATTCAAACGACTCGCTGTATCTTTTTTGGGACTGTTGGTGCCAGCTGCTTCTTCTCCTATGCCTGATTCTTCGTGATTTTAGTGCACAACAACAAGAGGAGACGTAGGTGAGAGTGTTGCTGACTGCGGCATACTCTGTGTAACGCAGAACAGTGGAAAGCGGCCTGAAAAAAGTTCTGTATTAGGCTATATTACGTATGCATAAGAGATTCCAGAACAGTTAAAAATAAGCTGATATAGACTCATTATTACAGGGTATTACAATTAACAATTAAAATAAGCTGGTATGAGAGTCATTATTGCAGAGTATTTTATAGTAGTAGTATTGAATGTCCAACGGATCGACTATATGAAAACCAATTAAGAAAAATAACGATTTTTTAACACATTCCATCACATATAATCTATGTATTACCAACATTTTTTAGATGAAAAAATCATTTAAAATATGTATTAATCTATATATAAACTATGTATTACTAACATTTTTTAGATGAAAAAATTATTTAAAATATGTATTAATAAATATATTAATCAGCAACTTTCGTAATATCTAATCAATTGAACTATGAATCAATCAACTCCCTTTGCACTAAGTGAACAGAGTGTTTAAAACAGGCGGCGAATATTTCGTAAAATTCATTTTACGACTAGGACGAACATCATTGCCGGCTTCGCAGTCGCCGCCAGTCAACTGTCAGAGGGGAAAGCGGGCGGCAGCGGCTGCGACTGCGACTGGACTTGTTCGTTTTTCAAGGTTAAGCAGCACAAGCACACGCACACACACACTCACACACACATACAGACAGACAGATTGGCAGAGGCAAGTGCCAGACATTGAGCCAGACGGAGTGCGTCGGGCGCACGGCGGGCGGACGAGGTTCTCCTCCATTTGCTGCGGCGGGCTGACGAGTGGGAGTGCATTTCAGCTTACGCTTCACTTAATTTTCGTGCTATAAATGTGTGTATATGTGAGTGTGAGTTTGTGTGTGTGTGTGTGTATGTGTGCTGCTCTGTCTGTGTGTGCATTTGCTCGAGGGTGCAATATTTGGACTGGATGAGGATGAATGACGCGCTAAAGTTTCGCAACGCCTTTTGGCTTTGTTTGTCGTCTCGTGTCGTCTATTTAGAGTGCCCGTCGGCAAAGGCCCAATCGGTGGATCGTCGGGTGGTTGAGTGGGTGGTTCGGTGGTTCGGTGGTTGGTGGTTGGTGGGCTGCTTGTTTGCACATGTTGCCGCCAGAGTGCGCCAGAGTAGGCGTTTTTATTTTACAGCTAGTTTGTTTGCAGTTAACGAAGGAGTTGAGCCAAAAATAGGCTCAAGCAGTGGCTGGATGTGAGCGAGCAGTAAGGATTTAGTTCATTTGAACAACACAACAAACTCAATTTCAATCTAGTAGTTAGTTTATTTGAATGTTCCCACCAGAACCAGAAACATGTTAAAAACAATTTGAGATAAAGAGACCTAAAATATGAACTTCATTTCATTGAAGTTGCATTTAGAAAATAATTTAAATGAGAAGTTAATTCTTTGAAGAGTAGTTCTTTTGAAAGGAAACAGGAACTAATATTACCACAAGAATTAGACAAAAGAATTTACAAAGAAATTAAGTAGTTGAATATATTAATCATACATAATTAATAACTAGTTCCTCTTACGACAAGATCTGATGACATCTAGGTTGATAATAACTTCGTCATTTTACAATGGTTGTGAACCCATTTGCCACGAACTCCAGCAAATATTCAGACGCTATTTGATTAATAGTTAAAATATTCCTTAACAGATGCTTAAACATAAATTTAAATTTGCATATCTGTACCTAAGTACATGGTAATTTGTAGCACACGTGTAAACGATGACAGTGTAAAAGCCAGCTGTCAAGCTGAGTTGAATGATAGGCAGTGGAATTCGAGCGCAACTTAACCAGTAGAAAGCTTCTTGCGCGGACGAACTAGTTCTATGAATAAATAAATCAATGGCTGCGAAAAGTAGTTAACTACAAGTAAAATTCATGTGCATCAATGTGAAAATGTGTGGAACTAGTAAATGAACTAGTTCCATGTATCAAAGTACTCATAAAAATGAACCAGTTCCAAGAATAAGTGCTAACTTGCAAATACATTTTTAAAAAATAATTAATTTAAATACTAATACCTCTTATCAACCAAAAAAATTTGGTATTGTTGCTAATGAACTAATTCCAAGAATAAAAGGAATCATAAATATTGACGGAACTGTGCAAGTCGAGTGAATCAATCAAAGATAAAAAGCAGAAACTATTCAACTAGTAATTCTTTTTGTACGCGATTTTAGTAATTTGCTCCACTGTGCGCAGCCTCAAGTGCCGGCAACAATGCAAAATCGACAATAATAGACGCCGCCAACGTCGTCGCCGGTGCAGACAGCCGCAGCCGCAGCAGCAGCAACAGCGGCAGCGGCAGCGGCGTCGCCGTTAGCAGTCAAAGTCATAAACTTTATTTTCTGTTGCCTGCACAAAGGAGCACGCTGTGAGCGAGACAGAGACAAAGGGCAGAGTGAGAGAGAGAGAGGGATTGAGACTTCTCACACTCTTTTGTCTGATGCACATGCGGCCACCAGCAGCAGCACCACCACCACCGCCCGGTACCGCCCCGCCCCCTTTTCACGTGAGTCTGCGACCCTTGAGTGGGCGAACATTTCATGCGTTTACGTCGAGACACAATCACAAACAGTTTCGCCTGCAATTCGGGCCGAGGGAGCCAACGGGATTTATTTTATATATTCTCTTCGTTTCCTTTTTTTTTTTTTGAAGTTTTTGTCTGGCTGTGTCTGCAATTTCTTTTTTTTTATTATTGCATAATCAACACAGCATTGATTGTGTATGCGTGTGTGTGTGTGTGTGAAAGGCGTTAACTGGCAACCAATCAGCAGGAGCAGACAGCCTTTGATGCAGATTTTCTATCTAGCTCCAGGTATCAACTAATGAACAACTCTCACTCCTTCTCTTTCAAGCTCTCCCTTTCTCTCTCTCTCGCTGGGAGACTCTCAACAGGTTGCCTGCCCGCAGCTCTAAATTAATTCAAATTCCATGCGTCAAACTTATTCAATAATTCATAACTCAATTCTGACCTTGGGCAAAAATACCCCTTTTTCAGTCGCTCAGACAGAAATTTGGCTCGCAGGGTTGTTAATATCTTGATTAATTTCTGTCCATCAAAGCTGCCAGAAAGGGGCGAACCAAAAATTAAAGACCAAAATGAAAATGAAAATGGAAAAAAAATGCCCCAGACGTTAGACCCACACGCATTTTCTAAATCAAATTTTCAAAGCCAGAAATGGCAAAAGTTTTGGTCTACGTGGGAGACGTTGGAGAAAGGGGCTGGCGAGGCAAGAATGTGCTGACCATGTTGTAGTTGTCTATACCCTGTACTTGAGTGCAATGGGTGTGAGCGGTTATAATGGTTTGATGAAAATTAGGCAGACTGAATTAAGCGAGAATCTTTGAGGCCATCAAATAGATATGAATACCGTTGTTGTGGGTATACCCTGTAAATCATTGGCAAGAGTGTTAGCGGGTGTAATGGTTTTGTGACAGAATAGAGGGTGTATGCATATAGGTATTATGTGAGAGGTCAGTACTATTAGCTGTAAAAGCTTATACAATTTGTATTACAATAATATCGATAAATATCGATTGTCTGTCCGAGTTCTGTGAACATTTCTTTCAGATTTGTATTCAAAATTTTTTAATTTAAAGTTTTACAGCTTAGTATTTTATTTTAATAATAGATATATATCGTTAAGCATGCTATCTTACATAAATCGATAAGTATGCAGCAGATGAAAATAAAGACAACACGTCTCGCTGTATGGCAAACAAAGTAAATATATAAAAAAAAAAAACTGGATACTCGTATATACATCACACTTTAAAGAGGGCACCATCTAGTCGTGCACGCTCGACTGAAGCACTCTTCAATTTTGGCCTGGCGACCAAAAGTTTGCGAATGAAATTTGTGTGTGCTCCTTTTTGGTCAGGCTCTGGTGCTCAGCCAGGCGAAGGACATCTAGAGTTGGGCGACGCGCTAGCAAAGTGCATAAATAAAGGCACTCAGCGCTTGGCGCTCGGCATGGAGACGTGGAGGTTGCCTACTTTTTGGCGCCACGCTCAAAACTAGCCGCCGACAATGTCCTTAATGCGTCCTACAAAGTGTCGCACTCAGCTGCTTGTCTGCCAAAGTTCGGGCCATGAGTTGGCACAAAAGTTTGCGTTTGCGTTTGCGTTTGTGTTGGCCTTTTCCACACGTCAAGTTTCAACTTTTGGCCAAGTGGCTGGCCAAAAAAAATATACTTAATTATGTGCCTAGTAGGGCGGGGGAAGGGCTCAGGGAGGAAAACCTTCTTTTTGGACTGTCATTGCGAATGCGAAATAAATAGCGAGCGCCAGACAGACCAACTGACAGGCAAACAGAACTGGCTCTGGCTCCGACTCCAGCTCTGTACCTGCAGACATACACCTCACCCCACCCCTTTGCAACTGCAGCTTGCAGCATGCAGCAGACATTGGACTCAGACATGGGCAGCCAAATCAAAACGCCGGAGCCCCAACAATCGAACGACAACGACGACGACGACGACGCCGGCATTCAACTCGAATTAAATTGAATGAAATGTTGCACAATCCCTGAATGCAATGCAGCAAAGTCAACGGTGCTGGCGAGAACAGTGTTGTAAATGCAGCTTAATTTCCATTAAAACTGGCTTTAATATTTGTGAATGTGGTTCAAAGGAATTACTATTGGCGAACTGAATGTATTTATTCTCTTCTCATCACTAGATGAGATGATAAGTAAAATTTTTATGTGTTTTCCAATAGTGGAAATAATTTATTTTTGGGAGATTATTCTTCATATTTATCTTATCCATAGGTTTTAAATATTCAATTACCTTTTTGTCTAGTGAAAGTAAAATTTAGAAGCGTTTTCCAACACTACAACTAATTAATCAACTAATTAATCAACTAATTAATTATTTTCTACATATTGATGTAATGCATTTATCTAAAACTAAACTTTTTTTTTTTAATTTGACCATTATTTGTGTGTTTTTTTTCAGCACTAAATAAAGTACTTGTGATTTAATTCAACGCAAGCTTCATTAATTTATATTAGGGCCTACTCAAAATAAATAAAGTACGAACAACTTTCTTAAGCAGCTTTAACAAGCCTTTTTTCCCGCTAAAACTAGCCTTTATCTGGCTACGCAATGTTTGACAACACTGGCAGGGCAGCTTTCGCGACCAAGTTGGATGGTCAAGCTATGGGCTATAGCCAAGTCGAACTGCGAATGTGATTACATTAAAATTTATGTGCATTTGTAAAACGAAGCAATGCAGAGAAAGAGAGGAAGACCAGGGGGCAGACACGGACGTGCAACATGTGGAGCAAACAGTGACGCCCCAACTGGTAACCAGACAGTCAGACAGACAGACAGACAGTCAGACTGACAACGTAGACCCAATGCCAATGCCAATGCGAATGCAATTTCAGCGACAGCAGCAGCCAAAGTTATGGACAGGATGTTGCATCTGTCTCGATGCGAAAGACATGGTCTGTCGGACGGCGAATGGCGGAGGGCGTGGCAGGAGGTGGGGGCAGCCTGGTGGCCCGACTGTGGCTTGGTCAAGAAGAATCTCTCAATATCCTGTCGCTATAAATCTTGCATTTTGTCTCACACAATGGCTTATCAAGCGGCCGGCAATCGCAAAATGCTAATTATAAACAAGCCGCGCAGTAGCCGACGCGTTGTCTTTAAACTGATTCCGATTCCCCATACCCATACCCAACCCATACCCCGATTTCGATTCCGATCCGATCCCAGCCAGCCCAGCCACTGGGCTACTGGGCATGCGCAACGCATCTGCTGCAACCATATTTAGATTGAGAACTCGTTACAAGGACTCGCGCAAAAACAAAACAAGTTAAAATGTCTAGTTGTGTGTGTTCGACTAGGAGATACCCTGAATTCTCCTTTGGCTTTGAGGACTCTTTAGATTTAAAAGGTATTCTCGAAAGACTAAAACGTGTTATCGACAACAACCAAATGGAACGAGTTATCGATTATCGAAAACAAAATTAATATGCGTGTGCTATATTTCAACCCACATATAAAATATCAAGTGCCCAGCTTTTATAGTTGCTGAGATCGACGCGTTCATACATACCGACAGCGGACGGACCAACAGCTAGACTCGGCTGTTCATGCTGGTCAAAAGTATATTCTAAACGGGGTCGACTACACCTTCCACTGTCTGTTACATATAATTTCACAGCAACATTATACCTCGCTAACCCATTTTCAAAGGATACAGGGTATCAAAAACAAAAACAGGTTGTTCATAGTTTCCCCCTTTGAGTTGAGCTGCTGTTTTCTTAATGGTCGCCAATTAGAATAAATGCAGCTCTCGACGGGCCATAACTAATAACTACCTTTTGGCATTTATTAAATGTAATGATTGCATATCGAAAGAAATTGATTGCAATTACCAGTTGCATTTTGTTATTAATCGATATTATAAGCTTCTGCTATAGTTGCTATCGATACAAATCGATCTAGTGCTATTATGTTTTTTCTTTCTGAAACAGATTTCGGTTCATGCAATCTCAATTTTCATTGCAGACTTAAATTTACTTTTTCCTAACATCCACCTAGAAACTAAAAGAACACAAAATGGAAACGAAACGTTATTCATATTTGAATCCTTTTCTTCATTATACCCTGTTAGCGGTAGAAATGGATGGAGGGGTATACTCATCTATAACACATATATACTGTACATATATTGAAAAGGTCATACAAAACAAGTTAAGTATTTTCCTCTGCGATTCTTATAATGTTTCTGGCTATCTTAAACCTATGTTTTTTCTTATTTAATTTAATTGTCTCAGTCTTCAATTTTTAGCCCTATTATTCGCATTTGTTACATCAAATATAAAACATTCAATTCTAGGGTATGTCTTGTTCGAGCACCTTCCCCAAAACTTTACTCGTACTTGTTTTCATCTGTTTTATTTTGCATGTCTGGGCCTTTCGCTGCCCCGCCACAGTCCCTTAGCCAGACGTCTGACGTCAAAATGCAGCCAACTCGCACACACACACACACACACACACAGAGACAGCTTCGAGTCGTGAGAGGCGGACGTCAAAGTCGCATTTGCCTTTACAATTTTGTGGCGCGTTCAATAAAAAAAGCCAACTTCAAACATACAAAAAAAAAAGCTAAAACGCAGCAAGAAGAAGACGAAGCACAAAAACAACAAGAGCAACAACAAAAGCAGCAGCAACACAAATTGTGAGCAGACAACAAGGAAAATGCAGACGGCAGCAACAACAAAATTCAATGACGACGTCGACGGCGACGACAAACACCAGACAGCGGCAGAAGCAGCAGCAGCAGCAGCAGCCGCCGCAGTAGCAGCAGCCGCAACAGCTACACAAACAACCACCGACGCAGACCGGCAAAAACAACAGCAACAACAGCAAGCAAGGAATACTTTTCAAGGTCACGCATAGAATTTCGGTATTTTGTTTCATTGCGTCTGCTGCACACGCACGCACACACAAATAATAAGCGAGTGCAAGCGGGAGAGGTAGAGCGCAGTCGACTACTTGACATTGGCTATCCCTTTTTGCAGAAGAGAGCTTTTTGTGGCCATGCACTTAAGCTGCTGCTGCTGCTGCTGCTGCAGCGGTAGCGGCAAGGAGAGAGCAAAGCAGACAGCGAGAGAGCGAGAGAATGCCCAATGTGAGTTGTGTGTGAGTGTGTGTCTGCGCTTGTGTGACCATTTGAATCAGTTTGCTTGAGTGTGTGTGTGTCTGTGCCTGTGTCTGACATTGAGCCACTTTGCCTGACGCTGTCTGAGCCGGAGACGCTGTAATGATGGGGACATTCGGTCGCGTGGTTTAAGAGTGCAAGGGAGAGGGTTATAGCATGGAAGGATAGGTGTGGGGAGAGGAGGGGTGCATTGCCAGCCACATTAAATTGCCTTAATAGCGCACTTTTGTTGATTTTTTGGCACTCTTTGTAGTTGCTTTTGTCGTCGTCGTCGTCGTCGTCGTTGTTGTTGTTGTTGTTGTTGTTGTTGGTGCTTCTGCTCCTTATCGTAGTTGTCCTTGGAGTCGCTCTTCTTTCGGCTCTTGTCGTCGTTTGCGCCTCCTGTTTCTTGGGCTCGACTGACTTTAAGGACTTGTCTTTATTTCTTTTAATGAGACACTTGTGTATCCTTTGGCCCAGGTACATAAGTGTGCGCGTCCTTAAGCTTTTCGGCTGTCTGCTTTCAGCCAGGTCGCACTTTTTTTCGGGCCAGCTTATTTAATGGGATAATAAGTAAATAGGCTTAGGTACATAGTAAAGCTCAGTTGACAAGGAGCGCACAGGATGTCCTTAATATCTCCAGTGTGTGACAGGTGACAATACCTTAAGACAATTACTTAGCATTTTGACGTCTAGGAAATTGTCTTTAAAGTGTTGTTGGCAAGGATACTTTAAAAAGTATTCTATTCCAGATGGTAAGCAAATGATAACAGAATGAAGCCTTAACCAGAATATACTCCGAATCTCAGGAGAGAGAGCTGCTGTTTAGTTTTTCCACAATACGTAATGGGGAAACGGTGGCAGGTATTCAAAATCCGAAATGGGGGCAAGTATTCAAAATCTGAAACGTTCAAAATGTTTCACTCCTTTTCTAAATACACATGTTATTTACGAAGGTTTATGAGTCTAGCTCCTAAGATATGCTCAAAATACTAAAAATGTGTTATCTATAATAAGCAAAAACAAAGAGCTATACGGACGGATCCTTTACCCATTTACAATTCAGTTCAGGATATTAAAACCTGTGCAAAAAAGGTCATTCAATGTGCTCCTATTATTTCTTTAAAATATTTCTTCGCGTTATTTGCAAATCTGTTGAAAATAAAGAAAACCATTTTAGAGAAAATCATTTCAGAGTGTTGCCAGATGTTACAAATAGCTAACAAATGTCGTCATACTCTTTACTATCATAAATTACCTTTACATGGAGACTCATTAAATCTTACAGAAGGACAAGAGAATAAGGAACTTGGAAAGCTAATTTTAGCAGGATTTTGTCTATTCCGAAAAAGTCCCCGCATAGTATAAATAGCAATTATTGCTACAGTTAGTTCCCCTTTGTTGCTCTTTGGACAATTGTTGACGCCCCACTGAAAGCGAAGATTGCCACGTCGAGCGCTGATAGGCAGGCAGGTCGGTCGGCCGGGTAGGTCAATAGGGAAACGGGGTGGGGCAGGAGGCCACAAAAGCGCGCGCAACATGTTGAGGTAAGATGCATATCCAAGGCAGCAGCTGGCTGCAAACTCCAAGCTCCAAGCTCCAAGCACTTCACTCCAGATGCAAGTGGATTTTTGGACAGGGGCGACGCGTCTTCAAGGATGCAGAGCAGCACACTTGAGTCTCAAGTTGATTGATGTGGTCGTCGGTCCTCGGATGGGCTCATAGTCAGTTTAGTCAGTTAGTCAGTCAGTCAGTTAGCCATATGGTGCAGATGGTCTTGCTGCTGTTGCTGCTGTTGCTGCTATTGCTGTTGTTGCTGTTGTTGCTGTTGGTGAAGCTGTGCAGCAATTCCTTGATTAAATCACTTTTCAGCCACTGACAGTTAATCAAGGCGCAAGGCGCAAGGCGAATATATTCAAGGTGCTTCGTGACCGGCCACAGGGGAATGGGAAATGGGGAGAATGCAAGCTGCATGCCTCTAAGCCACTCCTCTACCTCCCCTCTGGCAACAACCGTCGCGTCGCCCTCTCCCTGTCCCGCCTCGTCCGTCGACGCCGTCATCCAACTTCCGCCTGCTCCAATTGTTTGCGCATACAAAGAAGCGTCGCGTTCGTGTCGCAGAGCGCAGCGCAGCGCAGCTTCGCTTCGATATAATCCAAACAAACATATTGTTTTGTCTGCCACAGTCTGGCCTGCATCCACCCCAGAGCCCCTTCGCTGCCCCTCCTCTGCCTCTTGGCTGTCTCGCTGTCTCGCTGTCTGTCTGCGTGTGTCGATTGTTGGACGCCGTTGACGGCGCTCTTGGCTGCAACAAAAGCAGCGTCTGAAGTGCAGCAGCAGCAGCAGCAGCCACCGCAGCCGACGCAGCCAACGCAGCCAACGCAGCAGGGCAAAAACTGGAAAAACATAGCAGCCATACGGGCAGTCTATAGGAGTGAGGGGCAAGCCTTAATGGGTAGGGGATAACGGGCTAGGGGAGGGCTAAACGAGCCCAGCATGCACTTTTATGCCCGTGTGTGTGAGCCTGCAGTTGCACGGTCTTTACATTTATTTGGTTTTTAATATACCCTGTATATCCAGTATTATAGTATTATTGATTCCCAGATCAACAGCAATAGTTGAGTTGAGCCATCTTTACTTTATGTTATCGATTATACATATATCACCTAATCGATAATTATTATTCAGCATCATATTTAATATTTTTCATCACTTTTCTGATGATTTCGTTAAGTAATATCATTTCGAGTAGATAAATATTGGTTATCAATTGGAAAATTTTGTGCTAACTTTGCATACATATTCATTGCCAAATATTTTTTCATATTATCGATAACTTATACCATAGTAAATCGATAAATATGCATATATATATGTATATTTTACCTTTGTCATGTTTAACATCAGGCTTTCTTTTATACTATCGATAATACATACTATATTAAATCGATTAATATCGAGATGTCATTTAAAGTATCTACACTTTATACTCAGCCAAACTGCAAAACTTTTGTTTTTGTTTAAATTTATTTACAGGGTATCTTATAGTCATCTACTCGCTGCCAAGCCGCATTGTTTGTGTCTCTGTGTTTGTATACGCTGCAGTCGCTTAAGCTTGGGCATTTATTTTGCTTTTTTATTTGTCTCCTTTTATTTATTATTTTATTTATTCAGTTTTTTTTATTTTTGAGCTTCAGACTTTGACATGCTCTACCAACGGTCGAGCTTATTGGATGGCCAACGGGCTATGGGACATTACGTTTTGTTGCATGCAATTCAATGCAGTGTTGCAGCAATCAGCTTTGTGTCATGAGCGTCTGGCCCTAGGCATATCCTGCTCTGAAGTGCATTTCACAGGACATTGAATGATGGATAATTCGATGAGTTGCGTCCACACAGCAGACAGCTGCACCCTGCCCTTCTCCCCTCATTCTATATTTTGCTGCTTCTCTCTTTCTCGTTGCTTGTGTCTGTGTGCTGTGCTCTGTCTTCTTCATTAAACCTTGCAACAAAAGCACTTTTGTGTCAGTCAGCAATTCGTCTACGTCTGGCTCTCTGCTCCTCCCTCTCCTCCTCGGACTCCTCCTGCTTCAGCTTTTGCTTCTGCACGGACTCCAACAAAAACAGTTTCCAGCTCCATTTTGAAGTTGTCTGCGTCTCAGACACCGGCGACAACAAGCAACAACAACAACAACGAACAACAACGTACAACAACATACAACAACGTACAACAACGTTGCCCTGGCGGCCTTTTAGTTTAAGTTGTAGTCAACGTCTGGGTCTGGTCTGCGCCTGGGCCTTGGTCTTAAGTAGGTTGGCTGGCTGACTGCCTTAGTCAGGGCTCCAAGCACACCCCAACCCCTAACCCCCTACCCCTGCCCCTACCCTATACCCTATACCCTCTACCCGTAGTCATTCGGTTTTCGCGTCTATGTCTACGCCTGCTTTGTTATTCATATTATCCGGCAAATATTTGTCGTTGTCATACAAAAAATGTCTACGGAAAAGGGTTGATATATCCTCCCTCTCTTGCTCTCTCTCTCTCTCTCTCTCTCTCTCTCTCTCTTGTTGCCTGCACTAATGGCCGCAATTGTGGCTGTGCAGTTGCCACCTCCCTCTCTCTCTCTCTCTCTCTTTCTCTCTCTATGTCTCTTTCTTTCTCGAATGTCTCCTGCCCCGATTGAAATTGACGTCTGCAACAATTGCAAGACATTTCGTCGTGTGCACTGATTACACTTCTAACCCCTAACCCCAACCCCTTCCTTGTCGCCCTTTTCCTCACATGCAGCCCTCCACAGCGGCTCGTCTGATAATATCTTAATAGATTCTTTTGCTTTCAGCTTCATTTGAATTTGAATTCAGGTTGCTTTTTGTCCATTTTTTGCTCCTGTTGTCCAATTGTGTCGCGAAGTTTTCTCTTAAGAATTCTGTCATTCCGTCAACTGAATCAACATCCCGACCAGCTTCAGACCTTTCCTTGCCTTTCCATTGCCAAAAGGGTTCCATAGTTCTTTCCTCTTCCTCCTCTTTATGGGTTGTCTTTAGCTCAGTGCAATTTGTATAATGAGCACGTTGTCTATTATGGTTAACGCAAGTCTCTGACTTTCAGCACCTTATTTGTGCGGCTTTTACCTCCCCTCCATTCCCCTCCCCACTTCATCATTCTTCTTCTTCACCACCTGGTTACCTTCTGCCTGGACCCCTTATTCATTTGTCATCACATTAAATGTAATCAACTCTATATTGCTTGTTCTTCGGTTCTCTTTGTGCAATGACATTTGCTTTAAGCTTGAAGAAGCTTTTTGATTCAGCATTGAAAGTAAAAATTGTGTTGAAGGAGCTTTTGTAAGGTATTAAAAGCTCTATTGACCAAATTTTGTATTGCAAAAAGATCTGACTTTAAAGATTAATACATCTAATAAAATACCTTGACCCTTAAGAGATTTTTTAGATCGAGTTTTTATATTAAGAAATTTAAATATTTTGAATGGAACTATTAACTTTTAAACATAACTATTAACTTTAAGTCATAAAACTAAAACCTTACACAGAAGCATTTCAGGCATAGGAAAACGACTATTAATTGTTTAAGCTCAACAATTTAAATAGCTATTTGCGTTTTACAACACTGCACACTTAAGTAGAAACTATAAAATGCAGCCATTTGAGCATTTCATATTTCTCCATTTCTCCATTTACGAGACTCCGGACCACACACAGAGATCCACAGATGGAGGAGACAAGAGGCCATTGGCATGGTTGGTCGTCTAATATTCCCGGCACTTTGTAATAGACCTGTCCGCCGGACAACAACAGCGACGTGCGTCCCAACATATGTTCCGACATTTATGTCTTGGCTTTCAACACCCACCGATTGGGCCCCAGAGCGACGATTATTGCCACATTTACGACTCTGCCGGCTGCTGACAGCACTTGGCGTCGCTTCTAATGTGCTTAAGGCGTCACTTGCTTTTAGACCATGTTGGCCATAGTGTTGGCCATGTGGCTGCCTGCTCCTGGCTGCAATCAGTTAGCTGCCAGCTGATTGACACTTTTTATGTGGCCATTGCTGTTGTCTTTGCTTTCCTCTTAGCTGCAATCCAACGGGTTCATTGAGTTATGACTCAGGGCTACAGCCGGAGTGCCCATTGTTCAACTTGCAACGCGCAACGCGCAACGTGCAACGAACAACTTGCAACGCGCTATCTTTGTTTTTAATGAGCTCCATTGAGCATCGCATTGAAAATTCATTAGCAAGCGTTGCCCATTGTGCTCAATGTACTATGGAAAAATGACATAATTTTATGTTTTCTTTAAGGAATTTTCATTCTTAGATCACATTAGAAAATAGTAATTCAAAATATTGACGATAAAAGTAGTACGAAGAAGCATAATTAAATGCAAGTTTAAAGTGAGTGCTTAAATTTCTTAATGGGCTAGAAGAATAATCAAAAATAAATGCATTAGTATTGATAAATTCACGGTTAATGGGATAAAATTAAAAAAAGTGATAAAAATTAAAAGGCATCAATCAGATATGTGAGCTATAAAAAGTGTACTTTGTGGCTTTCAATTAAAATGTACTTAAAATTTAAACAAAAATTACTTAAAACACTCCACAGTAACGAAAAGGGGAAAACCTGTTGCAGCTGTTTGCAGGCAGACAAAAGCTGTCTCAACTTTTATGATTGATAGCTAAAGTCATTCTCCTCTCCAGACTATACCCCACTCTCTCACTTTTTCCACTTTATCTGTCTCTCTCTCTCTCTCTCTCTCACTATCTCTTTTCCTGTCTATTGTTTGCTCATTTGCGTGTGATTTTTGTTGTATTTTGGCTGAAATGAAGCCCTAATCAATGCATTCAACGAGTGCTACAGAGTAAAAGTCATTCATCATGTGATTCACGTGAGCGAGAAAGAATGATAGAGAGCGAGGGAGAGAGCAGCTGTCTTATCGAGTGCCTGAACTGATTGAGTGACTGACTGACTGAGTGACTGACTGCATGACTAGACGCATTGTCTGGGCCGGTGCGACAAAAATTGCAATTGCAATTGCAATTGCGAATTGCGAATTGCAATTGTGGCATTTGCCTTTCTTTTTTTTCGGAGCAGTTGCTGCAGCTCCCTCAACCGTAGGCTAAAAATATCAGAGCAGCAGCACAGATGTGTGTGTGAGTTTGTGTGTTTGTGCGAACATACTTTGTATATTTGTGCGCAAGTGGCAAACGTCTGCGTCTTTTGTTGTCTCGACACAGTCTGCTTATCACCCAACAAAAACAACAACAACAACAACAGCAATCAACAAACGACAACAACAAATAATGACTAACAGCAAAAGTGTCAACAACAACAACAACAACAACAAGTTTGACTGCGCTTGATTTTCGTGTATTTGTTTTATTTGTCGCTTTTTGGTTGAGGATCGGAAATTACGAATACGACATGCGCGCCTTTAATTACAGCGATCGCAGCCACAATGTATGCATATCTATTTAATTATTTATTTGCCACAGCGAATTTATTTATAAATGCAGACAACGACAACAGCAGCAGCAACAACAACAACAAAAACGAATGCGACCTTGGCATGCTCACAAATTAACGTGCAGCAACCATCGCTTCGCTTTGCATCGGTTCGCAATCGCATCGAATCGCCCATTTGGCAAGTTGCATTGCTCATACGTCACGTGTGACGCCAACGCAGCAACTGTCTCATCCCCAAATTTCACACCCATCCCCGTCTTCCCCACCCCATCTTCCGTCTCCCCCTTGTTGCCTGCGCGTCGCCTCCAGCGGCGCTCTTATTAAATTATCAACATAAACAAATGTCTCGCCGTTTGTGGCCGCATTTCGAAATACATACGCGTACACTTAGAGAAAAGAAAAATACTCCCAAATGAAAGTGAAGTACGTGGAAATTCATTTGAATCTAAGTCTGTAGACTTCTATGCAATAATACTGAGCATGGAGTTGGTGACATATAGATTGACATAAAGATCCTCAACTTTTGGACTTTGGAGGTTCTTATATTAAAATTAATTAAAACCTTCCATTAAAGCTTAATAATAAGAATAGGAATAAGAATAATAATAATGCTGAGCTGGCTTTACAAAAAAATTTAGCTGAGATAATGTATAGTTCTAAATCCAGATTCAAAGGATCTTCTATAGTATTATATTTATAGTCTTTTAGATCACTTATTTCTCTCGGTGTGTGCACTTGTCGGGTATTTATTTATTTTTTTTTTTGGCATGTACAATGTTTTTTTTTTTTTTGTGTTTTGTACTTCTTTTTTTTTTTGGCTGATTCGCATTGTGCGGGAAAGCAAAGCAAACACAGACGTCGCTCAGTACCAAGTGCCAGTTTTTTTTGGCTGAATTGCGGTTGTTGTTTTTTTCTTTCGATTTACGGTTTGGGGGGCGTTGGGGGGGTGGGTAATGGAGGCCGGGAGTTGGGTGCAAGTGCTGGCAAGTTGAGCTTAGTAACCAGGCAGGTGGGTCGCCAGACAGGTACTGCATATGGCGACCGACCCGACCAGACCAGACAATGTTAATTAGCACTTCATGATAAGTTGTCTCAATTGTTGTTGTTGCCGTCGCGGCCGCCGCAGTCGACTTCGCTGCTGACGTCGCTGTCTCCGCTGTCGTCACAGAACAACTAAAATAAAAATGAATAAAAACCAAACTAAAATTGTGACAACTTGTGGTCTGTTTCTTAGAAATCGAACCAGACAAGTTACAACAACAAAGATCACATTAAGAAATCAGTGCTAAAAATAAATTTAGTTAAAAGGTTTTGCAAGGGAGTGTACGAACTGAAAACACCCTGTTTTTAAGTCCAACTAAGATTCACAAATACTTTCATTAAATGTAAAGGAACGTATTTTGATTATTATCAGAAATTTCAATAAAATATACAAACTGAAAAGGAATTTAAATGTAGGCTAAATTATTCATCGCAATCAAAAATACGTACAGTGAAAGCTAAACTAATGAACAGCTCACTCAGGCAGAAGTTCATTAATGCATCCATTAGTAACCTTAACTGTACGTCCCAGGCAGCTTTCACTGTGCCGCATGGCAAGCAGAAAAAACTTTCAAGGGAAGAATCGAATTGAAAAAACGTTTACGTTACATCGGATGTTTCTAAAAGATACTTTTTTTTTTTAGCATTAAGAGAACCGCTTATAGAAATAGATAAATTAAACCGAGAATTAAGATAAGAGATACTTTTATAAATTTAAGACTTGAGTTACGGTTGTATAGAAATATACTTAAGGAAGAATGAAGCTGTATCATTAAGATAGTTCCCTGGTTAATATTTGTATGTATATGTATCTTATACTTAATTTTAAATTAGATCCTAGATATAAAATGGATGATCATCATCTATATTGCTGTAGATTGAAATAAGACTTAGCATATGCTTAGAAGTGATTAGTCAGGATTATTCTTTAAAGATAATTGTATGACAGTGAACACCCTATGCCAAACACACCCTCTTTTCGGCATTTAAAGCTGGCTGGGTATTATAAACCAAACGTTAAAAACAATTTATAGACGCGCTAATATATTTTAGTAGCTGCCTGTAGCTATTTTTAACAAAGCCAACAAACAACAAAGCGCAGACAGGAAAAAAAAAACAAAAACCGAAAAAAAATAAGTAAAGGCCCCCAGACCAAGACCTGATCGGCAGACACTTCGACACACTGATCTGTCGACTGGGCGGGTTTTTTTTATCATTGCTTTTTTGTTTTGTTTTTGTATTTTGTTTGCATTGGGGCAATAATCAAATGAGAATGTCACAAGTGATTCATATCATTAAAAAAATGTATATAAATAAACCACACTAAAAGCGGCGGCTACAATGAAATAAAAAACAACAAAAAATTTGCTGCATAAATAAACTTAATTAACGTGCGGTTTTGCCACGCCCCTCAACCCGCACAGCCCTTCAATGAATGCGACTGTCTGACACTTTAATTTCTTGGACTTTGGACGGCGGCTCAAGACGACAACAACAACAATAACAGTGACACCTGCATGCATTAATTGTATTTAGACAAGCGTCTGGGCGAAACAAATAATCAAGCGCACACACACACACACACATGCACAAATCATGAAGACAACAGTTAGCTGTATAATTTAGCAAATATATGTTTGTTTGTTTGTCCGTCCGCTTTGTAGAATAATGTCACAGCAAACGGAATTGGAATGGAACGGCAACAACTGATAAATTCATAGACACTTGCTGCTGTTAAATGCGTATAGCGCTGTTAATGTTAACTACGCTGTTAAGTAAACGAAACGAGAGAGCACGCGAGAATAATAGAGAGAATTTGGCAGAGCGTGTGCATTTCGTCATTTTACTACGTTTCGTTTCGATTCGTTTCGATTTTAACAGCGTAAATTTATCTTGCAAACGGTTGCTCTAAAGAAAAGAGAGATCGTAACGCAAAAAAAAAACAACATATCGACATTCGCAAGTGAATTTATTTAATGTCTTATTTAATGTCACTTGTAATTCAATGTAGTGAACAAACCAGTGATGTAAATTTTCCAAAATAAGAAAAGACCGTTGCATTAATATAACTGACCCTCCCTCTCCCAACAAACCATGTAATTTAACATAATGCTTATATCTTAAATGTAAGTTCTAGCATTGCAACTCTTTTTTGTGAACTACAATCAAAAACCGGCTGAACTGAGCTGTTGTTGTTATTTTCTAGCCAACACTTGAAAGTTTATGGTATGCCTGCATCTGTGTGAGAGAGAATGTGAGAGCGTAAGAGAGCGCGCGCGCGTTTTGAAACGTATTGGCAATGGAACGGCTAAAGGTAAAGCTTTCAGTTAGCGACGGCGGCTGCGCCGTTGTTTTGTCTGTCTCTCGTCTGCGTTTTATTTTAATAATTATTGTGTTTGTTGTTGTTACTGCTGCTGCTGTCGCCATCGCTGCTGTTGTTGTTGTGGCGAAAAGCGCAAAACAATTGTTGTCTGATTTACAGCGCGCGCACACAGCCAACAAGCCAGCCAGCCAGCCAGACAGAGAGCGAGACATCGCGCGAGAGCATGAGTGAGCGAGCGAGCGACACACAGATACAACGCACACACACACACACACACCCGAACGAGCATACACGTCGCGTCGTCGAATGTTCAAGCATTGCCATATGTACCTTTCATATGGAACAGTCAAGTCGGCCGCAGTGTAACTTTGCGTGCGTCTCAGTTCGTTTCGTTTGTCGCTGTTGTCCGCGCGCAAAAAAATCGTAGCATTACAAAATATACAAAACAACAACAAAACGCAAAAATTCACAATCTTACACATGTAGAGTACTAAATACTTATATATTGTATAGATTATTCATATGAAATCCGACCAAGTTAACTATTGTACTCGAAAAAAACCAACAATAGAAACAGCCACAACAAAAAACAGCCTAAACAAATAAATAAGTAAACACATATTAACAGTTATAAACATACAATACATATACGTATGTAGCTAGCGTTCCTGTACTCAAATCATTCCTACAAAATATAAAAACAAAATAAATACAACAACAAAATCATCAGAAGCAGAATTGCAAATTACAAGCAGAACCTCAACAAAACGTCAGCAGTAACAACAACAACAACAACAACAACAACAGCATCGGCAACATATGAAGAAGAAGCAGCAACAATAACAGCTCTGTTAATGTACATACATACATAACACAGAATGTAAAGTGTGGTTAGATAAATTCGCATAATATCAAAAATATTATAAATTAAAATCCAAAATTGATTTAATCAAAATTTTTGTGTGTGTGAGTGTGTAAATGTGTCAAGCAAAAAGTAGCAAAAGGTCAATAAAATATAATCAATATACGTAATTAAAAATAACTAACGCAATTCCTAAAACAAATTTTTAAACATATACCTATGTATAAGTAAAACATAATTTTATGAGCCAACAACAGCAACATCAACCATTAATTATAAAGGTGAGCACATAAATTTGTTTGTTTGCATTTCGCTTCCTTGCTTTACAGACTGTGACCGTGTGCATTATTTTAGACGTGAGTGTAGCCAACAGACAAAAAAATACAAACAAAAATTGGGCACAACAACAACAAAACAGAAGGCAACTACCTAATTATACTTATGATATGAGTCGTCTATTCGCATTCTCTTAGCGAAACGCATTCCGGCGACTTCCTGTCAACACACACACACACACACACACACACACACATACACACATACGCACACACATTGCGTCGACAGCAGCAACAAATTTTTAACATCCAGTCAAAAAAAAAAAATTAAATAAACATATATACATATAGATAAAAAAAACAACAAAAATTATAGAAAATGTCCACTGTACACATAAATGCAATAAATTTTGAAATCAACGCCGCTTTTTCGACAAAAACCCATAGATAAATAATGAAATACAGTAGTCAATCGCTAAATGAAACATTTCAATAAATCAGCATAGAACAAAATTGCGTATAAAAACTTTTTTCACTTTATAAAAATATCTTTAAAATATGTTTCAACATTTATTTGCTTTTACTACTTTCTGATAACAAAAAATGCTGCCGCATTATCGAGCAATTACTGTATCACACACTCACAATTATTTTCGATAGATTTCATATGTAGAAAGCAAATTTTTGAATGCTCTTAAGAAACCCTTCAGCAATTTTTTTTGTGCCTGTCATAAAAATGTAGCAATAAATAACATAAACGCAAAATATTTGGAATAAATAAAAGAGTCTAAAGCGAAGCCCAGATTTTAGTTATTTTTCTATATATTTATATATATTTTTTCAGCTAATTTGGGCGTGTACAATTTGTGGGGGCGTGTGTTCACAAAATATGACAACAATGAAATATAGAGCACATACATATATACACAAACATGTATGCATATAGACTCAAGGAATCTATACATATGTTATATGTAGCCAGCCACTTGTTGTTGCATACAGAGTAAGAAATTGAGAGGTAGTTAAGGTAGAACTTAAATAAAGTTTGACTTAATTCAGTTTTCATACATTTTGATTAAGTCAGAATGAACAATTAAGCAATTATCATTTACTATGATACGTGCATCTGGTTCTTTTGAACCAGTTCACAGTTGTTTTCCATTAGCTAGTTCTTTCGAAACAATGGCACATTTAAAATTTTCGCTCCTGTTCTAACATAAATAGATGGCAGAGAGAGAACGACAAAAAATAACACAGAGTCTAACTCACGGCTCACAAACACTCTCCACAGCTCACACTACTGCACTGGGGCAGCTCTCTTTCCACTCTGTCCCACACTAAGCTCTACGCTCTCTCTTCGCTCTCTATCCACTCTCTACACTCTCTTAGTAGGCAAATCACTTCCGTTCAATGAACCCATGCGTAAGCTAGAGCTAAGGAAGTGGCTCGGTTTCTGTGTTTCTGCTTCTGCTTCTGGTTCTGTCTCTGGCCAAAGTTTTGCCTATGTTATATGCTTCTACATCTTGACAAGCACACACTCACTCACATATACATATATGTGTGCACACACGTGCTCGCACACAGATAGACTGAGGGGGCCCTCAACTAGCTGGAGGTGTCGTCAGCCTTGTGCGTAGGGTGTCGCAATCAGCTATGGAAGCCAGCCTAGCAGACAAAACAGCTCTCAGGTCTAGCCAACATTTTTTTGCTCAGCTAAACGAGCAACTAGTTCAAAGTATTTCATAAGATAGGAAATCTTTCTAGGAACTATTCGAAATTATCACGATTTTTGTTACTGTACATTTTAAACGGCATTTACTCATTTATACAATCAATTTATATTGTTAAGACAGAAATTAATGAGTTAATTTTTAATGGTTATTATTATTATCATTATTGTCGATTAATATTATTATTATTGTTATTAACATTTTTGTAATCATTAGCATTACGATTTTGACAATGCTTTCCTATTGCATTATCATTGTCATTACCATTATTATTATTATTACTATCATTACGTAAACTTTGAATATTGTCTGTCTGCCAATCATGACCTTCAACAAAAACAATGACCAGAACAATATATTGGCAAATGCTTTGAACCCGGATTTTAATAATTCCGCTTTCTAAATAATCGTCTGACTTGAGAACTCATCTAACGGGTACATCAATGATGTTTATCATCCAATAATGATTCTATAAATGTTTATTTTAAGCAGTTAACTTATCTCGATTTTTTAGAAGTTCAAGATAAATACATAATTAGTACGGATTTGAAACGAGTGGTTCCAAAGGTGAATCTTACATGCAATGCAAAATAACTTTTAAAATTCGAATGAATTTTTCCTTTCATTCATTTTATGGCTTTTTTTTTAGCCATATTTTACAACACTTAATATAACTTAGCCAATTAATTTTATGTTAATCGTAAAGTTTTTATGCTCTGGAATTTGGGAAATGCGATGGGTAAACATTTGTGTGGAAAACAAAAGGAAAATTCAGCCAAAAATGCTGAAATGAACAACAGCAATTGCAACAATAAATTAATCGAAAGCCAATTAAACAGCTGACGCGACACGTTGAACCAGACAAAAGCAACAACAAGCAAGGTCTTATTATATTATTATTATTATTATTCATGTTGTTGCTATTGCTGTTATTGTTGTTGTTGTTGTTCTGTAGCTGCTGTCATGGTTCGTTCTGTATAATTTTTGTTGTGCTTATCAACCGTCTGGCTTCTGCTTCTGACCGGGCTTATCAATCGAATAAAATTGAGTTCAAAATGAGACGTGCACACATACATGCAAGCTCACACAGATATATATTATATATAGATACTTGTTCGGCAGATATCACGAGCAGCACCTGAATCAGACGCCCACATGACCAGCGAGATTAGAAGCAGATGAGCGATTAGAGTGAGCCTTGAAAATTATTCACAGATCTGAGCGTCTTTCTATGTCACTTATATATATATATATAAATTTATATATATATAATATATATTATCTATATAGATAATCGTTGCTAACCCGAAATCTAAAGAAAAAGAGAGAATTTGAATAAAACTAGAGCTGCGAAATATAGATCAAATTGTTGTAGGAATTCCATTGTTCATTGCGGAGTCGTGAACTGGTTCATTCATTTCGTTCATTTGTTATTGATGATAAGATGATTCATGATCAGCTGTTGAAATGAGTAGATCTTTAGGTCAAAAAAACAAACCATTCATAATAAAAATCTAGTTCAATTCGTGAATAAGTTAAATATTAATTCCGATGATTTTTCTCACTGTTTTATTAATTATTGTTTATTCACTAAATATGTTTCTTATAAACCATGAATGCCTGAGCATTAACAACAGAACTATATCATTCCGTGAACAATAAATAAGTTCGAAAGTTCAAATGAACTTGTTCTGAACGATGCAACTCAACTCTGAATGGAAAAGAGAATAAATCGAAACGCAATAGAAACCCGAACCTCAAGACAGATGCAATGTATATCACAGTTAAACACACACACTTGCACCCACTCTCTTGCCCACTCCTCTCCCTTTCTGACTCTCTCTTTCTCTCTCTCTCTCTCTTGCTGGTTCGCTTGCTAATCTCGGTCTCATGTCTGGGTCAAAGTCTAAAAATTTGTTTGATTCCGTTTGCGTTTTGTTGCGATTTTCTTAGCTCTTTTGTTATTCCTTTTGTCAATTGCCTTTTGCCAATGGCCATTGTTTGGAAAATCCCGTTTGTTGCAGCAGCAGTTGCAAATATTGCGTATACGCACTGCACACACACAAAGTTAAATCTCTTTGAAGGAAGTCGCTAATTTGTTGAATGCCAAAGTATTTGCAAGTCCTACTTCAAAGGCATGAGAACATGCCTGCAAAAAAGATTACTTTAGTATGACATGCACTTAAATTTGTTTTTCTTATAAAAAAGTATTTGTTTAATCATATAATAGAAATATAATAGAAAAGGCAAACGAAATACATTGCATACGCCCTTAAATGCATTTGTTTTCATTTAAATTGAGCTAATTGTCTAAAAATACATGCTAAAATGCATGCCAAACAGGTTACTTTGGCATGACATGCACTTAAATTTGTTTTATGATGAAAGAGAAGAATGAAATATTTTGTTTGAGTTAAATATTAATAAGTAGCATGATATACAGGTTCTATTAGCATGTCATGCACTTAAATTGATAGCAAAACATTGTGAAATGATTTTTAAATGAAAACATCTAACTTAGGATAGCAAATAAAAGTTTTTAGATATATGTATCATGCAATCTATTTCTTTTTTATTTATTAGAAAAACTTTCTAAATGAGTTATCAAATTTCTAAAAGCCCATCATGCTATGCTATAAATAACAAGTTTTAAAATAATTTATTAATTATAAATATATACTAACATATAGTTTATAAGTCATTAAAAACTCTTTACTTAATCACCTTTTTTTTTTTTAAACATGTTTGCCATCGGGCATATAGACTTGCAATATCTCTAGTGACGTGGTAATCTATATGCCATGAGAGATCAGACAAGACATTCTTCCTTATATATATAAATATGTATATATTGCAAAAGATCAGACAAGGCATTAGTCAGACCGCTGACCTAAGGCCGTATTTTATAATGCAAAAGTGGAATGTGATGAAGCCAAAGAACAAAAACAAAAACAAAAACAAAAAGAAACAAAGAAAGCAAGTAAGAGTGATTTAGTCGAAAAAAAAGTGACTAGCAGATACCCTAAGCACCTGCATCGAATTGCTGTTTAAAATTTCTTTCAAGAACATTTTTTTTGTGTGAAAACTAAATATTTTCTGTGATTTGCCAATTTTCTTCATGACTTTGTTTAAAATAGATTCAAAATCGAAATCCTTCTTCTGTTACATTCATTTGCTTTAAGCCAATATACCCCATTAGCTATGTACAGGGTATATACATCAAAGCCAGACGAATATGTTGACAGATGAGCGAACGCGGAGAAGCGCCTGCGAATGTTCATTGATAAAATTATAGAAAACTGAATGCTAGACGCCAATAAAAGCAACAACAACAACAATATATATAAAGTCTATATAAAGTGTGCTGCTGCTGTTGATTATGTAATAAAAAGTAAGGCCGAGTCGCTATTTGCCAGCGCATGTAAATCAAAATCGCATGTTTATACGAGAATATATATATATAGACCCCTATATATATATTTATATATATGTATATGCCTACCAGACTGTGCCATTTGTGTGTTTGCGTGTGTGTGTGTGTGTGTGTGTGGGCGTCACAATGTGCCGGAGCGAGAGCTAACGGACATCTCATTTTTTTTTGTTTTTTTTTTTTTTGGTCATGCTTTTTGACATTTTGCAACAGCCCCCGCGGCAGACAAAAAGCTGATAAAGACTTTTGTTATGTACTAACGACTTACTGAACTGTTAAGTGTATATACACACATACATATATACACAGCTAGATTTTGTTTCTGTATATATATAGGTATCTGCTATATCTAACGCTTAGCAGAGCTCAGCCGCTGAGCTTCTCAAATGTTGCCCAAAAAGTAATGACAAAAGAAAAAAAGGAAAGAAAAAAAAACTGACTACGTCATCTGTTGGCATCGTGTGTGGCCCACGGTCCAGACAGCGGATCAAAGTGTGGTTCACAGTCTGTGTGGTTCGGAGCGTGTTGCAGCTGTGTGCACTGATAAGCCGCACTGGCAAACGGAAACGAGTTATCGCTTGATAATGGTCCAGGGACCAGAGAGCACAGACTAAAGCGGAGTATAAATCAAGCAGCGAAACAGACAAAGCTAAATCTACACTTAGCGAAAGCAAAACAACTTTTGCAAGAGCTAGCGATGTCCATAGTATTCATATAAATCTAGTCTTAAGAAATCTAAGGATATATACTTTCATATTCCAATACAATTTCTGCTGCACTTGACACCTGCTCAAAGCTTAGCAAGTAAGAAAAATTTAATCGAGTGTACTCGACTAGGAAACACCCAGCAACCCGTGCTGTGCTGCTGCAGAAAGACTGAGAGACAGGGCTTAATCGATCAAGAATATATATACTTTTTTTCCATATTAAAAAGGGTTTAGGATATAAAAAGTTCTCTCAGTGTACGGTCACAAGGAATGCTTTACTTCGTTGTTGTTGTTGTTGCGTGTTTCTCTTTCTGTCTTGCATATTGTGTGCTCTTTCGGTTGCACAAAGCTTCGACCCGTTCTCCGTTTCTCGGAAATTTGTCTCGACTGTCAGCAGACTTTTTGTCCGATTGGCAACAAGCTAAGCTACCCAACAGGGAGACGCGCCTGTGGCCTACATTTGCCAAACACACACACACACACATGTAAATATATATATATATATATATATATTTTTATATGTGTGTATGTGCTTCGTTTATTATGGATATGGCTTCGGTATCGCTGAGGCACAGGCGTCGGGACTGGCTCATCAATGATTTATTCGCGTTTCGCGTGCTTCGCACACATACTCTTGTGTATGTATATGCCTGTGTACATATGTGTGTAGGTGTGTGTGTGTGTGTGGGTCCTTTTGCCGTTTGGGCTTGGCACACAAAATGCGCAACTTCCTGCTTTAATGGCTTTCGGCTTCGGCTTTGCCTTTGGCCACTGCCTGCGCTTCCTTCTCGCCTGTCTGCAGCACACAAACACATACATATGTATATATTTATATCGTGTATATACATATATAAATTTATGTGTGTGTGTCTGCAGACATCCTTGATTGCCAAAAAGCGAAATGTAGGTCAATAGAATTGCTTGATTGCGTAAGGTTTTTATTATATTTTTTGTTGTGTTTTGGACTTAAAAAGATGGCCGCCACAGCGTGTGCCTGAAACTCGATTGATGATGATTGATGTAGCGGGTTTAACGGGCTTAGAGGGAATTTCACTGTGCAGTCTGCCGGACGGTTTCGATTACATCAGCTGGTCGTCTGGCCGGCTGGCTGGCTGGCTGGCTGGCTGGCTGGCTGGCTAATGACATAGAGAGCTATCATTAAGGCAGACCAGACTGGAAATTCCCTAGAAATCGTGTATGCCCCCATAGAAAGAGCTAAAAGTCATATAATATTAACTCAGGCGGCAACTTTAACGAGATATCAATATTCGTCTACAACTATCTACATATATATACATATATTATAAGTGTCTGGAACGTTTTGCCGTTTGCTGATTAAAGCACGAAGCTGCTTCTTGACAACAGTAAAAAAAAAACCAAATTGGTCGGTTTAATAGGTTAGGGGGGTAGGGTTTAACAAGGGAGAAATCGAATGGACTGAGGTTTTTGCGTGTGCTGAAAATGAGTTCGCATTAATTTTGTTGACGGTCATTGGCCAAACCCAAAAAAAAAAACATCGAAAACAAAACAAGTATAAATATATATGTATATATAAGAGCAATAAGAGGAAGAAAAAAGATAGAAATTTAAAATTCAAATTGTCTACGAATAAAACTAATAGAACAGAACACACACACACAAATGTAAATATCAAAATAAAATTCCTGAACACTGAATGTCTGCAAAGCGAGCGAGCGAGAGAGAGCGAGAAGGAGATATTCTAGATAGGCGGGTTGGGGAACCACGCATAGGCCTCGGACAAAAAGAACACACACATACACACACACAAACAGAGATTTTTATGCTGTATGACGGGACGGTATGGCATGGCATGAGACGAAACGGAACGAGTAATTTTTTGTTTTTGGGTTGGCGAAACGTGAGCGGGAGGCGCGAGCGGGATGGCAATAGTTAAAAATAGATAGACAAATTGTCGCGTCATGCAAAAAGCAACGAGAAGCAAGTGAAAAAAAAAAACTAAAACAAAAACAACTATTGTTGTGATGAATGCAAAATCAGACAGAGAGAGAGCGAGAGAGAGAGAGAGAGAGAGAGAGAGAGAGAGAGGGCGAGAGAGAAAGAGAGTGAATAACAACAACGGTAAAAACTGCATAGTCGGCGTCTGGCTAAAAACTGATTTTTTTTTCTCATTTTTGTTTTTTGCCTTTTTGTCTTACGTTTACTTTGTCTGCGCTTTACTCGGCATTTATTTTATGTTTAAGCGATACCAAGCGAGAGCGAAAGAGAGCGAAAGTGGGGGGGGGGGAACAGCTAAACAGTGTTGCAAATTGCAATCAAAATTTATTGTCTTCCCCCGATAAATGTCTGGCAAATCAAATGAAATGTCTAAACTGTCTGCCATGTACCTTACGGCATCTACGGAGGCTTTCGTACCGTATTTATATGGCTCGGCCGTGCACCCTGACGCTCGGACACATCAATTTTAGTCGAGTGCCGACGATCCCCAAGACAAACAGTGCAAACTCAATAAAGTGAACTCAGTTCCAAGAGCAATTTAGTTAAGTCATCGATAAGTTATCGTTTATGCGAGTAAGTGTAGGTGTTAAGTTTTAAGAAAGTATTCAATATTTATTTAATATAAGAAAACAGTAAAAATATCGATAAGTTGCTAATCGGTAGCTTGTTTGCTCTACACCTTGAACTAAAATATAGCCTAATTTTAAAATTGCAGTAGTTTACATTTGCGAGAGATAACTGTAGCTAAGTGTGCAATGTAGAAATCGCTTTGCCTGTTATCGATTGATCGATTGTTATTTCGATTGCCCTCCGACCTGTCCAAAGCGTAATTAAGTTCTGATTTGCCATTTAAGCTATTTCGCTGGTTTTGTTTTTGTCTTATTATTAGACCTGTGAATGTATCGAATGTATTTATTCGTAACTGCAGCGATCTTTGCTAAATCTTGAAAATCGAACATAATCAATTAATATATATTAATTAAGCCATTAATAGCTTTTCACTAATCATTTTGTTTGGCCGCAAAATTCGGCAACTGGGGAGAACTGAAAACTAAACTGGACCCGAGTCTTCAACAAATTAGCTACACGCGCAAACACCCTCTCTCTCTCTTGTTCTCTCCCATTTACTTCCTCTTTTTCTCTCTCCCATTCTCTCTCTTTCTCTGTTTTAGTTAAAAATATATTCAGTTGGACAGTTAAAATGCGTTCGGGTGCAAAGAAAGTGCGAATTGCAAAGCTCGGAACATTATTTTCCATACTTCACATATAAAACCACAATATATATAGATATATATATTAATGTTTTTTTTTCTTTTTGCTTATCATTTGTTATTTATTTATTATTATTTTGGGCCACATTCATTTCATTGATAACTGCTGCAATAGAATAAAGTGGAAATTAAAACGCAATTTCGCATTGTTGCCGCGTATGAGCAATAAATTACGTATACGCAACGGAAAACTGGCGACGAACACGGCCCAGGCCAAAAGCTAAGCACGCGCCAACAGAAAGTTTTGTGAACAGAGTGTAAGAGCTGTCTAGTGCAGTCCCAGTATCCGACTGGGAGATACCCTTACCACTGCGATGGCAGGTATACAAAAAGTGCAACTTGTGTGACGTACAGAAGCGGTTTCTTATCAATATTCCGAAAAAATGCGACGTGTACGAAAAATTGAAAAAGTTGTATCTGTGTGCGTTCTCTGCAGAAATTTAACTTCCATATTTTATGTGTGTATTTCTACAAAAAGTGAAATATTTGTGATATTTTAAGAAAAATTGAATATCCCGAGTTATGTTAAGAAAAAAAACAAGTTTTAAAACACACAAAAATATACTTAATGTCCGTTACAATGCCATTATACCCATTTCATCAATTTTTTAATGGGTATAAAAAGCAATTTCAAGCAGTTGACATGGTTTTTTTTCGAGACGCATTTCCTATGCGAAGGATATGCATAGAAAATGTGATGCCTGTCGCAGGCATTGTTGCCCCGCTCTATTAAACTAGTTTAGACTGCGCCCCTTTCCTCTACATTTGCCGCTGACCCACATATGTGGCAAGGCGGCGACTGTGGCGCCACTTGAAGCACAGATGAGGGACCGTGCTAACAGCAACGAGGTCAATGAGTCATTGGCCGTTGCAGCTTACAAAACGTGCCACAAGTTCCGCCCCCAACCCCGCAACTCCTTGCCACACCCTTTGCTCCAGGCATAGATACATAAATATAAAAAAAAATAAAATAAAAACAAAAAGGAAAATAAACTCTACAATGGCAAATAGCCAAGGCAATTTTTCGTAATATTTCGAAGCCTCTGTCAATATTTGCATGCAGCTACGTTGAGGCAAGCTCCAAGCAAACAAAAGCAAAATTACCCCCTCCCCCTCGACACCTCCTTGACGAGCAGTTGGGGCCAGTGGCTGGCAAGTCCAAGAGTAAAACAGAAGCGCCAAACAAACAAACGGCGCAAAATCAACAAAGTATGACACAATGTTGCATTGAGAGCAGCTCACAGCATGGGGAATGCGGGTAGAAGAGGGGTGGGGGTAATGGGAGTCAGTTGGAGCTGGGTGGCCAAGTTGTCGAGTAGCAATACTTAGGCAAATGCCAATGCGAATGCGGATGCAAAGCTTTACCATAGAGCCGCAACTTAACTTTGATGGGTTTCCATCATCGTCATCATCACCATCATCGTCATCATCATCATCATCGTCATCATCATCATCATCATCATCATCATCATCCACAACATTTAAGGCAGGGGGTTGACTCCGACAAATTCGTGTCTAGACTTGCAGACCCTGTGAACTTAATTATGACAACAAAAGCCAGCATTTGCTTGTATGTGGTTCTCTTTCCTTTTGTGCTATGAAAATTGTGTAACAAAAAGCGAAAAGCAGAAGTAAGAAGGATGAAGTAGGCAGTGCTCGACTAGCAGATAGCCTGTATTTTAAGTTGGGGCGGCTCTCATAACTACGAATTATTCTGACCTCTGCTTTTATAGTCTTTGAGTTATGCTTGGAAACGCAAGTTTAAGAATCAATTTTTAATTAAGAAAAATATTTAAGATATCAATAAATAAAAGGCAGCTAAAGCAAATGTTTACCGTGTCAGGGTAACATTTCCATAACTAAAAGAAAATCCAATCAAACAGACAGACATGGCTTATAAAGTCGACTATTCATGCTGATCACGCAAATATATAACATACATATAAAATATATACGTACATACATACATATATTTATATATTATAGTTATGATGTCTAATCTAAGAAAAGCATGCTCATGTCGTATACGCAATGTCATTGAAGCCTGCATTCCATACGTTGCGCATACGCTGCGTGCACGCCAAGTTTTTCCACAACATTTTAGCATTAATCAATTCATTCGCCTCGCCTCGGCGTGGCTCATGACGTTGCTGGCGATTATAAATATACAAAAATAAAAAATAAACACTTTTTTATAGTTTTTTATTGCATTCGTGCTCGTTTGAATGCACATGCACTCGCTAAAGGTCAAATGGCAGGCGGCGAAAAGAAGAAAAAAAAAACGCAAGCTTCATCATAGCAGACACGATGCCTGAGACAGAGACTCGGCGAGGCCTCTCTGCCCCTCTCTCCCTCTCCTCCCATTATGTCTGTCTCTGCTGTCTTGCTTTACTTTATTTCACGTTTATTTCTTACTTTTTTGTTTCATTTTTGCCCCATTCATTTGCATGTTTGCCAGCAAACGCTTCTTTTTTTCTGTCTGTGTCTGCGATTGCATCAAAAGGGTTGACTTTTCTCTCACTCTCTCTTGCTGAGCTCTTTCTCTGTCTCTCTTTTGCTCGTTTTCTCTCATGCAGCCCTGACGGAAACGGAAGCGGCGTCAGCATCGAGACAACTTTGTCGCTTGCATTTCTTTTCGTTCTTGTTTTTGTTGATATTCAAAATTTGTTCGTTTTCAAAATGTTGAATTTGCCAACATTTTTGTGTCTCGCCTTGCCAAGTGCCAAGTGCAATACCCAGAGCCATGGATAATCATTAAAACCGTTTGTAGAAAACCCAGAGAATAAACTATTTTAAGCATTTAAATATATGAAATATAACCAGTTAGTATTATTTCTTTTTAGTATTAACAAGCAATTTAAGAAATTAATATGTGAAATATCATAAGTTGGTAAGGTCAAAAGCCATGCCGTGAAAAGTGCACTTCCATTTTCATGCCTTTTCATGTTGTCGGTTGCTCAACTGGGTGGTCAAAAAAGCCCGTTTATGGCAAATTGAAGATCTATAAACGAATATTTGCGATGTTTATTCACATATTCATATAGAAAATTGTTGTGTCTATATAGACATTATATTTATATATATGTTTGTATATATATGTATATCTGCGAATGTGAACGATTTGTGCTACGCCGTCTGCTGCTGTCTGGCACTCTCGACTGACGTCAGTTGCCCAAATTTTTGTCAGAATTTCTATTTATTTTTGTTCAATGTTTATCAGACGCCGCCACGTTCGAAGCCAACTCATATATATATATGAATATATATGTATAAGTATGTATACTATCTGTACTATCTGTATATATAGTCGTAACATATTCCATTCGAGATTTGTTAGCAACAATTTAATTACCCGGGGTTACAAAGTATTCAAATTGCATCATTTTTAACAATTGGGACTGAATAAGTTTCAAGACACAACCAAAATTCTCTCACTACAATTCCCTCAAGTTCAATGTCACGCATTATAAATATATATATGTATATATTTGTGTTATCATACTAAAGCGACGATTTGAGTTGAGTTGAGTTGATTTGAGTTCAGTTTAGTTGCAGCCGCGACATTTGCCTCATTCAACGACATCAAGGTTTAGACCTTGACATCAATTAAGATGTCAATGATCCTACTGACCAAATATCATAACATATAAACATCAAGGAAACAAAGGAGGGGGTGGGGTGAGGGTGGAGTGACGGGCAGGTTGTGTACAACAAATGCACTTGACTGTCATTAGCGCTGCCATCATAATCATTAAATTAATAACTGGAAGAATTCAGCGAGAATTCGGCGAGCTCTGAAGCTACACTCAGATACATGTATATATAAATATATATAGCATATGGTATAGTATGGGAGATAAACCCACCTCGGTGCACCTCCTTTCACTTAATCAATTGAATTGTCAGCCTCTAAATTGCCCGATTATCATTTGAACGGTCCAGTCATTGTGTATTCATACCCAAAACAGGGTATGCTGCTGATCGTGATCATAATGCTGATGATGACAAGCAATACGATGATTATAATGATGATAGTGTTTATGATAATGATGACGATGTTGATGATGTTGGAGATAATGATTCTTATAATAATGACGAAACGATGATAACGAAGACAATCATAATGATAATTATAATAATGATGCCGATGATCAAAATGATACAGGCAATGATTAATGATAAAGTATAAATAATAACTATGGTAATAATGATGATAATAAAGACATTAAAATGATTAGATGAAAATTATGGCAATTGGCGAAGACTTTAGGGTATCTCTTAGTCGTGAACTACCGACTAAAGCAATTAAAGTTATATTTTTTATTCATTACTGCCTCTGTCGCAGTTCAAGGAACCTGCCGTCAAGTTTTCGGACATTTACCGCCCCACTGCCCCTGCCTGATTGCGAGTTATGCGGTTTTATTTTTGCATTGGGCGTTGCAAACAAGTTTACACGCTGCCCACAGCGAACATCGAGCATCGAGCATCGAGCATCGAGTGTGCCCACTAGGAGATCAGCGCGTCAACTAAAAATAGACATAAAATCCATTTAAGCCTCACAGCAAATCGAAGGCAGACCACAAAAGCTGACTGCCTGCTAAGCCCCCCCGTAATGGAAACGGGGTTGGGGATTGACAGGGGGTAACTAAACAGCTGTCCACATATTGAACAAATATCATTTTAAGGCCCATAATGACATTAGCTTAATATGTCACTTTAATTTATTGCCTCTTCGATTTAGAACGTGTTTCACTTGATTCCTTCATAGAAATAATTCGTGACCATAAATTGAATTGCACGCGTGTTTGCGTCATTAAATCACACATTAAGCAGACATCTATTTATTACTTTGCAATTAGTCAGCACTGTTTTCACTTGTTTACCAACACTTATCAAAATGTGAAAGCTATAGTAGCATCATTCAACACAAATTTCACTTTTTTCTTACTGCTGTGACACATTAAAATGGTTAACATTATACAACACTGTAAATACACGTTCTTAAACACTGCCAAACAACATATTTTGAACAACTTAGTCACTGTTTACTGTTATTCTATCTGTCAACACTCTTTAATTTATTGCCTAAACTCTGCATAACACTAATTTCTGTTGTTTTACAACACTGACAGCGCATTTAACTGCGCAAAAGTAAACACTTTAATCGTCGTGCTCTAATTAATTGTGTTATTTTGCAAACTACATGACTCGCACTCTCTGCGGCAATCTAGTTGCTTGAATCATGTGACCCGCTGTTGTAGGGCGCAAATGTGCACGTGTATGCTTGTGTGTGTGTGTATGTCTCTGTCTCTGACTGCTTTTTTTATATGACTGGCGCGGACGCTCAATCAGTCACCTGCGATAAAAATTACACCAACAATGTGGTGTGCAATTAAAACAACAACAACAAAAGCTAACCAAGAAAAAAACTGCGCTGAGCCGGTTGAGTCACCTGTTCGCAGTCGCAGCGCTGCCAACAGCGACAGTGGCAGCGGCTGGGAATGCGCAAAAGTCTAAAGTACCACTTGTTGTTGTTGTTGTTGTTGTTGCTGATTCGTTGTAAAGTTGGAGTCAAACAACCAGCATAAACACACACGCGCACACACACCAGCTCACTTACACACATGCACACACACACACACACGCTGACATTGTTGACAAGTCGTTGTACATTTTAATTTTAGTTGATTAACTTTTTGCAATTTTATCAGTTTTCCTTTTTTATATATTTTTTGTTGTCTGGCTGTTTGGTATTTGATATAATCGTAAAAATTTCTGCTTTTTTTTATTCGTTTTCAATTGTTTTCGCTTTTCATTGATCAAAAGCTCACCTGACTACTAACTGATCCCCCCATACAGAGGCCCCTCCCATCTCCCTCACTCTATTTATTCCCCACCTGTTTAATCATATAACTTTTTACCCCAGATTTTGTTTCTGCGTCATGCGAGGCCCGCTTTTTATTTTTTATTTTTTTTTTTTCTGTTGGCCTCGGTTGTCTGTTTGATTGTAACTGTACATCAAACGACAGCGCGACAGACCTTATAAATATTTACTATGCCTTGAAGTCTGATACGCTGATCAAGCAAAATTGTCAAGAAGGCTTTGTTTTGATGATAGGTCGATCAATTGGTGAACGTAAATAAAGTGCAGAGTATTATACAAATTTAAGCATGAACTGCTAACCAATAAACAAAATACTATATGAAATATTTTTTTAATACCAAATGGAACTTACAGCTTAATTTTATGCCAATTTTTTCTATTTGGGCACTTAATCAAAAGTATTATTGCAATCTTTTTTCTGATGTTTCAAACATTTTTCTTTTTATCAGTGGGACCATTTTATTGCTTTTTAATACTGAAATGTACCGCAGTCACCGCATACTTCCTTTTTTGGATTGTAAAATATTGTGTTGCGCAAACAAAACGTGCATAGAACACCGTCTACAGATATGGACTTCTATATAGGGCGGCCGTTCTTTCCGTCTGCACAGTCATGCATACATACATACGTACATACATACATATGAGACGGTATAACATGTCTGCCTGTGGGGCTGACTGGTTAGTTGGTTGCTTTGTTTATCGGTCTCTGCCCGCCTACACACACGCATACTTACACTTACACACACACACTAACACACGTGCAGCGAATGCCAGACGTTTGCGCATGTGTGCTCGATATCGCTTAAGTCGTCTGCTATCTAGTCTAGACGGTTACGCATGCATATACATATATATTATAAACATACATACATACATACATAACAATATCGTTACACTTATGTATATATGTATGCTTACAATGAAACACATTGCGTTCTCTTTTGTTGCTCTTTCATTGTTTCATATCATTCGACGAGTATTTTTGCAGTATTTTTAGCATTTGATTTTTCCCTGTGCATATTATTTGTTGGCTACTTTTAGTTTCAAAAACATTTCGTAACGGTCTGTTTGTTTATATTTTGCAAGCGTGTTTACTATTAGGTTTATTTTTCCCAATTTGAATTCAGTTTTGTTTGTGGGAATTTGCCTAACTTTAGGTAGAGTCTTGATCTTTATACCCTGAACCCATTATAAACTGGTAAACAGGGAGAAGGAGGCGTGGCCGACTTCATATAGTATCTATATATGTTCGAATATTTCATAGGATTGTTTTTAAATCAGCTATGCAAACCTTGGACTGATCGTCATAAATTTATATGTATATGTATTGTATTACTTTACTTACCAATAATTTTGTTGCATTTACTTTTAGGCCACGTCCTATTGATCGCAATTGGTGTAGCCGTGTGTTTAGTGTGTGGCAGCGTGCTGGTCACTGTGATTACACTGCGGCGCAGCAACTGCACAGCAGCAACATCAACGCGACGCATTCGACAGAAGCAACGAGGCAGCAACAACAGCAGGAGCAGCAGCAGCAGCTGTGGCAAGAACAGTTATAAAGGTGCGACGGGCAACGAGACTGCCTTTGCTCTGGCCCTACCACTGAAGCGGACAGCAGCAGCAGCAGCAGCACCAACAACAACAGCAGCAACCGGAGCAGCAGCAACAGCAGCAGCAGCAGCAACAACAGCAGCGGCAACAACAACACTTTTGTCAAGCAAGCCGGAACATTCTGTACCCGTAAGTACCAGTAACCAAAATGTGGCTGCCCATATTCTAATACAGAGCGAGAGAGAGAGAGGGCGAGAGAGGGCGAGAGAGAGCAAGAGAGAGAGCGGGCAGGAGGTGGGAAAGGCAGAGCAGTCGACGACACGTGTCAAAAGTTTTGCTTGCTTTCGCCTTCTTCTCGCCTCCTCTTGTGCATTGCACTGAATGAAAAGAGGAAAGCAAAAGAAGAAGGAGAAAAAGACAGACAGTCGACAGTGCTTAGTGGGTGGTTGGGAGCTTACAAAGTCCTTGAAGCAACAGCTACGAACCGAGTCGTGCGTCGTGGTTATATAACAAACTGTCGGAAATTTGGTTTCGCCTGCTGCTATTGCTATTGCCTTTTGCCTTTTGCCTTTTGCGCTGCTTTCTGTACCCTATAGCAACCAAAATTGTCACAAGGGGGTATATAAGTTATGCAGCTTTGCGAGTGTGCGTTACATGTCATGCGCTTGCGCCAGGGTATCGAGCTGTCGAGCAGTCGCCTGTGGAGCACTTTTGCGTACTTGTTATCCATGTTATGCAATGTCGAGACAACATGAAACGTGCCCGTGTCTGGCCCATTATTGTGAAAAGTATCTGCCGGATGCATGGCACGTCTGTAGGATAGTCTTCTTTATATATATTTTCGTATTTGCGCCTTTAATTTTTGATCATCGAACAAATTCGTTTGGCCATTTGCATTATGTCTTTATTGCAATGAGAGTAAATTGAATTTGTTTGCAAACATTTTGTATATTGAATATGAAATCCCGACAACTGCGCCCACTTAAAGCTTAAGCTTAGCCAAGTTAACAGCCAGCAGATTTAACTTGCAAGAGTTTACATATGGCTTAAGCCTTGACAACAGCCGCCCGCACAACCTGTGCCGCATCATTACGGCAAAGACCAAAGCAAATGCCGCCGGGCAAGCCGCAGAGCAGCGGCAATACAATTAAAAAATGCAGCAATGGGCATAGCCGACAAGCTTATACTCTACCTAAATTGTAATTCTATGAAGTGACTGCACTGTAATGATATTCTATTTTTGTCAACTGACTCAACAGTTGCAATATAGTTAAAAAACATTGAGTACAGCTTTACTAGTACGAAAATATGCACCACGTTTTAATTAGCAGTAAATCCCTTCATACTCTTTTTTTTTCATATTTTACAAAGGAGTTACAACAAAGACGAAGACTTTTTGACAAATTGTTGCTCGCTGTGCTGACAAGTCGAAACATGCTTCATTATTTATTACAAACCTACATACATACTGCATGTGTGTGTGTGTCGTTGACAAGCAGCATGGGAAAGCACTTACACACACAAACACACACGTACATTGCTATGCCCTATTGTTTTAGCAGCGCCTTCATCACAATTTCTGCCTATCTGCTAAGCATCAGTAGACACTCACTCACACACACACATATGCATGCGTGACTTGGCATTTAGAACGAAGACAGACGAAAGCGTTGCGTGGGCGTCGTAACTGGCGCTGCCTGCGCAGCCAACGCAATAAGAAAAACACAATTGCCGCTAATAACCCAAGGCGTCGACGCCGCGTTTTAATCGAATTTTATTTGCCGCCGTTAGCCAATGAATAATTCAATTTGATTATTAAATGTGTGCGTCTCAGACAGACGACGCGACGCGGCACGCGGTGTAGATTTCATTATTACCGTTATATGTTACACGCACATAAACAGAAGCACTCACACACACACAAAGACACCAGAGGCGACGAATCAAATAATTAGCTTTTAAAATATACACATTTTTTATATCTTTTTGTAAAGAATTTTTTCAGTGGTAGCCATTATTAAGATTCACCGTTTGATCTCGTTTGCCCAAGGAACTAGTTGAACTAGCTCTGGTTCACATTTGATAAAAAGAATGTAACCCAATGTTCCCCCATACAAGCACACACTCACACACACACACACATGCAGACACATCTGTGCCCATTCATACCTGCGTATGCACGTATGTCAGTTTGTAAATTTGCCCGAATATTTTCTTTAATTTAAATGGCAACAACGACTGTGAGAGAAAAATACAAATTATTTGCTAGATTTGTCATTTGTCACGCTCACTTGAACACATCAATCGCCAGGTGTGCGCGGGGGTGGACATAATGTGGGACATACGAAATTGTGTCAGCGACAACGACACGTTCAATATGCAATCTTCATATGCTTACATACGAACACACATTTATACGTATGTACGTTTGATAAGTACCGTTACAGGCCAAATTTGTTGTTTAGCACGATGATTAACCAGTGTCTGTATTCGTGGCTAAGTCACGTGCCATACATGCAGATAAAATTGCAACACAACAAAAAAGAGCATTATAGAATATATTTGTTTTTTTTTTTTTCGAACTGGCAACTGCCACTAGTTCGATTAATTTCTAAAGCTAATAAGATCGATGGCGTTACCACAGCGTTCTAATGTAAATGTACCAAAATAGTATATGCCAATTGTACCAACGATAGGAAACTTCATACCAATTGGCATCATTGGTTGACTGCAGTTCGTTTTTCTTCTAATTGTGGTGTTTGTTCTGCAACAATTACTGCACCCACGCAATCGAATAATGTTTGCGAATATCAACAAACATGATGGCAATAACGACAGCCGCCGCGGGAAGCATAACGACGTCGCCAATGGAATGGCTACAAATTTAAACTTGGGCTCTGCACAGCCAGTTAAGAAGGTGCCCAATGGCTGCACTAAATCGCATGTTAATGGTGTCACATTCGTGAACAAGACAGCTCCGGCAGCCGGGATGCGTGACAGTCGACGCGGCCGTGGGCGTGCCGGCAGTCGCGTCCGTTCCTGTCCACGCTTAGCGACTCCGCCGCGCTGCGTGCCTCGCGAGCTGCAAGCCGTGGATCGCATGACGTCTGCAGATTTTCGGCACGATTTCGGTGCGCATCTGCAGAACATGCGAACCCGCCAGCAGAATCAACAGCACATGACCTTCTTCCAAGTGGCCATCGAGGAGAATCGCCACCTCTTCGCAGGACGCCGCATATTGGTGCTCAGCTGTGGAACCGGCACCTTGGCACTGATGGCAGCACGTGCGGGCGCCGAGCGAGTCTTTGCCTTGGATCATTCCCGTGTAGCGGCTTATGCGCAGCTCGTGGTGCGAGCGAATAAGCTGGAGCACATCATAAAGGTGTTGCATGGGCGAGTGGCCGATGTGCAGCTGCAGCAGCGAGTGGATGGCATTGTCTGCAACTGGATGGGCCAGTGCCTGCTGTACGAGTCGGAGCTGGAGGAGCTGCTGCAGGCGCGCGATCGTTGGCTAAAGCCGAACGGCTTCATACTGCCAGATCAGGCGGCGCTTTACTTGCTGGGCGGGGCAGAGGAGCTGCTCAAGAACGAGCGCTGCAACTGGTGGCTGGACGTCTATGGCTTCAACATGAATGCCGTCCGCCGTTACGCCCTGGCCGAGCCTCGCTTTGGCAAAGCCAGAGGCGAAAGGTTGCTCACGCTGGCCCATCAGGTGCTGAGACTGGATTTGCGCACAGCTTGTGTGGAGGATTTGCACATCGATCGGGATTTCAGGCTGCAGGTGCAGCAGGAGGGCTACTGCGAATGCTTTGTGCTCTACTTCGATGTGTCGTTCAGTCGCGCCCATCGGCCGCTCAAGCTCAGCTGCAATCCCTGCCTGCGCTCGCCGCTGAAATCCTTGTGGCATCAGACCCTGCTCTTCGTCGAGGAGCCCTTCATAATGCGCCCGAACCTCAACTATACTGGACATCTTGTCTTCAAGCCCTGGCCCAGCCTCCATCAAATGCGGATCGACATCGAGTTCTTTACGAGCACAACGGATGGCATCCAGAGCAATCCGCTGGTGCTCAAGAGTTGGTTCCTTATGCCGCGCTTTCAAACTGTAGCAGAAGTCGCTGAGTGTCAGGACAAGCAGCTTCTAGCTCTTACATAACTTAAGTTAGAATACATATACATATATATATATATATATATATTATTATCTGTAGATAAATCCTTCTAATGTGCATTTCTTCTCTCCCGTTTCAGATGCTATCGGTACAGTCGGCCGGCTGCGCGGGAATGGAGCGGCTTGGCGTTCCGACCCGCACATCATTGAGCACACCACCCGATGATAGGTAAGCATCCAGATACTCTATATATATCTATGTTTTTGGATGAGGAAAAGAAAGGCCCTGCGTAGAGCTTTGCTTTCAGATAAATGATTTATACTGATTGACTGTCATTCATTGCTAAGTTTTACTGTAGCATTCTGTACTTGGGTAACATTTTAAAGATTCTTATAGGATTTCAAAACTGAATACATTATTTTGTCTGACTGATAAGTGGAACTGTATACAAAAGACACATATAAAATATATCTGAGATATTCTTAAATTTTGTCTCGATTAAAAGAATGAATGACTTTTGTCTTTGATTGCTTGACTGACTGACTGACTGACTGACTGACTGACTGAAGCAATTTGCAAGGTCCAAAGCTTAGGAGCTTAGAAACATTCTTTTAGTAATCTCCATATGAGCAATAGTAATTATTATAATTATTACTTTTATAGATTGCCTGATTTAAGATCAAGTCGAATACTGATGACTATTCGCAACAGCAGCAGCGGCAGCAGCAGCAGCAGCAGCAGTAGCGGCGGCAACAATCAGCAACAGCAGCAGCATCACAACAATAAGCAACAACATTCCCACCATCAGCAACAACAGCAACAACATCAACATTATCTGCAGCAACAACGCATGACATCTCCGCCTCCACAACAGCATGGCATCAGCATCAGCAGCAGCAGCAGCGGCGGCGGCGGCGGCGGCAGCAGCAGCAATAACAACAACAACAACAACAACACGCATAGTATTAACAGTTTTGTGGCACGTGGCGGCATCGAGGCGACAACCTTGAAGTACGGCAACACCGGCAGCGGGAGCTACAAAAGCGAGCTAAGCAACTCGACATGCACATCGATGTCATCGTGCAGCTCTCTGAACAGCCACAGTGCCGACCATCATCAACATTACCAATACCAGCTGCAGCAACAGCAGACGCCGCGCTGCCCACATCACGTACCACTGCCGGACAGCGAGTACGGACAGGATCGTCATCTGCAGATACGCAGCAGCTATCAGGTGCGTCGAAGCTCGCCACTCTTGGAGTTCCAACTTTAATATCTTTGTTTTACTCTGTTTTAGCAATCGGAAATCACACGCTCCTATACCAAGCCGCCGCCCAACAAAACCGTACGCGATGTGCCGGAACATATATGCGCCGCCAACTCGAGCTACCGTCTGGCGACGGCGAACAGCTGTGCCAACTCCAGCTCGACATCCTCTGCCGCCTACGCGCTGGCCCTGAGCCATGGCCAGGCGTCGGCCACAAAATCCAAACCGAATGCCATCACAAAGTTTTTCTCACGGATCAGTTCGCCGAAGTCGCCAACGTCGCTGGCGACGAGCACGAGCTCGAGCGGAGGAGCTGCAGCTGTGGTGGTGGCAGCCGCTGCCACGCCCACCGCAACGGGCGGCTCCTCGCTGGCCTCATCAGCGTCCATGTCTTCGTCCGCATCCTCGCTGGCCTCATCGGCGGGCATGCCCGCCTGTGTCTCACCATCCTCGTCGGCCTCATCGCTGGCCGCGGCTCCATTAACGGCGCTGCCCACACTGAAGAGCACCGCCTGCAGTTTTGGCAGCACGGCAACGTCAACGTCAACGGCAACAAGTGGTGCGACGGTCGACCAGGAGCACGACGAGACGACGCAATAATTCCAACTCTGGCATCTTGAAGATCTTCTCAAAGATCCATCCAAGAACTTCGCGCTGGCACGAAAAGACTGTTTATTAGTCAGAATTTAATTTGTAAACGAAGAGAGGAGACACCCCCCCCCCCCCCCCACACACACCCACACTCCCACACACACACATCACACACACTTGCAGAGAGACAGACACAATTTAGTTTTGTACCAGGAGGAGCTCATTTCCATTGTCGCATGCTAAAATATTTATACATAAACAAATTGAGACAGATAATACATATATATATATATGTATGTATATAGAAATATGTATAGACACATTACGGTACATATTGTATTTTGTTAGTTTGAATATATAACTATATAGTTTTTAACACACAATTAAACAAATTCTAACTATACTCTATCCCCACCACCACCAAATCAATCAGATATACACTTCTATATATATATATATATATAAATATGTATATATAGATATATTTATAATGTATTTGTATGATGGCCTCTTGTGCTGGAACACAGTTTTCATTTTTAGTTCAATTCAAATGAATGTTGAAATTCAATTTGTATATAGTTAAAAGTAAAGAAAATGAAAAATCTTAGCGAAAATTTTAAGTTTGATTGAAAATTGAATTAAATTGAATTCCCCTTGCCGTATTATGTGTTCAAGCATCAGACACGCCCCCAACACAATTTCCAACACCCATTTTATGATTTTGTAGAGAAACTATATAGTGGAAAAGTTCGTTGGGTTCGATCTGGGGGTTATATTTGGTCCGTCATCAAGTGCAGGTGTACATTTTTTTTATTTAGTTTAGCCAAATAGCGCAAATAAAAATTGATAATAAACATAACGTAAATAAGTTAATATCTAATAATTATAATAATATATATATCTGATATATATAAAATATATACATATAATTATATATGTACACAGCAATGTAAATTTTAAGCACAAATCTCAAAAATTGCAAAAACAAAATGCAGAAAATATAAAAGACCGTTTGAAAAGCAACAAAAAAAAAACTATAAAGAACTTAAATTTTTTATTATAATATTAAATAGAGATTCTAGAACACATATTTGGCAACGTTACTTTAACAAAATATGATATTACAAAGATATATCTATAATAATGTACTGAGAAGTAGAGCTGGGAGCTCGAGGAAACTGATAGAAAAAAGGAAAGGAAAAACAAAAACAAAATATGAAATACTCCCACGCATTGTATATAGAAGTATATATATCGAGATATATATGTATATTTATATTTTTTGCCTTTGGTCCTAGACGAACAATATGTGGGTATGTATAGGAAAAGAGAGAGAGAGGGGGGAGAGATGGGGAGAGGGGGAGAGTTCTATGTGTAAGTACGTATTACCAAAATATTTAATCTATCTAGATGCAGTACCAGCAATTCCAATCAAAGCACTCAACTAGTGGCATTATCTGTATAAATATAGTATATAGTATATAGCATATATACAAATGCAATATATATAAATAACTTAGTTTTGATGTCAAACTTCCAACGATAAGCAAAAACAAAAATTGTGCGGGGAACGATACGAAATATAGAGCCCAATTAAATCGTATATATACATTGAATGGTTTCAATACTTACGATCCATTAAAGCATAAAGAGCATAAAAACTTAGATAAAATCGAAAAACAAGATATAAACAAAAGAAAAGAAACGAAACGAAACGAAACGAAAAAACAGTTACCCATAGATAATTATGATATATATAAATGATACTAAAACTAAGCAGTTAAGCAAGTCCTACGAGCCATTTAAGTAGCACTCGATGCCATTGACTGATATTTTATATAATGTATATATAATATATAATATTTAGCTGGTTGGGAAATTTCAATTTAGTTAAGATAAGCGAATCAAAAACTCTTCAAAATATATACAAAGAATGAAGAAGAAGAAGAAGAAGAAGAAGATGATGATAAAGAAAAACAATAATCCCCCCAAGAACAAAAATAACAGACGAAAATTTATTTCAGTTCAAATTTTTGCAAAAAATAAAAATAAAAGTAAAAATAAATAAAACCAGTAGCCGAAAAAAATGCTCGTAACATTGCAAAGCGAAGAGTTCAACTAAATACTAGCGAAATTTTTAAAATGGGCATTAAAATAAAACAAAAGAAGAAGAAGAAGAAGAAGAAAATGCATACATAGCATATAAAAAGTGAAATACATAATACTATATTAAAATTATTACTCATTATTGTTGTTGTCTCATGAATATAACATTGAAATCTAACAAAAACAAAACAAAAACAACAAATACTTTTTACAAGAACTCGTTGAGCGGGTGGCACAGTGCAGGGCACTTGAATAGCAACGCTTGTTTGCAGCTGCTGCGGATGTGCTATAAAATGCAGAGCTTGCTATAATAGCTGATCTAACGGTCACGGATGAAGCAGTTTCAGTTGCAAGGCAAGCAGTGCAGGTGTCGAACGAATAAATGCTATTGGAACTTGTATCAAGCAGTTCACATAATATCCAAAGCAGTATAAGCTTCTTAAATAAAAGTATAAAGCAGTTCATGTTGCTATCGTCAAAAGTAAATACGATTAATGAACTGTAACTAACAGTAAAGAAAGCAGTTTAGCGGATGGCATTTCAAATTTGAAATAGTGTAAGCAGTGCAATTAAATAAGCAAGCAGTTCCACTTCAAATTTCTTATTGTGCACTGCTTCTCAGTTTAACATATATCAATGCGTCATTCGACAAACAGCAAGCAGTTAACAGCTTTGTTTACAATAATCAAGTATTCCACAGATAAGATAAAACACAACTATAAAAAGAATTTAATAAATTGCAATATAGGTTTGTTTTGTACATGCAGAGATCATCCCCAACTAATCCTATTTAATAAATTTTCAAGTAGCATAAGAAGTATATACAATTATTTATGAGCGATCATTCTGATCTGGGATTATAAACAAATTCAGTTAATGTCATTTCCGTCTGTTTTAAGAATTTCTGCTACTCATTAGCCACTCAATTTAGCGTATGACACGCAAAATTTGTATTAGGCTGGTCGACATGAAAACCTCACGTATTCCTTATCGATCCACACGGGTTTTTGCCCGGCGTAAACGTTTGCGGCCCCCCGCTTTAGAACGTATACGAAGGTTTAATAAATACATAAATATAATTAGAACTCTCAACGATAGTCATTCGCCTGGCTGAACTTCATTGCGGAGCAACGTGAATTGTTTCCCCCCGGGAAAAAAAAGCAAAATATCCACTTGGCAATTAGGAAAAAACATCGATTCTTATCGGACAGATAGTAGCCGTAATTGAAAGAGCATGTCGCAGATCTATCAGAAATCGGAGGTTGCCGAACGGAACGGAAAGAACGGGCAACCCGTTTGGATGATCTACAAGGGGAACGTCTACGATGTGACCGGCTTTGTCAAGGAGCATCCCGGCGGCGAGGATCTCATACTCGAGGTGGCCGGCAAGGATGCAACCAAGGCGTTCAACAGTGCCGGCCACTCAGCCGATGCAGTGCAGCAGCTCAAACAGTACAAAATTGGCGAAGTCGCCATCAATGAGCAGCCGAAGCCACAAACCCCCAGCAAAGCCGTTGAGGCGGGAGAGCTGGAGCCACCGAAGCCGGCGACGAAGTCGAGTAGTTTCCTCTGCTGTTGCTGACATTTGGACTCCGGCTTCCCCTTAGCGTTACGGAAACACATCTGCAGAGGCGGAAGAGTTGCACCCGACGAAACGGGCGGAGCATTCAAATAGTTTCCTCTGCTTGGACTTGGACTCCAGATTCCGGAAGAGCGGCAAGAAGTTTCCTCCGCTGTTGCTGAGAGCAGAACTCCGATTCCTTAAAGTGTGTTGTTGTTGTTTTATTATTAACATAGTTCAGGTCGTTTTAGTGTATTATTACTGTAGGTAACTAGAACTCAAACCAAAGGGCAAACATAGTCACTAACTAATACGTATTGTATATAAGACGAAGAAGAAGAAGAAGGAGAAGATGAAGATCAACTGTTTGCGTTACGCAATGTAAATAAATTTTCATTTAGGATGCGCGCCCCTTCCCTCTTTTCTTTTGCTTTTCCTTTTCCTTTTCCATTTCCTTTCCATTCTTTTAGTTTAACTTTTGCACTATTTATTCTGCTAATTCTTCGGCCGGGACGGGCTCCTGGAGCACCTGGCAGGCAGCATCGTATAAATCCGTGGAGAAACTGGACACATTGTTGACCGTGTGATTGCGTAAGTAATGGTAGAAGCGGCTCGACCGGCGCTCCAGGCTCGAGCGCTGCTTCTCGCTGCGACAGATCGCACGCATCGCTGGCTCATAGTCCAGGGCGCGAGAGCAGCTGGTGCGCACATGGAAGCTGCCCAGCTGTTCCACCAGATTTAGCCTGCAAAGAGGAGGAAGAGCAAATCCCAGTCAGTTAACTTAAACCAACTTCGCCCAGCTCCAACTACTCACCGCTGCTCCGTCTTGTCGAACAGATTGTAGGCATAGTTCTTGGATGCCAGACAAGTGCCGACCGCTCGCTCGATCAGCGTATGGGCCAGCTGCTCGGCGAGATGCGGCTGCAGGCGATCACGGTCATCCTCGAGCCTGGCATCCAGCAGCGTGGCCGTCGACAAGTGCTCATAGAAATTGGCCAGCGTTTGGAGCGGCTCCTGCGGCTCGCTCTTGCTGTGCGTGGCTGTGCTCAGCCACGCCTTCTTTGGTGAACAGGATTTGCGTTTGCCGCCGCCGCGTCTGGACACCGGCGTAGCTGGCGCCTGGAGCATCGATGAGTGACGCAACAGCTCGTTCAGATTGAGCCGCAGCAGGCGATAGTCAACGGGAAAGGGAATAAAGTGCTGCACGTTCTGCGCACACGTGTAGAACTCGAACAGGCGCTGGTGGATGTGCACGCCGGACAAGGTGGACAAGCGAGGTGATTTGCTAGGCGAGGTGCCGGTGGACGGCTGCTGCGTTCTGGCCAGGCCCTGGGCGTCGCCGCCGCTCTGTATGAAGAACTGCAGCTCCATGAGGGTCTTGCGCAGATTGTTATTGTTGTACAGATATAGGGATATCAGCTCGTCCAGCTCAATGGGACAGTTCTCCATGAGCGCCAGCACGGCCAAGAAGCGCGAGATATTCAGCGCATTCGGCGATTGGAATCTAATCATGTTCTGTTGCATCAAGCGTTGCAAGTGCGCGCAATTAGGATCGGTGGCAACGATGATTACCGGCCGCTTGGAGCTGGCGGCGAGCGTGTAAATGGCATCCGTGAAGCCCGCGTCGATGTTATCGAACACAATGTCCGCATCCTCGATGAGTATCAGAGACTTGCGCACGTCCTCGTCGCCCTGGCTGCGCTTGCCCTTGAGGCCATTCATCTGCAGCTTTTGGAGCAGCTGCTGCGTGGGCGCTGCGCCCGCTTTAGCCTCCTTCCGTATCTGATGCGATTGGGTAGCCTCCTGGAGCTCCTGAATGAGCTTCTTGCCGGTGCGTCGCATGCCCGCGTTTATCTCCAGCACATTGAAGTTCATGTCGTTGGCCAGGGCGAACACTGCATTCGTCTTGCCACTCGAACAGGGTCCGAGCAGGACCATCGTGTTGCAGCTGGCGCCCATCGAACTGGAATCGTGGCCAAACTCCATCGAGCTGTCGTCCAGCGGCTGCGAGTTCCGATTGCCGCCATTCCAATTGGACAGAAACTCGCGCAATTCCTGCACAGGTGTCAGATTCACGAGCACCTGTTCGAACAGCAGCGGCTTGTACTTCTCCGTGAAGAGCAGCTCCCCATTGGGCGCCAAGGCCGGTGGACGGAAGTCCTCCTCCTTGCCTGCCCTCTGTTCCATTTGCTCGAAGGATCGCCGTGTGCGTCGCGTCACCACAAACGATTCTCCCATCGGCTGCGTGTCCTGAGCCGCGTCTATCGCGCTGAAGTGCCGATACTTCTCACGCATCTGGTTGTAGCACTTGAAGGTGGGGAAACGGTCGAAGGCGGTCTTCCAATTCTTGACCATCGTTCGCTTATTGTCCAGCTGCGGCAGCGGCTTCCAACTGGGCTTGCTTTTCCTCTTGCAAATAACAAAGTCTGAGCCACTGCAGTCGCTCATGCTGCCCGTGCTGCTCTTTCTACCAACTGCCGACTTGTGGTCCGCCTCCTGCTCATTCTTCACCCTCCATTTGAGGGGTTGAAGCCCTTCTGCCTTGGTGTGCAGACGACTGCCGCCCACGTGAGCTGTGCGTGGAAACAGTTCGTAGGTGTCTTCGTAGTATTGCTCAAAGCAACGCTGACGATTCTGCTCCTGCTTGATCTTCTCGGGCACGCCGGAGTGGAGGAACTCTTGGCGCGCACGCAACGCTGTGGGATCTGGACTGGGCTTTGGCAGCTGTCTCACGAAGAGTGGCGCCAATTTCTTGGGCGTTACGGCCGGGTTGCTACTGTCCAGGTCAATGATCTCGATCTCCGGGGAATCATTCGCATCCGGCTGCGGCTGCTTTGCCTTGGCGGGGCTCGTCTCCAAGTCGTAGTCGTAACGCGCTTTAGCGGCGCACGAGCGCCGCGGACGACCCGACGGAGTTGTCGTGCTCTCTTCCACGCTTGCTGGCGTTTGTGAGATTGATTTGGCGGCACGCGGCCTTCGCTTTGGAGTCTCCCCTTCCGCCGCATTTGGTGGCGACTCCACCTTGCTGAAGTACCCCAGCAGACTGTCACGCTTCTTGGTGGGTGACGAGAGCTTGGCCAGAAACTGAACCGCCTCCGCATCGACACTGGGACTAGCCGGCAACGGCACCTCCACATCCGCGCTGAGACGCCGCGTGCGTGGGCGTCCGCGCAGCCGCTTCGTTGGAGCCGAGGCAGCTTGCAAGTCCTCGCTGCTCGGCTGCTTCTTCCCGCTCTGCTCGCCTGGCTGTGTGAGCATCTTCTTCAACCTGCAGTTGTTGCAATTGTCATACTTTAGCATGCTTGTTAGCTGGCATGGGATTAGTTGGCTTACCGCTTGGCCCGCTGGTCCATTTGCTGCTCAATGTACTCGCCACGTGCGTCGTCGGCCATGCGGCGCTTGGCGCCGCCCTTCCGTTCGTTCCACTCTTGCAGCATCTGCTTGCGTTTTGTCTGCGGCGTGACAGCAGCCTCTTCTCCATCCGCCTGCTCCGGGGGCGTGGCCTGGCCATTGGCATTGCTGCCAATGGATCGATTGCGGGCGTTCATCATCAACTCAAACACATTGGTGGCTTTTGCATTCACTTCCGTTTTGGCCACCGGCTCAACCTTGGCAAAGTGCTTCATGATCGACGTCTGTTGCTCCAAGGCGATTGGCGTGCTGCTCTTCAGAGGACTGGCATTGGATTTCCGCTTGGCATGGCCTATGCCATTCTCCCGAGCCGTTTTCTCGCGCAGCACGTGGCGACCGTTTGTTGTTGTTGTTGTTGCCGTTGTACCAACAGTTGTTGTTGCTTGCGCCGCGTCCGCATGAGCTTCGGCGAGCATCGCGGCGCGTCGTTTCTCCTCGCGCTTTCGCTTGTGCTTCTCGCGATGCTTCTGCTTCACCGTGTTCAGCACTTCCTCCATGTTTTGTAATATTAATTTGGACTTGGCGCTGGGCGGAGCTCTCAGTATGAACGGCGATGTGGGCGACTGATCCGGTACATTTTTAGTGGGCGTTGTAAAAGTGGGTGCTTCTGTTGTGTTTGCTGTTGTTGTTGTTGTTGTTGTATGCTCACTTGTAAGACAATTTACATCAGTCATTTTTGTGGCGCTTCTCTTTTTTACATTCGTACATAGTTTATGGTCTGTATGTGTGTCAGTTTGGTTGTGTGTGGTATGTGTGTTTGTATGTTTGTATGTGTGTGGATGATATGTTTAATTCGCAAGCAATTCAAATACAAAGCCAAACTTAAAAAAACTGCAACAAACAACTGGCAAAGCAAGCTACATACATAAATAAACAATAAATTGTGTACCTTGGCTGGCCTTTTCTTTACTAGCACACGCACACACATACAAATGCACACACGCACAAAACAATAGCACGCGTTCACACAAGCATTGCCACTTTACCACTGGTAAATGTATCTCTTTGTTGTGCTTTCTTATTTAAAGTTCTAAGAACATTTTGAAATATTGAAAGAAATTAAAAATTTCTGTGAAAAATGCAAGAGATGAAAGATACGAGAAAAATGGCGCGAAGGTTTTCCAACACTATTTTAAAAAAACGATTGCATATCGATACCGCCGACTATCGATAGTTACTGCAAAGTAAAAAGTATGTTTAACCCCCAGTCTTAGTCATCAGCTCTCTCATTTTGCACCACTAAAATGACGATTTTGAGCGAAATACAAATGAGAGACTGCGTGACGTCACAAATGCAATAAAGTAGTTTTTGACTGATATATTATTGTTTATTATAAATAATAGATGCCACTGTAAAAGGTTTCAAAACACTTATGTTGATTAGCCAAGTGCATGACATTGTAATACTCATAAGCATAGACATTTGAAATTCAGTCAGAACTTTTGGTAACAGGCTCAGAGCTAGAGCATCGAAATTGTGACGTTATGCGCAAAGAGAGCGAAACACGTTGTGCGCCGCGCTGTGGGGTGAACTACTTTACTCAATCGAATGTGTTTGTTGTCATAGTATGTGAAATACGCTGCAAGATAAACAAAAACAAGTATTTTTTAACAAAACCGTTTTGGTGCAGCAACAATAACTGTTTTAAACATGTCAAAAACGTCGAGCGTAGGGAGCTTAGAAAGTGCTGTAACGGGTCCGCTGCAACCATCGATACGCAAAATCCAACAACATGATACAGAAACGGATTATCCTAATGCGATTGAGCTATTGCGCCAACGCTCGCAGCGATTGGCCACGCGACTGCAGCAAACGCAAAAGGAAATCTCAGCCAAACTGCCGAATCCAACCGATTATCCACTTATTGAGCAAAAGGCCAATCAATTTATGCGCAACTACGTCTCGCAGTCGCAGTTGCAGTCGCTGCCGCAGCAACGTTCCATGACGGTGCTAACTGCTGCTGCCTCAGCCCCTGCCACAGCGACTGGCTCAATAAGCGCCACTGCGCAGCATCGTCAATTGCAACAACTACAACACCACCAACAACACCAGCAGCAGCAGCAGCAGCAGCAGCATCATCATCAGCATTTGCAACAGCAACAACAACAACAACAACATCATCATCAGCATCTTCAGCAGCAGCAGCAGCAGCAGCAGCAAAACCATTTGCCAGCCGCGCTATCGATGCAAATGCCGATGAGCTATCCATATCCCATGTCGTCGTATATGCCGCTGCACGTCCAGCTGCAATTCGCACCGCAGCTGAATGCCACAACTGCCGCCGCTGCAGCCCACCAGGTGCCGCCTCCGCAGCAGCAGCAACAACAACAGCAGCAGCAGCAGCAGCAGATGGAGCTGAAGAAGAAGCGCAAGTCGCGTAACGCACTCAACGGCGAAGTGGATGCTCTGAAGGAGCTCGTCCTGAATCTTGCCTGCCTGAGCCCGGACGTGAAGGCCCGTGCCCAGCAGTTGATCACGCAAAACGAGGTGCTTGCCCAGCTGGAATGGCTGAATCTTACAGATGCTCAGCAACCAATCAGACCGACCAATTATGTCGCTCCCGCACTCCGCCAGCAAGGAGTGGCCCCAGTTCCTGGCCTGCCGGTGCTTCAGAACCATCGACGCATCGACGGCGGCATGGACGGCATGGCGGGGCGCCAGCAGCAGCCGCAGCAGCCGCAGCAGCAGCAGCAGCAGATGACGCCGCCGTCTGTCGTGCAGCGGCCCAACAGGCAGTCCCAAATCCAGGCTCAAAGTCAGCCACAGCCCATGACTCAGAAACGCTTTGGCGAGATTTTGCGTTCACGCCGCGATTCCGATCTGTCGAGCACCAGCAGCAGCAGTGCGGCTGCCACAGCTCTGCAGCAGCATCAGCAGCAGCAGCAGCAGCAGCCGGAGAATTCTGGCGGCCAGTCGCCGCGTAAACGCAATCGCAACCGCAAGAAGCGCAATGACAAGAATACGCCCCGATCCCTGAAGACCGAGCTGGAGGCAATGCGCGCGTACATCAACAAGATCGTGCAGCAGCACGTTGGCACCGACCAGCTGCTGCCGCAGGAGATGCTCTTCAGAGGCGACTTCGGTGACCTGGAGACGCATGCCCGGCGCCTTGCCACGGCTGGCTACGGCCGCATAGTCGAGGAGGAGATACGCGTGAATCGGAAAAACAATCGCCAGGCCTTCATCACCATGTCCACGGATCGTGAGGCTCTCGAGCGGGATGGCATCGTTCTACTGCCCGTTGCCAGGCGTTACGCCTTCGAAGGCGACACCGTGCGAGCATTCGTCCTGAACGTCGGCGCAGTCGTGACCAAGACGGCGGATTCCTCAGCTGGCGCGATAATTGGCGGAAAGGCGTCTCTGTCCCTGGGTAAGTAGAAGGCGACACGTTGCATCAATCTCTAATCTCTCCGTTGGGCAGGTGAGGACGAGGAGCTCTCGGAGGAAACTGAATCGCAGGACTCGGACGATGACAACGTCGCCGTCATAGCCTCGGACAATTGCCCCAAAGCTTTCGTCATCGCGATTGTTAAGCAAACGGAGCTCCGCCAGATTGTGGGCAACATTTCGTTCACCAATCCCACCAAGCTCTGCGACGAGGAACTGTTCTACAAGTTCCGTCCCTTTGACTTGCGCATGCCCATGGTCTACATCCCGCAGGCCAGCTGTGCCGCCCACATGGACAGCAAGCAGCCGGAGCAGGTCTGCGGCCTGCTCTACTTGGCGCACATACTCGAGACCGACTGCAATGGCCACTGCATTGCGGAGCTGGTGCAGCCCCTGGGGCGCGTTGGCAACCTGGACAACGAGCTCAAGGCCATTCTCTTCCACAACAGTCTTCGCGACGTTGTGCCCTACGAGGAGCGCTTCAACGAGATGTACGCCCAGCCGGCGCCAGCCGCAACTGCCAGCGATCTGAAGAATCGGCGCGATATGCGCAAGAGCTGCGTCTTCACGATCGATCCGTTGACTGCCCGGGATCTGGACGACGCTTTGTCCATCGAGAAGCTGAACGAGGACGAGTACGAGGTCGGAGTGCATATATCGGATGTGTCGCACTATCTGCAGGAGAACAGCGAACTGGACAACATCGTGAAGGAGCGTTCCACATCGATCTACTTGGCCAACGAGGTGATCCACATGCTGCCGAAGACCCTCTGCTTCCGCTGCTCGCTGCTGCCCGGCGAGGACAAGTATTCGTTCTCCGTGTTCTGGCGAATGAACGGCGAGGGCAAGCAGCTGGACGCGCCCTACTTTACGCGCTCCATCATGAACTCGTGCACGCAGTTCGCCTACGAGCACGCCCAGAAGATAATTGACAATCCTCGCGAGCGTTTCACTGACGTGGACTTTCCCAACATTCTGAACGGTTTTACGCCGAACGATATTATCAAGCGCGTCACCTGGCTGCATGGCATTGCCTCCAAGATGCGGAGCAGGCGGTTCGACAATGGCGCTTTGACCATCAACAATGCCAAGGTGCGCTTCAGCCTGGACCCCATCGAGGGCGAGCCCATGGGCTTCGAGGTGGAGCAGCAGCGCGAGGCGAACCACATGATCGAGGAGTTCATGCTGCTCGCCAATCAGGCGGTGGCCAAATTCATACACGATGCATATCCCAATATCGCGGTGCTGCGCAATCATCCGCCTCCGCTGACCAAGTCCCTGAAATCGTTGCGCGAGAAGCTCCACTCGCAGGGCTTCGATCTGGACTACAGCTCCTCGAAGGCCTTGCAGACCAGCATGCACAAGCTTTGCCAAGAAGCGGCCGATCCCGTTGCCATGTCCGCCTGTCTTAGTCAGCTTCTGATGAAGCCAATGGCGCGCGCCACGTAAGTATGATGGAGGTGTTCTCTACCCTGTAATCTCTTAAGAGGGATCTGTGTATGGCCCATTAGGTATATAGTCCAGGGTATGCGTACTGTCCGTCTGCATTTATATCTGAGTATTATCTCAATAACCCATAGGAATATGTCTATAGGGCTTCGCTTGATACTCTATTAAGATTTAGAGAGATAAGCTGAGAGGGTTCTAAATTTGGAGGTAGAATAATGAGTATTCCAAATTTGATGTAAGTTGAGTACAGGGTATCTGGCGGGAAAGTCTACGTTGTTACTATTATATTACAGGGTATCTGATAACTCTATCGCATTCCTCTCCACTTACAGCTACATTTGCAGCGATGGCAAAACGGAGCCATCTGATCTATGGCATTACGCCCTGTCCATTCCAATCTATACGCATTTTACGAGCCCCATTCGACGCTATCCGGACGTAATGGTGCATCGGTAAGTGCTGCTCCTCGATCTCCCCTGTCTCTCTGTCACTCTTTCACCACCTCTGTCCCTCTCTTTACTCAAACCCTTGTCTGGTTTCTTGTAGTCTCCTCGCCGCTGGCTTGAACTACTGCGCTCCGCCGGAACGCACAACGGATGAACTGCATCACCTGACCAAAGTGGCCAATGAGCGGAAATATAATGCCAAGCAGGCAGGCGATGATTCCAGCAATTTGTTCTTCAAGCGCTACGTGAGCAATCGACAGGTCATCTACATGCGAGCCGTCGTCATGGAGATCTTCCAGCATATGATGAACGTGGTTACCCTAGAATCGGGCCATGTGATAAGCATCAACTACAAGATGCAGAGGGTATTAATCGATACGCACAACGTGCCCAACTTCATACTTGTGGCCGAGCGGAATATGAAACAGACGCCATATAAGCTGCAGTTCCTTTCCGTTGTTCCCATTCGGCTGATAATATGGGATGGCAAGCTAACGGGATTTCTTTTGACTGCGGATCAGCGTCAGAAGGGGCCCAGCATTGAGCACGCGGGCATCTCCTCGCGAAAGGATAACAAAAAACAGCAGCAGCAGCAGCAGCAGCAGCAGCTGCAGCTGCAGCAGCAACAGCAGCAGCAACAACAACAGTTGCAGCAGCCGTCGTCCGCCAGGAATAGCAACAAATCGACCAAAAATATACACATAAAGAATGCTCAACAGCAGCAGCTGCAGCCACAGGAACAACAGCGCCTGCGTCGACAGCAGCAGCAACAACAGCAACAGCAACAGCAGCAGCAGCAGCTACAGCAGCAACAACAACAGCAGCAGCAGCGTATGTTTGCCTTGCGAAAGAACAGTTCATAAGCTCCATAAGAAAAAAAAAAACAACAACAACAAAATAACAGCAAATACACCTAAATATAGACAGCGGGCAAGGAGCGACCCTCAACAAAATCGCATTTACACACACGTGCAGCCATTTTCTATTTTCTTTTTAAACGTTTCTGCGTGTTTTCAGCTTCATTTCAAACACAACGGATCGAGTATAAATTTCCTGAAAACTTGTGAATTGTCGATTATTGACCAAGTTGCAACTCTGATGTCGATTTGCAATCTAAAAAAAGTGAAAAAATCGCAAAAAAAATTAACAATTTCTTTGGTCCACACATATTTAAATTTTGAAAATATATTTATATTTGAGTCTAAATTTACAGTTGACAACAACCCAGAAAAAAAACGAACAAAAAATACGCCCCTGCATTTTATGAGAAACGCTATTTAATATACCCCAACTCAAAACGGACACAGCTGTAAGCGGAGTATATTAACCAACACATATTGTTGCTCTTTTAACAAAACGTTACATGGACTCAGTGTTTGCCAGTTGTTTATTTGTTGCACAGTGTTGCGTGTTATTTGCAGCACAAGAGCTGGATGGTATGAAGTAAATGTGGCGACACCTTGCGGAAGTTAACAAAAGCTTCACATTTTTTTAAACAGCCAACTCCTCCAACTCCAGTTAACTGTTAACGCAGGCTATTTGTATACAATAGGATTGATTGAATATACTATGTAATTATGCAAGGAACAGAAAACTCATTCAAAATTACCACTGTAAGAAGTTGTTTCATAAAATTTTTTATATTATAGAAGTAAAAATAAAATATATTTAAAGCGATATTTCGATATTTAATCGCATCATTTGTATCGATAGCGTGTAAAAGCCGTGCAGAGAGTGTAACAGCGCACAGTTTGAGTAATATTGCTCAGTTTGAGCCGCATTGCTTAAATTCTGTCGTTCGGTAAGGTTCATTCCTCCATTAATTATATTTATATGTGAAAAATAATGCAAATTAAGTAAATATCGAGACGCGAGCGGATACATGTTAACCCCATTAAGAGCGTAAAACTGTTGAAAAATGTAACGCAATACTAATTTCATAGCAGTTGTCATCATCCAATTGCGTGCTTCACTGTTACGGCAAAAGGAAAGCGCAAATGAAAAAATATATACACACAGCCAGAGGCAGCAGCGGAGCATCGCAACAAGGCACTGTCACAGGCGGCGCATGCTCGAGGGGCGCTGCTATGGCATCAGAAATGCTAAAATCGCGCGTATTTTGTTAAAAACAATTAATAAATGTGTGGCCTGTGCGTGTGTGAGTGGGGAGAAATGGGATATTAATTATAAAAGAAAGAAGTGCAGACAGCAGGCGAAGAGAAATAGAAGCGGTGCGGTGTTGGTGGCGGGGGTACGAAATCATCGACCAGCCAAGAAATCAACAGTGCTGTGGAAAAAGTGAACGGCACAACTAGCGCTTAACAACACTGGCTGCCTATAGTCGTCCCACTCCCGCCCATGCGGGAGGCATCGCGTTTGTTTGTGGGCTAGTTTATTGGCCATCTGTTTTGATTTTCTCTTCTTGAAATTAAGCGCGCGAAAGGGGTGCGCGTGTACTTTCTTTCTCTCACCAAAGCAAGAGTGTGGGTGCGCTCTGTGGCTGTGTGTGTCTGAATGTGTGTATCGCAATTTACTCCGCGCGCGCTTTTGATAATTGATAAGCTCGTGTTTGTTTGTGTATCTCGCACAATTGGACAATAACAACAAACGCAAACACACTCACACACACACATGTTGCACACGCGTTTTTATTTTTGCCGCCATTGAGCTAGCCTGCATGTGTTTTGTTCTTGTAATACCCTTGAAAAGGGTCTATTAGAGTTGCCACCAGCTGTGCAACACGTATAAGACATTCCAAGAATTAAATTTAATATGTGATTTGTATTGGAAATCAACCAACTGATGCTTTTTTCTTCTATTGCACAGAATTTGTCAAGCGAATTTATAATTAAGCAACAACAAGGAACGACTGAAAGCAACTGTGCCCAGGAATTGTTTTAATTTTATCTTGCAGAGAGCCAAGTTTTTGATATACAAAGCATACATAAATGGTTTCTACTTTCATTGGCCTATTGGGTAAGCGACTGTTCTGAATCTGCAACAAAATGTCTCTATTAATATAAGAATCTTCTTTTCTTTGGCAGACATACAATCATGGTGGGAGATACCGTGTATTTCGCATTTCTGTTCATTGTTTAGTTCTGCCTTTGATTTGCCCGACATTGATATCGAGGTTTGTAATGCTTGTTAAACTCTTGAATATGTTCACTAGAACTAATGCTGTTTTTGTATTGTGTTTTCAGGACCTCGAATCGGCGCTGCTCTCCGATGGTACCAGCGACGAGGATCAAGTTGCCTTAGTGCCCGAATTAATTGTACGCCTCCTAACCGGCTGCGATGCGCTACATTCGGTAGCCAATGAGATTACACACAGCAATTATCAGATGTTTTTGCGCCGTTTCCTGCGCCAACAGTGTCGCCTGCATCAGACAGAGAATCACTTCGATACGGACATAGACTTTCAATCGCTGCCGGTGCGTAAGCGTCTACAAATTCTGCACGATTTATGCCACTTTCGCCTGGACTCTGTCGATGTGCAGGTCATACTCAGTAATCTAGAGGCGGACAGTTTGCGCGTTGAGCCGCTCGGCTACGACGCCAAGAATTCCGGCTATTGGTATTTCTACGGCACGCGACTCTATCGCGAGGACAAGCCAACGGCCACAGCTTCCGGCTCGAGTAAGTCGGCATCGGCTGCTGCAGCATTCTCCGGTGGCATTGGCTCCGGCGGTAAAACAGCTCTAGGCAGTAGCAGCACTGTCTGGCAGGTGATTTGCTTCACCGAGGAGGACTGGCAGAATTTGGCATCCAAATTTAAGACCTCGACGAATGGTAAAGAGCGCGAACTCTTCCATATACTGGATGAGAACTTTCTGCCCAAGCTGCCACAGCTGTTCCGTGAACGTGAACGTCTGAGACGCAGAAAGTAAGTTTTCGAGTTGTCACATCTGTTAAGAATAATAGAATATACATATCTGCCATCCCATATAGTATATATGTTCCATAAAAGAATGTGCGTTACTTCTGGCTGTCTGACTTTGCTTAATGCTGATTATAGATAACGCACGCGTTCAGACTAGGCATAGGCTTGAGCCTATTAGATCTGCTTACTATGTAAGACAGCTATTGGACAATAAGATTGCTTTATATAGCATTTTATAGGAGGCGAATAGGAACTCCTTATCTAAACTTTCTGATAGAGTATTTGTTTCTTGCTTTTAATGATACATTTATGTTGTATACCGCTTATAATAATTCCTTCTCATTTTACACAAACACAGATTGCTTCAAGTGCGCAACTCCAGTCGCATACGCAGTATCGTCGAGCTGAAGGCACGCAAGGAGGAGGAGCGGATCAAACGTGAGCGGGAACGGGAACGTGAACGTCGTGAGCGGCAAATTTCAGCTAATTTGGCTCCGCCGGCTGCACAGCAACGCTCCCGCAGACGGTTAGCACGTCCAGTACTTTAAGCAGACCAAGAGCGGACCGCGTTTCATAATCATATAAACCATACATTGCAACAACAATACCCAGACAACAAGAACAACAAGAACAACAAGAATACCAACAACAACAAACAGAACAGTCCAAGCACACGCACATATATAAGCATATTTTGTTTCAAAAGCCGCTGCTTAAGTTGATCTTTCAAATTGAGTTCTTTTCATTTTGATTTGTTTTACTTAAACAAAAACAAAAAAACAAAAAAAGTTGCTTCAAGAATTGTCATTGAATCGTTTAAAAAACAACAATAACACATTCTCATCGACGCTCAACAACAGGCCGCCAGCGAGAGAGAGACTGAGAGAGACAAAGAGAAACTGGACCAAATAATCGGGCGAAACAGCACTTAATTTCAGTTTTGTCCATAATTTAGTTTTGTGTGCGACAGAAAAATTGGTTGGATTTTCTTTTTCAAAAAGCAAAGAAAAAACACACACAATATGAACAATTATGTAAGCATGCTTTTTTACTATTCCTATATTTGATATATTGCAATTTATTATATATTATTTTTGGTTAATATTCCATTTGAGTTTTTACATTTGTTGTGGCACTTCATTCCATTCAGCTTTCATCAAATCATGCCGATGTGCAACAATGAAATCATCAAACGCAACAATTAAACACAGACTTATCCATAATAAATATATATATATATATCATAACAGTAAAAATCGTTTGGGAGGCACATGACATACAGTCAACAGTCGAAAAAGTATTTATGTTTGATTTTTCATAATATTTCATAATTAAAATTAAATAAATTTTCAAAGCTCTTAATTTAAGCTTTTTCAATTACCGAAATCATTATGAAATTTAATTAACTTCTTTCATTTATTCAAAAAAAAAAAAAAGAAAATTTGTCCATAAACAAATTTAATACTCGTATTTCATTGAACGGGGATAAATTTCATTTAATTTAGTCTTAGGCGATTTTTACTGTAACATCATTAAGAATTACTCTTTGTGTTTTGTGCATTGTCAGCAATACTTATCCACTTTGTGCTTCTCCCTTCTCTTCTCTTCTCTTCTCTTATTTCTGCAGCTCTCAGTCGACTTCAACGGCTAGCGGTATTTCAACTTACGCAAGCTCCCTCAGACGTACAACAACAACTAATTCGAGCGAATTTCTGTGCCACAGGGAAACCTTTTGTCTGTCGCCTGAAGACGAGGATGACCAGGAAGACGACGACGACGAGGAGTCGCCACAAGAGCAGCAGCCAGATCAGCAACAATTAGACCAGGAACAACAACAGCAGCAGCAGCAGCAACTCGAGCAGCAACAACAACTCGAGGAGCAACAACAACAACTCGAGCAGCAGCAGCATCAGCATCAGCATTTAAACGCCGATACAGCAAACGCCGGCGATAAATTCTGTTCGCCCCCGCCGTTGTCCCAGGAAAAATCACAGACTCCGACGAAATTCAAGAGCAAGAGCCACAATCATCATCACCATCACCACCATCATCATCATCATCACAAGAAGAAGAAGTCGGGCAAGAAGCAAAAGAAACGCTCACGCGAGCGTCGCGATCGTGACAGAGATCGTGCGGAACGGGATCAACACCATTATCATCATCATCGACGGCGTCACAAGCATGCGTCTGGGACAGACGACGACTGCGAGGACACCAACAACAATAGCAATAACAGCAACAGCAACAGCAACAACAGCAGCAACAACAGCAGCAACAACAGCAGCAGCAACAGCAACAAAGCAGTTGTTGGACGCAGCCACAAGCGACGCCACAGTCGCCAGCAGCAGCAGCAGCTGCCGCCGCAGAGTCCAGAGACGTCCGAACCGCAGCGGCACGCGACTTCACTGAGTCCCGAGGATAAGGAGAACTTTTGCCGACAGCTGCAGCTGCTGGATTCGAATTCGGCGGCCATCGCGGTCGCCACAAGCATTGCGGACTTAAGTCTGCCATCGCCCGTAGCGCATGACAGCGAGGAGCAACTGCAGCCAGAGCCAACAACAGCACAGCCGCCAGTGCCAGTTGCCAAGCGCGAGGAGCAGATGGCGCCAGCGGCCAATGTTAAGCTGCCCGGCAGGCAAACCAACAATTCTCTCAGCTCCCTAACGGGCAACATTTTTATACCAACGGGCACACATCAACAGCAGCAACAACAACAACAGCACCAGCAACATAGTAGTAGTAGCAACAATAATAATAACAACAACAACTCCACCTCTACAGAGTCGACGGCGCGCTCCAAGAAACAGAAGGCAACAGCCGGAGCGAGCAGCGGCAGCAAAGCAGAACGCAAATCGGAGGCGCCTCCGAAAAGCAAAAAGTCAACAGCTGCTGGAACGCCGTCCTCGGCCGCCTCCACAGCCTCCTCGTCCAGCAAGGCGGAACGTTACAGCAACGCATCCGACAAAAGTGCCGACGAGTAAGTCCTAACTAACTAAATAACTAACTAACTAACTAGTCGAACAAAGGCCAACATAACACGGCACCGCACAGCACACACTTACACATACACACACTCTATATGTAGATACTAACACTCAAGATCTGCAGATCTAGTACTAATCTACTTGTAACTAAGCTCTAGAGTCGATCTATTGTTGATTGTTTTACATTTCATTTAATTTCTATTGAACGTAGCTTCAAGCAATTTAATGTTGGATGTTTTATAAATACTCTCGCCGATCTTTCTGTCTGTCCATATGCATGTCTGACCTATACGAACTCTATTATACATTACTATAAAGCTTTATTATTGAAACTTTGTATTTAAGCTTCGTTTTATTAGATAATACAAAATTGATTTGGTAGGATTACTTTTTATGATAGCTTTCCTAGGAATAATCAGTTGAATCAATTATTATCATTATTTCTATAATATGTAAAGTACGTAGAAGCTTCTTATCGAACTATAAATATTGTAATACTATATAATAGATACAAGAGTTATGCCTCTGTCCTTTAGAGGTTTTCCTCATATACTATAAATCTTAAATGGATCTCCAAGAGCTTTTATTTAAGCTTAAGCTTGTTTTGGCAGTTGTGTGCATGTCCTTAAACCTAAACTTAACTCTAGCAGTTCTTTCCATTAACTGACACAATCATTAATCATCAGATTGTATATAATATATCAATTGATTAACATTTTATTACCCATTGTTATTGTAAACTTTTGTACTTACCAAACAACCAACAACATTTTGACTGTTCATCATAACCGTAACCCAACATACCAAACAACAAACGTAGCCATGTAAATAGTACCAACCGTAGCACCAGCAGCTTTAACAACAACAACAACATCAACAACAACAACAACCATCACAACCACCATAAGCACGCGTCGCACCACAATCACAACAACAACAACAACAACAGTAATAATAATAATCACAACCACTCAACGTCGGAAGCAACAACCGCAACAAAAACAACAACGTCGCACGGAGCCCACACACAATCACAATCACAGTCACATTCACAGTCACATTCACAGTCACATTCACATTCACAATCACAGTCACAATCACACCACACGCACAACACCACCCACCCACATAGTCATATTAACAATAACAAACAGAAAGCACACTTCACGACAACAGCACACACAACAAATCTAACCAGACCCTTAACACATCATCTAACAACATCAACAACAACAACAACATCAGCGAAATCAAACAACAATTCAACGTACAACTCCTCAAATCATGCGAATATTCTTAGCTTTACCGAAACGGAGGAGGTTTTACAAATCGGGATGCATAAGGTGCTTGTCTACGTCAAAAATCATCGGGATGCATGGCCCTTCATGGATCCCGTTGAGGAGGATATTGCGCCGCGCTATTACTCAATCATCAGAAGGTAAACTATCGCACTATATATACAAAATATCATGGCGTAAATATTCATTGAGTCAGCTTCAAACTTTCGATTCCTTTTCTAATCCTGCTTTGCAGTCATGATATCAATATATATATATATACACATATGCAACCATTATAATGATTATTATTCACCCTTTGTAGACCCATGGACCTGCTTAAGATGGAGGACAAACTGGACAGCGGGAAGTATCACAAATTTAGCGAATTTCGGAATGATTTTCGCTTGATTGTCAACAATTGTAGATTGTACAATGGTCACAACAATGGTATATATCACTATACGATCCCTTTTGCCATTATAATCGAACACATTTTGCATTATACAGAGTATACGGAGATGGTCAATAATCTGCAGGATGCCTTTGATAAGGCAACAAAAAAATATTTCGATAATCTCTCCGACGATGATGATGATGATCCGAATTTAAGTTATCCCGCCGCTGACTCCAAGATGAATGTATTTCGGGAGAAGTACTTTAACAAGAAGGCAAAAGGAGATGAGGAGAAGGAATCCTCGGCAAACTCGACGTCCAGCAAACGGTTGCAGGACTCCAGCGCCGAGGATGTGCCCAGCGATACAGAAGAGCCAGCGGAGGTGACAACACATGCGCTGAAACGAAAGCGCAAGGAGAAGGATAAACGGCGTAAAAAGAAAACCAAAAGCAAAGCTGAACGAGGCGGAGGCGGCCACAACGAAGATCTGGACACGGATGAGGAGGATTTGGAACCGGAGCCGCCGCCGCCAGCACCGGCAATAAAGAAGAGCAAAAGCAACAAAGTTCTCAAAGAAAAAGACAAGGATAAGGACAGGGACAAGGACAAAGAGCTGGCAACCTCAAGTAAACGCGGACGTAAAGCCAAGAGCAGCAAATCCTCGTTATCGACACAGGCCAACAGTTCCTCAAAGCCCACCACCAAAACACAAAAGACCAAAAAAGCGGGTAAAAAGTCAACACCCGAGACGGAAACGGAATCGGAACCAAGTGATCCGCCGTCTGAGCCCGAGTCGAGCGACGACGAGGAATTGGCGCTGGCCAAAGTCAAGTCTCTCTCCCTAGTGAAGCCCACGGCGCGCACGATAGCTGCCCAAAAGAAAAAAATGGTACCAGCCGAATCCAAGGTGAAGACCCCAACGCCTGTCAAGCGTCCGCCGAAGGGCAAGAAGGGCGGACGCGGTCGTGGCAAAAGCGAACGGGATCTGGATGATCTAGACGATGATAGTCCATTGTACGAGCTGAATGCCAAGAAGCAGTTGCCGCCAACAGCAGCAGCGGCGCTGGCAGAATCTGACGAGCTGGAGGATGATGACGACGACGACGACAATGAGAACGACGCGAATGATGATGACGACGACGACGATGTCTCCAGATCGCGCAGCATGTCGCCCTTTAAAGTTGATCTGCACAAAAAGTACTCGAAGAGCGCACTCAACGACGATCTCTCCGAGCTGTTGACCACTGTCAAGAAGGTGACCAGCGCCGAGACCTCGAAGCTGAGCGCCCGCCACGAGGGCGACAAATCCGATCAGGACTCTGAATTCGATTTCATGTCGCTGGCCAGTGGGAGCAGCAGTTGCGATGAGCGGCGGAGACGACCCTCGCCGGTGGTTACCAAACGGGGCAAGAAAGCAGAGCTCAAAAAGGAGAAAGAGAAGGAGAAGGAAAAAGAGAAGGAAAAGGAGAAGGAGAGGGAAAAAGAGAAGGAAAAGGAGAAGGAGAAGAAGAGCAATCAACAGAAAGAAAAGGACAAAGATAACCACAAGGAGAAGGACAAGTCGCGCAGTTCCAAGCATAAGAAAAACTCGGCGGAGGCAGCGGCTGCAGCAGCCGCAGCTGCCGAGCAGGCGGAACTGGAGATGTTGTTGCCGTTTATGGACAAGTACGATGTGATCAAATATCGGCGCAGTCGTGCAGCGCAAAGCGGCTCGAGTGCATCCAATTCATTGGCCGCTTCCGAGGACTCCAAATCAGCAACTATCAAAAACACGAGCACCTCCAAAAAGAAGCGAGAGAACACAATCGACTCGCCGGCAGAGCATAAACGTGGTCGTAAAAGCAAGGAGCCAAAGCATGCCAAGGAGTCCAGCAGCAGCATGGAGAAGCCCAGCAAGCCGGACAAGCTCGAGAAGGAGAAGGAGGACAAGCCCGTGGAGAAGCCCAAAAAAGCGGAAACCCCAAAAAACGTTGAGAAGCTGCTGCGGGAGTTAACGCCGCCGCCTCCACCAAAATCCTCAACGCCGCCGGCGCCAGTTGCCAAAGCGGAGCCTGCCAGCAAGGATGCGACCAAGACTGCCAGCAAGGATGCGGCCAAGACTGCCAGCAAAGATGTGGCCAAGTCGGCGACCAACAATAACAGCAGCAATGTCAAGGCTAAGGATCCCAGCGTCAAATCGAACAGCAAAAAGCGAGCGGATAAGCAAATGCCACCGCCGCCGAAGCCCGCCGAGAAGTCAACGGACAAGGGCGGCCACAAGAAGCTGACTGGGAAACGGGCAGCTGCCGCCGCGGCTGCTCAGAAAGCGGCGCCGAGCAACAATACGAATCTGGAGGCGCTGGACGTGGAAACGGAGCAAACGCTGAAGGACATCAATCGCTGGCTGGAGCATACGCCGCGCTTCTCCGAGTTTAGCTCGGCGAGCAATTCGCCTTCGCGCTACAATCTGTTGGATGACTTCGATTCGTCGATTAGCAGCAAGCTGGATGCGGCGGACTTTCGACGACCCGTTGCACTGGCTGCGCCCAAGGCGGAGCTGATGCCCACCAAGCTGGCCGAGGCGCTCAACGAGCTGGTCAGCGACACGCCCAAGCCGGGAGGCAAAGCGGAATCGGATGCGCTGCCCACGGCGAGCAGCGTGAGCAGCAGCTGTGGCACGCCGCCGCATTCGATGCACTCGGGCAACTCCATAGGCAGCACCTCGGCCACAGCGGCCAGCTCCAGCTCAGTCTGCTCCTCGGTCACAGCTGCTTCATCGGCAGCAGCCGCTTTGCCCACAGCAGGAGCTGCTGCGTCAGCATCAGCATCAGCGTCGACTCCGCACGTGCCCGTGAAGCCCAAGGAGCCGGGCAGCACCCAGTTGCTGCTGAATCCACCACCGCCGCCCCACATCAAGCAGCAGATGGCCAAGGAGGCCAAGCGCAAGTCCTTGAAGGAGAAGCTGGCGGCTAGCACACAGGCTCAACAGGTGAAGGCAAAGGCGAACGTGATGCGCACCATCGAGCGATTGCAGCCGGGCAAGGCCAAGGGCAATCTAATTCAGAATGTGTCCAAGGCGGAGGAGATGGAAACCTTAATCAGTCCCGTGGCCAGCAAGGCCAAGGATTCGAAAAACGCGCTTAGCACGGAGGGCAGCGATGCAGCACCAAAGCTCAGCCTGGGTACAGTTATCAAAACGCAGGACTTTGCGCTGGGCAAAACGATGGAGGAACTGGCCAGCAAGAAGCAGCTGCTGCCGGAGCACGAACAGCCGCAGAAAGAGAGCAACAGCAGCAGCAGCAGTGCGGAGGAGTCGGCAGCTGCCACGACGCCCACCAAGGAGCCACCAAAGCCATTCGAGGCGCTGCTCGAACTTAGCAAAGTCAGCGAATTGGCTTCAAAGGCCGCTTCCGAGGCCAAGGAGAAGCCAGACTTGAGCGCTTGGCTCAAGGCCTTTGGCGGTCCGATGGTCAGCAGCAAATCCAACGAGGATGAGAAACATCCAGCTTCACTGTCCTTGGCACAGGATGACGCCCGCGTGGCGCCTCCCGCTCACTCGCCGGCAACCGGCGATACGACCAACAACTTTTCGCTGCCCGTGGTTATGCGGCAGCGCAAGCCGAGCACGGGCAGCACAAACTCGGAGCGCAGCTCCTTCAGTCAGGATCCGGACTCGCCGCGCATAGCCATCGACGAGCGCTACGGCTCCTATGCGGCTGGCTCCTATACGTCGCCGATATGCGCCTCGCCGATTGGCGCCTCGCCCATCATGGTGTCGCCGAAGCCGAACGACGACATGGGCAAGCCGGCGTCGCCGTATACCCTCAATGGGGCCATCAAGGTGGGCTTTTACCAGGACACCACGACCAAGAGCAGTCCGGACAAGAGCTGCAGCCCGCGCGAGATGAATTCGCCGTATCCGCAATACTCGCAGCACATTTACTCGTCGGCCTCCTCGCCGAATGTGTCGACGCCGGAGCTGAGCGGCACTTCGCCTTATGGTGGCGGCAACAGCTACAATCCGTCTGGTTCGGAGGCGTCCAAGACGCCAGCGTATTCCTCGACGTCGCCGCTGCCCATTTATGATCAGTACAAACAGCCGCGCTCGCAGGAATCCGATTACAACTCGTCGATGAGTCCCAGCACTCCGAATCCTCATTCACCCTACCAGCAGCCCCAGAGCTCGCCTTACACCACGCCCCACTCCACGCAGCCTTCGCCCTACCATGCCCAGTCGCCTTATCACCAGCCGCAGTCGCAGCAACCGCAGCAGCAGTCGCAGCAGCCCTCGCACAGCCCCACTGCCCAGCAGCAGGCGCTCAGCCCGATGCCCAGCAGCGTGGATTCGCCCGCCTCCTCGGCCGCCACTCAGCCGCCGACGCCGCTGGCCCAATCCCCCGCCGAGCAGCAACACTCGCCTTACCAGCAGCCCGTGCTGTCGCCCTATCAGCAGCAGGCTGTGCCGCCGGCGCCGGTGGTGCCGCCGCCAGTGCCAACCACACAGCCCGTGGCGTCGCCAGCGGTGCCCATACCAGGTGAGCGTCGAGCAGGGGCTATGAAATTGGTATTTCATATTGTTTTCTCACTTTCTAATTTAAAATTCTTTTCTTGCAGCAACTATGGGCAACAATGGTTATGCGGCAACACACGAAAACTACCAGCAGCAGCAGCAACAGCAGCAGCAACAGCATCAGCAACAACAGCAGCAGCAGCAACACTCTTTGTACAATCCCGCAACGCTGATTAATCCGCTGCCACCGGCGGTTCCCACTGCAACGTCTGTGGCGAAGCCGAATAATAATGAGTGGAGCCTGGGCCACAGTTTGCTGCCGCCTAATCTGGCCGCAAATCAAGTCACACAGCAGCAGCAGCAGCAGCAGCAGCACCATCAGAGTCAACAGCAGCAACATCAGGCTTTGGCTCTGCAGCAGCAACAGCAGCAGCAGCAACAGCAGCAGCAGCAGCTGCATGGCATGAAGCCCAAGTATCCGACCTATGCACAATATCAGTCGACAAATGCGGCGGCCAATGCAGCGGCAGCAGCAGATGTTGTCGACAAACAGCAGCAGCAACAGCAACAGCAACAGCAACAGCAGCAACAACATCAACAGCAGCAAAAGATTGTGCCGCCCAGCTATGGCAGCGATATGGCCACCTTTATGCAGCATCAAATGCAGCAGCCCGCCAAAACGGAAACGTTGATCAATCCGCTAAAGCGTCCCAATGAGGACTACCGAGACGTGCCTGGCAGCAAGCTGGCCAAGCTGGATGAGAATCATCAGCAGCAACTGCACACAGCAGCACAGCAGCAACAACAGCAGCAACAACAGCAGCAACAACAACAGCAACAACAGCAGCAACAACAGCAGGTGCAGCAGCAGCAGCAGCAGCAGCAAGCTCAACCACAATCGCTGATCAACAAGCAACAACAAATGTTTAACAGCTTCTTGGGCTCCATGACCTTTGGCAAGCAGCTGGGCACCATAGCGCCAGATAAGGCATTCGAGATGTACAATCGAGCGGCGGCCATGGGTTTCCCCAAGGACTTTGCCAAGGACAACAGCGTGTGCAGCATGCAGCAGCAGCAACAACAGCAGCAGCAGCAGCAACAGGCAGCCAGCAAGCAGCAGCAGAGCAGTCAACAGCAGCAGCAGCAGCCGCAGACGCAAGCGCAGCCGCATTTGACGCAGCTGCAGCCGCCGCATAATCTAAACTACCAGCAACAGCAGCAGCAGCAACAGCAGCAGCAACAACAACAACAACAGCAGCAACAGAAGTTGCAGCAACAACAGGCGCCGCACAAGCCGCTCAACTATGGCAACAGCAGCAACAGTTTGCAGCAGCAACAGCCACAGCCCGCGCAGCAGCAACAAGAGCAGCAACAGCAACAACAGCAGCAACAGCAGCAACAGCAACAAACACACAATGCCTATCAGCAGCAGGCGCTGAATCACAACTATGCGCCAGCAACAGCTCCAGTTGTGGCAGCTCCTGTGCAGCAGGCAACGACTGCCAAGCCAGCAGCCACATCGCAGGCTCCTGTGGCGGCCAGCAACACGGACAACAGCAACATGCTGCACCTGCCCTCAAGCGCACATCAGCACCATCTCAGCCAGACGCATCACTTGGCCGCCTACAACAAGCCGACGCCGCCGCCGCCGCAGACGTACAACAATCCGCTGATGCACACGCTGGCGGAGTCGATGCTGGCTTATCCGGTCAACTACTTTGACAAGAACATGCCGCCGGCTGCGCACATGTACAGCGCCTCAAGTGCGGCCTCGGCGTACGGGAATCCGGCGCAGCAGTTGCCCGGCAACTATGTGCCTGGCAGCAACAGCGCCGCACAGCCTACGCCACAGCAACAGCAGCAGTTGCAACAACAACAGCAGCAGCAGCAGCAGCAACAACAACAGGCTGTGGCACCACCGGCTGAGGTAAAGGCGCCAGCCAAGCGCGGGCGGAAGAAGAAGGCAACGACAGTGGCAGCAGAGGCAACCGCCAAGCAGCAGCAGCAGCAGCAGCAACAACAGCAGCAGCAGCATCAGCAGCAACAACAGCAGCAGCAGCAGCAGCAACAGCAACAACATCAGCAGCAGCAGCAGCAGCAACTCAGCCAGCAAGCCATGTCGCAGTACAACATGCCACAAATGCCGACGGCTGCAGCGGCGCACTTGCATCACGGCTTCCAGCTGTACGCAGACCTTAAATCGGGTGGCGTTGCATCGTCCGCTGTGCCCGCAGCACCATCCACAGCCGCGGCCGCTGCCTCTGCGGGCAGTGTGGCAAGCAATCAAACGGTGGCCGATGCGGCGGCCATTTCGCTGAAGACCGCCACCGGCGGCATGGTGCCTGGCAGCGCGTTTAACTTTGCACCCACGCCCACTGCGCTGGGCCTGTACGGTGATCAGACAGCGGCAGCAGCTGCCAGCAGCTATTTGGATCAGTTCCGAGACGCTGGACCCAATCCCTATTACATGCCACCGGCGCCGGCGCACAGTGGAGCGACAGCGAATGCCGCTGGCAATGCGGCGGATAAGACGCAAAATCCGTTAAATACGGCAGCTGGCTCCTATCCATTTCTGGCTGCAGCGCATCCATCGACACGAGCGGCTGCCGCTGCGGCCGCCTATCCGTTCGCTGCCTCCCAGCTGGATCCCAATTCGCAGCTATATCAGCAGTATCTGCGGCGCGATGACTTCCATGCGCGCATGATCTTCAATCCGAGCCTGCTGGGGGGTCCAGCTGCCGGTTACGGCCAACCGCCGCCTCCGCCCGCCGCCTACAGACCCTCCGCACTGGGCATGACCAAGCCATATGATATCAATAGGCAATCATGGTTTTAGCAGTACGCCAGTGCCGCCAATGTGGATCTGCAGGGCGACGACCTGAATGCGGCGACAGCAACGGCGGCGGCGGCGGCGGCAGCAGCAGCAGCAGCAGCAGCAGCGGCGGCAGCAGCAGCAGCGGGTGCAGCTGTGCCTGGAGGCGTGGCAGTGGGCGCGGTGGCAACGCCTACAAATGCGCAGCACTAAATGCGATTGGTTTCAAAAGGAAAAGATTTTGGTGTGTGCTAAAAGCAAACTGGGCGCGTTTTTCTAATTTGATGAAAATCATGTTTCCTATATACCTCTATATATTTCTGTTTATTTCGCAATTAATTGTATATATCTGTATATTTATATATATTGTGTATATATTTATATATGGCTATATCTCTGACTCGAATTCTAGTCTATTATAATCCCGCTGACTGTTTCGATTATGCGTGTGCGTGTGTGCCTTTTGTGAGTGTGTGCGTGTGTGTGTGTGTTAATGTGTATGTATGTGCATTTTGATATACTGCCCCTCCCACACACTACTCCCTGCCCACTTTTCCGCCTTTTCTTCGTTTTGTGCAATGTTCTAAACTAAATTGTAAACAGCGCCCAGATTTTTAGCACAACGATCGGAACTAAATTTGAGCTGAAGCTTACTGAATAGATCTAAATGAAAGTTTTTGTTTTTGTTTATTGATGACAAACATATTTAATTAATTGTTTTATAAAGTTGAGTGTAGGCAAAGAGCAGAAACAACAAATAAGTAGGGAAAATCGATGAATGCGAACAGATTCTAAGAATTGTTTCAATTGCTTCCGACTATTGTAAGCCTTTAGTTTGCAGAATTTAATTAAGCGTATCAATTGTAAATTAGCTATTATTACTATTACCATTACTATTACTATTACTATTACTATTACTATTATTATTACTATAATTAGTTTATTATACGAACGTGCAGCGGGTAAAAAAAATTTGTTGAAATATTTATTAATACATATTTAAAAAGAATCAAGAAGAAGAGGGAGAGCAATGCAAACAAAATGTTTGCAACAAAAATAATTTTTAATTTTGTCATAAGCCAAGCAAGTTGTATAAACTTTTGTTAAATATATGCTAAGTAAACAAGTACGGTATAAACTTAAATCCAAAAATAAATAATATATGCAACACACTCGCACACACACACACACACACACATACACTGATACATACACATACTCATTGCATGCGCAACATTCCGCCATGAATCAAAATTCCCTTTCCCCAAAAACATTTTCGCTGTAAATACACAAAAAGCAACAACAAAAACAGCAACAACAACAAAAGAAGTTAATACTGTTACGTTTTACACATACACACATCTCAAATTGTAGCTTTAAATGCTGTAAAAAACAAAAACAAAACAAAAACAAAATCCAATGTAATTTCAAATGCAAACGCAAATGCAAAAGCAAATGCAAATGCAAATTTATGAACGGTAAATGAAAAAAGTGTCTTAGTCGCTATTAACATAAAAGAAAAGAAAACCAAGCAGAAACGCATCAAAAAGCAACAAAAAAATATGTAAAATACAATTTAAAGAGAAGCCCTAATTATATATATATTCATATATGTTTATATAGGGAAAAACACAAATACAATAAATCATAATTAATTAAGTTGTTAACGCTTATGTTTTGCAAAGGTAAATTTTTAAATTTTATAAACCTAATTATGATAAATATAGTTGATAAATATAAAATTAGAACGAAGAAAAAAAAAAAGAATGGGTACCTAGAGCATAAAGAGCAGCAACAAATAACATATTTAAAGAACCACAAGCTAAATATTATATTATTAGCAATTATATATATATTTATATGTATGCATCTACACACTCACATGCATAAATAATATATATATATATATATATACATTTCTATATATATATATATAAATATGTAGCTATATATGAAAAAGAAATTAAATAACAATAAAGAATTATATTGCATATTGTACAAAATCGTTTGCGTTAATTTACGAGCACAGATCATATACTATATATACTACTACTATATAGATATATTTATATACCCCTAGCTCGAGCCTCTCCAATTATTCTACGATTTTGCAGTGCACGCGTTCATTTGCATACAATCGCATCGCCTGGCTTCCACCTTGATCAAATGGCCTACCTTTGCACCCTACAATCCCCTCGGCATTAACTAGTATGTGCCACGCCCACTTAGTCACAATTAGAGGCGCTGGAACTCGTGCCAGATCTTTTGGTCGCTTACAACATGGCCATTTGCCATTTGCCGTTTGGCATTTTTAAACTGTTTTAATTATAATTGCAGATACATCAGTTACTCAATACTAGCCATATATATACTATATACTATATATACATATATCTTCATATTGGATGCAAGTCGTTGCTGCGAAATGGTTTGCAAACGAAAGACTTAGGCAACAAACTTGCTTAAGCTAAACTTGGATATGATTCTATATTATATATAGCATAGAAGGTAGTCTAGCATTCTATACTGAGGTTACGAGAGTTTAAGTCTATTAAATATAGATGAAAGAATCTATAGAAGGTGTTCTTACATTCCATGTGGACAATTATAGTTGGATATGTCTATTAAATACCCTATAGATTGGAAAAAAGAAACGGAATGCCAATCTTGAAAATATGTATAAATAAAATATAAACTCAGCTCTGTTAAGCATAGCTAAAAGGCTAGAAAGGTGTTATACGAAGATAAATTTTAAGTTATTTGCTTTTTTAGCACAGTTATGTGGATCCCTTTTCCTGTCTGAGAGATGGAAGAAGAGATACGGATAGCTATACAGAATTTTTATGGAACTGATGTTAAGTTTTGTATGTAACTCGACTTTCATGTCTGCTTTAGATTTCTATGACTAAGATCGAGAACTAAATTAAGTTATTAGTAATTGGACATACCTCATAAATAGAACCTCAGATCATTTCCAACATACTTTAAGTCGGAAATTGGTAAAGTTCTTAATTGCTGCTAATTGCATGTGATTTCGATTTAAAGTTTAATTAAAATTTACAATATTCCCCGTTCGCAATGCCTTTTAAGTCAAAAACGATCAATTTTCTAGGCTCTGCATCCATTAAAAATGTCTAATTGGGTATACTGGTTGTGTCTAAGAGTTTGTTGCATGTAGAAGAGAGAGTAGTATATGCTTTATATACATCATTTATATACACAATCTTTATAGGGTATATTCTAGTCAATCCCAACCGACCAAAACAAGATTGTTTGGTTGTTTCTTTTTAATTCTGATCAAGCCTATGAATCATGGGGCTATCCACATCTACCATAATCTTAAGGAGACTTGATTGACGTCATGTACCATTGATTAACGATCGAAATGTCAGTCAAAACTAGATTCCATTCTTTTGGTATTGTCTGAATTTCATCCGGCTGAAAGGTCGAACAGGTATATGTTTATAAATATATCAATTATTGCGCATGTTAATTAGTTTATTCACCGCCCATTTGCTTGAATATCATCATATAAAAATACCAGTACAAAAAAAAAAAAAAAAAAAAACAAAAACAAAAACTGCAGCCAAACGAGCTGCAAATCAAATATACTATATAGAATATACTATATGCGATATACGAATTGGAAAAGGCAGAAAATATTTATATATATATGATATAAATGTGAATAAAGTATTTTGCATAAATTTTGAGCTTAAATGCCGGCTATTACGTAACACTAACGATTCGATTGATATGAGAATTTCAGAAAAATGCTAATTGGCGCTAACAAACATCGCTTAGCTACAGATTCATATTTCTGTACCCAGAGGCGTTTCTGAGGGGGCGTGGCATTCAGGTGGAAGGGTGCGGAAAATGGGTGGAAGGAAAGGGGTTTCGATCGCACGACAGTCACGCAGCAAATTTTCACGTGACACTCGAAATGCATTCTAAAATAGCCTTCCGGCTCGCTGCACAATGCAATTCATACATAAATATATATTTTCTATATATATAGATAAGCAGATATATATTTTTATATAAAATCGAACAGGTACAATCGAAGTGCTTGAAACTATTGTGCGTGACCGAAAAGGTCAGACAATTTGTGTATATATTTTATATATGTTCAATGAATGTTCAATTATATGCATATATAGTATATAATATTTTGTTCAATTATGTTTTTTTATCATATTTAATAGACTCTATTTTGTTAAGGTTCTTTTTCAAAAGTTCGCATCAGTAATTAAAGTTTGTACCTTAAGTGAATCACAGCTTGAACGGAACCAGTTCGAAAAGTGATTCTTTTTTTTATTTTATTGCAGTTATATTTTTATAGTACAGCTTTCATGAATATTCGTCAAAAGTGAAACCAACTCAAATGAAGCAAGTTTCTATTTAAATCCTCCCTTTATGTGGCTATTGGCTTGATTTTTCTGTTTAGGTATTTCTTAGTAAAATTTTTTGATCATATATTTATAATTTGGATAGATTCTCATCTTCTTATTAGAAAAATGTAGTAACTTACTTTTGAAAGTAATTTCAAATGATTAACATTCAAATTAAAATAGTGTATCTTTTATTAATAAATTTTCTACCTTTCTATGTAAAATTCATGGTTTAATGATAAATATTTCAAATATTTGCTTAAGGCGTACCCATTAGCCTATATAGTTTATCTTATCAAGCATGTTTCAGTTTGAAAACATTTCCTTAATGCATAAATGATGATGATCGATAATGATACAACCTACCTAACTGGATAACTTACTTTACTGTGAATGTTATGTAGAATATGTAAATAAAACTAATCTATAACTAATCTATCCAATCATCAATCTCAAGATTAAATAACATCATATATGGCTACCTATCCACACTTACCTCTAAAGTTTTTCATATCAAAGAGTTTAGAAACATTCTATAGTTGCATAAAAGGTCATGAGTAGCTATACAAACAATTTAAACTCGATAACATCCCTTATTACATGTACTTCATAACTTAATGTTATGATTAATGATTAATCTTCAGATTAAATAACATATTGTATGGCTACCTATTCACACCTATCTGTTAAGTTTCTCAAATAAAGCATGTTTCAAGGACTTCAAAAGCATTCCCTTGTTGCATAAAGACTCTCGATTCTAATGATGACTTAATTATTGTATAACATCTGTAATCGCTCCATTGGGCTCGACTTTTTTATGAATTCGTGTGCAGTTACGACATAAGTCATGAGAATTATGGCGCATGATATGCCAACGAGTTTTTTGTTTGTTTGTTGGTTGGTTTGTTTTTGTTGTTGTTGTTGTTGTTGTTACACCTGATCAGAACGACAAAAATCCGCATGCTTTTACTTTCTAAATTTGTATTACCCGTTCGTTTTACATACATATATTATAATTTATAATGTGCGAGGCTGATTTTACAAGAATTGAGAATTTAGTCAGAACAAAACAGCGTTTGACTTCCGTTTGTGATTCAGTTATGGGGAGTTATGTATGTATATCAGCCAATTAATACAGATAAATTAACTTAAAGCTCGATTAAAAATAGCATTCGCTCCTTTTCTTTCACCTTGCTGCTTGTCTCTTTCCTCTTTGCAGCTGCGTCGTCGCCCTTAGGCCCCAATCCGGGGCTTTGAACTCTGCTTGAAACACCTTTTTCTCTTGTTTTATTTTATTTTATATTATTATTATTTTTTTTTTTTTTCAGTTTTGTTCGTTCGGCCTTAGTGGTTCCGAATTGTGGTTCGCAGTGCGGGTGTGGTTGAACTTGGGCCGCATCGATTGATTGAACGATTTGAATGTTAGATTAATTCATCTATTGTTTGTCCAGGTGCCGGCTAACATTAATGCTCTGTCATCTGCCAGCGAAAAAATATCGTTATGTACAAGGTACATATATATCTCTCTTTAAAGTAGTTTCAACATCATCTCTTGCGCATATGATTAATGTAGTTCCTGCTACTAGCTATCATTACGTGATCACATTATAAGTTCCCATTCCCAACAGTCACGTAGACCAGAGCAGTCAACAAATTTACATGGGTAATACGAAATAGTCTACGACAGCCGAGGGGCGTATTATGGAAGTATTTTATCTGCATTATTTATTTATATTTTATTTACAATAATTCTGGTTATAACTAGGTGGAATACAAGCGATTTGACATGTATGTCATATGCATTGTCATTCTCAAATCTTATAAATTATTAGATTAAGATGTCTGTCTATATCTGCTTATGTTAGAACAAACAAAAGACTTAGGCGACAAACTTGAATTTGTTTTAACAGGTTTTTTGCTATTATTATTATAATGAATGGAATTATAGTAAAAGTTAAGAGACTTTCTATTAATCAAATGATAATTTGTAGAAAATATGATGACTTGTTAAATTTCTAGATGGCTTATTTAGAATGTCTCCCGGATTTCTGCAGTTAGAACAGTTTTGTAGATTCTTTCAAACTATTTTGGTATTCCTGTTATATTCAAAAGATCCCTTCCTTAACAGAAGTTATACATATATATTATTCATTATATTTGTATTTCGAATAAAATAAGGAGCTCGTTCATATATATCAAGTACAGCATTACATTAAATCACAGTTATATATTTATATGTACATTAATTTGTATTTCGAATAGAGTAAGAAATTCCTTTATTTAGTAATTGCTGTTTATGGTATGCCTAACATTCATATACAGCTAGAGTTATATATGTATTGATTATATTTACATCAATTATACTGTTCTATATGGCAAATCTGACATCTTCTTTAAGCTCTAGAACAACTTTATAGCCACTTCCTTTCTTAATGTTTCCTCAAAGCGTGAACACAATGCTGTCTAAAACGATTGATCATCTGCGCGTTAACAAAAGGTATATATATATATTATATATGTGACCATAATTGAATTGATTTGAGAGTTTGATGTCAATGTTGTTGTTTTTGTATTTGGTATGCGTAACATTTCAATACAGTTAGAGGTAAAGACAGCACGTCTAATCGTCGTCTAATTAGCCATAGAATATTTACGCCTAGTTAAAATGTTGGCAGCTGGCACTGTCTAATGAAATTGTTAGCTCACTTTATGAGCAGCTGTGCGATAAAATTGTAATTTATTTTAATTTGCACAGTAGCCCGATACACACAAACACACACACACACACACACACACATACATACTTACATATTTTTATATGTATTGTAAGTATATTTAACTGTTTAACGGCTTAGCTCTTAGAAAGTGCAAATGCTTTTGACCTTCGCTCGCATTCATCGCATAATCGATGTGGAAGGGGCAGAGGGAGGGAGGGGGCCTATCTTGTAATCACGCAAAAGTATTCTCAAATTATATATACATATATATATATTTATTGATATTCTTAAAGATTTGTTTTGGGGTGTTTGTTGAACTTAATGGCGATCGCCTTGACAGCGGCTAAGACATCAAGAAGCTGACAGGTGAACAATTTACATAATATAGCTTATCAAAACGCCGATCACAAAAACTGGGCGTTAAGTGGAGTGTGCTAAATACGTGCTAGAACTAGATAATCTATGCAAAAAAGTTTTGTGGAAACCTGTTGAACTGCTTCCAAAAAGTGAAAAAAGAACGTGAAAAAAAAAATGTAAAAAAACAAACACAAATCTTAAAAAATACTTAAAACTCCAATAAAATTAAACACATATTAGTTTATATAATATTTAAGTTAAATGTGTCTTTCAATAGAGTTATTGTGTTAAATTACGTTTCCTAGGAAATATTTGGCACACGGCTTATGCAAATTCAAATGAAAATATGGCCATAAACTTGACGTCCAATCACGAAGTGGATCTCTGTATATATTTTTTGTATCTCAGCTCATTCAACCGCAGCATTTCCGATACGACAAAAAACAAAATAATGAAAGAAAAAAAAAAACAAAATATATAATAAATACGAATTAGCACTTGACGAGCAACATTTAGAACGTTCGACAAAAATCCCCATGTAAGTGGGAAAAATGTATTTCGAAAGTATCTCAAACTCAATCACTGGCCATGACTCAGTTGCAGGCTGCGTTTGCCTTTTGCCTCCGCTTCTGCCACCGCCTCTGCTGACGTCTCTGCTGCTGCTGCTGCTGCTGCTGCTGTAGCTGCTGCCTCTGCCACTGGTGACGCGAATGCGTGTTTGGGGAAGACCAGAAGACCTAACCAGACTCGACCAGACCACGCGTTTGTTGCAGCAACAAAATGAATAGTTTTCGAGGCAAGCAACGTCACAAATTGCCGGGGATTTCGACCATAAAATCATAAAACTCGCTTCTCCATTTCAGCTGAATTTGCTTTAAGCCTTACTCTGAGTCAAATTGTCGCCTGTAGTTGACCACACTTGAACTCGTGGAGCTGTTCTAGTTACCCGCCAACTGGGAAATTCCCTATCAGCATCTTTTAACACATCCACATAGAACATACACCTGTTCATCTGTAGGCCTCGACTTTGGAAAACTTTATGATTTGAATTCTATTGAACTCGTAGAAGTGTTCCATTTGGCTGTGCTTGACTAGCAAATACTCTTTCAATTTAATTAAATATATTTATGTTGTAATGGTATGGAGCTCATATATATATGTGTGACCTTCCAGATTACATCCATATATTTGTATGTATACTTAGACATTGAAAAACTTTATGATTTAAATTGTGATCAATTACAAAATATACTTCATATCATATCTCCGATTATTTCGCACTTAAGTTTGGACTGTGCGAAAGTCCGTTATCATTCATATTTTGCATTTTATTGTCCTGCAGTTGACTACAATTGAAGCACTAGATATGCTCCACTTGCCCATGCTCAGCCGGAAAATACCCTATCATTTTCTCTTTAAATATACATATATAAACTATACATATGATTATTTTGCTTTAATTCCTATTCTCCGAGAAGTGCGTGCTTAAATATTTTTGCTTGGCCTTCAATTTATTTCCAGGTAGAACTTCATGGTCTCTATATTTCGTGTGCTTGATAGAATTTACAGGCCTTACATACGATTAACATATCAAATTTGTAGACAGTTTCGAAATTGTTTTTATTGATACTTTAACTTTAGCTTGAGTAGATCCTGACTTACAGATAGGTGGATAAATAGGCGTATAACGTACTGATAAATAGATACAGAACCTTGGCTTTATTGATTCAGCTCTTTAAGTCTTCTTCTTCTACTTGATACTTACACTAAATACAGCCAATACACCCTTCATTTTCATCCATTTTCAATGGCTTAAAAATGAGTATACGCCCCATTGGTTGCTTTTTGGAGTATTGGATGGTTCGAGTGGCTGACTATTGTTAAAGCCAGCTGTCAAATGCAGCGAGGCATCGATTTTTCCACCGGACAAGGACACCTGTTTGCTGGCTAATCGGGTCAGGTGTGGAAAAACGTTTTTCAAGTGTGTGTCAAAAGCAAAAACAATCGAAAGGCCAGGCCCATTTTCTGTGTTTACATGTGTGTGTGAGTTTGTGTGTGTGTGTCCACTTAATATCATCTCATTAACGCTGAAAATTGTGCAGGCGACATTAAAGTTTATAGCAAGTACATTTAAGAAAAAATTAAAGACAATAATTATTTAACCGACTTTAAATTTAACTTTCTTTGTTTAGTTGGGCAGGTGAAAAACACAAAAAACAAAAGCAAAATACGGGTTTGTCTTAACCGAAGATCAAAGATTGTAATGTATATGAAATTATTGGATCATTGGTTTTTGTTTTTGTATTTTGGGGGCTCGTTCCGTCGAACTTGGCTGGTGATTAAGTCCGATTTTAATGCATTCAATGGACTCCAGACACGCCCTGTAAATGTTTGCTGCACTTAAGTAAGGCAAACCCATTAAAATATCCAAGTCTAAATTTAAGACTTGGTAGTTAACAACCTGTTTATTTGACAACCAATAAAGCCACCAGAGAAACAAAAATTCCTTCGCCGAAACGGAAAAAATCCCACCTCTAATTTTGGAAAAACATTCATCCTTTGCAAGAGTCATACGTAAATTGGACGTTGGTTTTATATCTTGGTTAGTTTTTCAAAAATTTCCGAAAATTAAGGAAAGTCCCCAGCCAAAACGAGTTTCATTTGCAAACTTTCCAATTGAATTAATTATGCTTTGTAAACTGTTTCGCGGAATTTTTGCGGTTTTTACTCTTGCGAAATTAAGATTTTGGTTTTTTTAATTGATTACCTTTTAATTTTAAGTGGAATCTTTTTCAATTCCCATATTTCCAGTTTAAGCTGGTTAGAAATGTTCCTAATACGGTTTACTGAATATGCATGTATGTTTGCATGTATATAATGAAGGGGATATATATATGTACAGAAATCGTTAAATATATTCTTATTATTTTATATATATTTTTTTTTCTTATTTTCTGATACATCATCTAGTAAGTGCATTATTTTCGCCTAAGCTTAAATAAAATGTATTGTAAATAAGTTAATGTATAAATCAATAATATAATATTATTGCCTTACATAAAAGTTTTCAGTATATCATTTCGATAACTAAAACTAAATTCTTTTCCTCTAAAATTCATTCCATTTTTTTTTTACATATTCAGTTCAGCTCATAAATCTAATCCAATCAAGTAATCCGACATCTGATTGGGTGGCCATACACTGAACATAGTCCAATAAAACATGATGCCATAATCTGAACATTGTTCAACAATATATATATATATATAATAAATAAAATGTTGTTAATTGCTGATACGAAAGATGAACAGCAGACGAGCTCAATAGCAAAAAGAAGTTCTATTAAGGTTAAAAATAAACATTTTCCTTCTAATAGCTTAATCGAGTGTATGTATTTATATCACGTAAACCCCATATATTAGATGCTTAGTTGGGGCACTTTGCTGAGATCATCTTTTGATTTCAGTAGAAATTGTAATGAAAGAATACATTTGTGGTTTATACTAGCGTTAATTTAAATATGATACACAGATAAACTATACTATAAGATCTATGTATATAAGGTAAAGATATTCCAATTTGCAGTTAGGTCACACAGTATCAATGTGAATCACTTGTAAACCACTTTGTGCCATCTATCAGTCCCGTAACTTACGCAAAAGCTTTCCATTGATAAGATCGGTGGCGGTACGAGTCCGTAATTCCCCTTCAAGTGGGCCAAAATATGTTTTGTTTATATTTTGTATTTATTTATTTTGATTTTTGTTTTTGTTTTGGATGCCGGCTGCGATGACTCTTCGCCTTGAATCTCGTGATTGCTACACGTGACGCAAAACCAAAATAAAAATCACAAGACAAAATCAAAATAAAAAAGAGATAAGAAATAAATAAAATAAAAAATGAGTAAAATATAAAATCACAACAAAGTTCAGCGTGCGAGTTGCTATTTTGCATATTCAAATAAAATTCGATTTGTGTCCAAAATGTGAGACAAGCAAACAAAAACAAAAAACAAAATAAAAAATCACACAATTCTCAACGAGCGTCATCTTAAGGCGGTGAATCAGTCAACCCGATACAACAAAATTCCAGTTCGATTAGCTCTAATTGGAGTGGAGAGTGGGATATGTGTGCGTATATATGTTTATATATATACATATATATATGATATGATATGTCAATTTACACCCAAGTCCGCGTTTTGGGAAAGCAAAACTTCGATATTTATTATACAATAATTAGCAACAAAAATGATTGCCAAGTTGTAATTAATGCACATAATTGTGGAATTGTGAGCCAGATCGATTAGAAATAGTAAAGCTCTATAATGGGAAAAAATTATAAAAATGTTTTTTAAAATGGATTTTTAATTGTATTATTAATTGCACCTTATTCAATTATGAATAATATTTGATTCATACAAAAAAGACTACGCTTAAAACTACAAAAAATTATAAAAAAGATAAGATTATTCTAGGAAGTTGAAACAAGGGCAAAAATTAGTTGGGGAACTTGAGAACTCGAGACAAGGCTGTCGGAATATCTCAGAATATTATGTATATACATTACAAATTCAGCTTAAGAACTAAGCTGACGGTGTACAATATCCAGATACTAGATCGTATTAGATCGTATATATATTGTATCTAAAAATCTATAAGAGACACTCTGCTTTTGTAGAATAAAAATGAATGAATGTTATGTGTAAGTTAATTGTGATTGAAATATATTATAGTATCTTAACTGTATTGAAATATTAATGAGTTAGATTCATAAATAACCAAGTTATGAGGTTGAATATTTATTCGGCTAATAAGCTTTTGAAAAGGTTGCCAGAATATAAGATAAGGGTTTTCAAAGAGTTTGAGAATCTTATCGATTTACAGAAACTTCTCCTCTATATAGTACAGTACGAAAGTTGATTCGATTTGTATGAGTATAAATCTATAAATGAAGCTATGGATCAAATTTTCGACTTATATAGAGAGTATAAAAAACAAATACATTCCTTTTTCATCCCAAACGGTTCATAAATAGCCAAATTATAATAAATTCGCAACTATATAAAAACCAAGGCTAAAAGCCTTTAAGAAGGTCTAACATAATTTGCAAAGTAATTCAAAATCCATCTAGATTCAATAGCCGAAACCTTTCTAAGGCCTTATCGCTTTCTCAATGCCAAAAATTTGGGTAAACGGAACTACTTTCATTATACAAATATATACATAGATACCTGTCCATTATGATTGATGGTCAGCTACTCTATATACCATATAAATTTTTGTTTCGGATAAACCGTAACCTTTTTGTTGGCTTGTCAAACAGAATAAATGTGGACTACGTGACTGCGTCAAACATTTGTTTATATACATACATAAATAAATATATATTTTATTGTACCTTTGATTAGAATAAAAACAAAATAAAAACCCATACACAAATTTAAATAAAGTTTTCAACTTTTGCCGCCTGTGTTAATTATAGAACCTAATTTACCTAAAGGAAAAAACAGCGCTTTTTATCTTGATGATTGATCATTATTAAACGAATGAGCCAAAAAAAAACAAAAAAAGCCAAAAAAAAAAATTGTCTTATGTAACAAAAGTAAGAAATTGCAAAGCGGAGCTACGGTAACCAACCTTCAGTTCTCAAAGGAGTTTCAATCTTAAATGTGTGGAAGACAATTAAGAAAGAGATGATGCATGTGATAGAGCGAGAGAGAGAGAGGGAGTTAGAGATTGATTGAGATTGAGAGATAGATATGCTTAGTTGTACTTCTCTTGTTTCGGTTTTATGATCATGAAACTTCAATAAAACAAACAAACAAACTGGTTGGAACACGGAGCACGAAGCACGGAGCGACGGGGTCGACCACGGGCCCGGATTATGCCGTGCCGGACCGTGCCGTGTTGGACCGTGCCGTGCCGTGCCGAACGCCGAAGTGCCGAAGTGGGGCGTTGCATAGAAGCTGCGGCCAGTCAGCCGTTAAAGGGTCATGGCCAAGGACAAGGAAATCCCAGTGAACGGCTCTGCCTACGAGTTGTGAATCACGATCGACAGTCTGTCACCTCCTCCTCCTACTCCTCCTTCTCCTCGTTCTCCTCCATCTCTGTTTCCAGCTCCGCCCTGAGACTTGCTGCTCAACAATTTTGTTACTTTTAAAACCTTGAGCAATTGTTATTGTTATTGTTTTTATTATTGTTGTTCTCTTCTACTTAATATATTTAATAACTTTAGAATTGAGCTTAACAAACGCCGTGTACAATTAAAAATTTAAATATTAAATAAAAGTTAAATTAAACGTTGTGCCTTAATTGTACAATAAACAAATCGTAGTCGGAAGAAAAGGTAACCAAAAGCCCTGAACGGCTAAAGAACCGCGCTGACACATATACGACCAGACCACAAAAAATGTCTAGAGCTCGTGATATGTGGGTAAATTGCCAAGTATTTCGAATATTTCGAATATCTCAGGAACTACAATTAAATGTCATTTTTGTATACCCTACCAGAGGGTAGTTTGCTTGTCTCATGAATTCAGAAAAATTAAATTTTTTCTTAATTATAGACAAAATATGTACAATAACCTATACCTATGTATGTCTCATCAAATCTCAGGACTGTAAAAAGTTAGGCTGTTAGCACTTACATAGTACAGATGATTTTTGTAAAGCTCGTAATAACATATATCCGAACTAGTCCTATTAGACCACTATATCATATAGCTGTTATAAAACTGTCTATTGGAATTCAGGTCTTATATAAGTTAAGGTGATATAATTTAGGTACAGTTGCTTCTGTTTGTACCAGATCGAACATACATCAGAACTAGTTGAGTTAGATTACTATATCAACTATATCATATATCTGTCATATAACCGTCTATTGGAACTCAGCTCTCGTAAAAGCGATGTTACTAAAACTTGGTACAGATGCTTAATATACCACATATATTAGATTCTGGGGGATCACAGCTCTACATCATATAGCTGTCATATAATGGAATGACAAATAGTTAAGATATCGTATGCAAATTGTGATTGTTTATCTCGTTATACAAATATGTTGTAATTATAATAGAAAAAACATATCTCTTAGCGTATTTAATATTCGTCATTTTCCATATTCTACCTATATGTCTATATATATTATTTTAGATGCTAGCTTTTGGCTACAATTCTTACCAATTTATTAATTACTATTTCAATTGCATAACGTGTTGATTATCTCATTGCTAGTTAGCTCTAATGATTGATAATTAACTTATGCAATAAGATAATTCAAAATTATTGGCAGCTGTATTCCGTTTAAACATTAACATTAACAAGTGCGCCCTTTGCTAAATTCTATGATATATACAATATATATAAGGGAATGTACTTTCCCATCCACCCAAATTGTTTCTCTGTTACAGTTAGTCATACTCCTGTTAATTAATCTGGTGTACAATTAGCTCTTCCAAAGCACGTCTCATTCTGGATCTTAATAACTTTATATATGAGTAAGCAGCTCATTAGCTCATTAGCTCATTAGCTCATATTTATCGGTGGGCAAAATGTAAAATGTAATCTATAGATTTTGATCGGGGCTAGATTTGTGTGTTTTTTGTTGCAAGGATGACTGCATTTGCAACTGCAGCAACAATTTGCTCGACTCCGAATGTAGATCAATGGCAAAGCGAGCGAATTGAATCTGAATTTGGTTAAATGCGAGTCTCAAACTTCAACTAAATGTCATTCAAATGATCTAAGACTAGCATCCAATTAGGCGCCAGCCTCGGCGACAACTACAGTACTTGATCTAGGTATACATGTATATACATAATATAATATAATATAATGTAGACATATGTGTGTGTACAGGAATTAGAGCTTTCTAACTGCCAGCTGCAGGTGGAATGCAAATCTGTAAACAATTTGCCAGATGTTTTGACGGCATTTGTTTATGCCCAGTTAAGATTAGTTTAATGTGTTACATTTACGCATGCAAATTAGAATTAATGTGCTTTCATAATAATAACACTTTAGTGGTTAGTGTAGAGCATCGGGTATGTTGGGCTAGAGCTTAGGAATGTGAAAGTTAAGCTAAGACTAGGTGTCGATATTGCCATTAAGTGTGCATATAAGTGAGGAATTTGCATATATATCTGTACATATAGAGACGAGTTAAGAATTGTTCTAAATCTGCATTCTATACAGTAAGCATAGCCTAAAGAGTATCTCGATGTTTGCAGATATACTCGAAGATAATAATTTAAATTCTAGAATTTGTATTCAAAGCATAGCCTTTTAGTCTACTTATCTTAAGTACCTAAAGCTTAATTACCATAATTTAGTGTTAAATCAAGATAAATCGAGACAAAAATGAAGAATATCTTCATCTTTTCCTTCCTTCCTTTTACTCTACTTTATTCAGCAATATCATTTACTATCACAAGCGTGAAGCCCTCCATCTAGTATAGAGCATCTCTTAGTCATTGGTAAACAACAATGTCCGCAAATTGTTGGCATTGCCCGCCTTCTAAATGGACGTTAAGTTCCTGCTCCGTTTTCCAATTACTTCTTGTGCATATGCTTATTAATATATATACATATATTTATGTATATGGCTATTAATATAGATATCTATTATGAATAATATCCGCCTGCGAAACAGATGCATTACAAATAAACACATGTACATACATGAGTAAATGTAGTTTAGGGGTTGTCAAACGCGGCGTATGCGCAATCTTGGCTGCTGGGTTTTTGTTGCGTTTATTTATGACTTGTTTAGGCTTTTTTAATGACGCGCCGAGACCGCGACAATTCCAAATATTTTATGCATATGTGTTTTTTTTTTGTCACTGCGCACGCGCTTGTGTCTTAACCCAGCAACAACAACAACAGCCCAAGCAACAACAACAACAACAATAACAGCAGCAGCAATGCCAAGCGCCGTTCTAGCTGGCGCACTTGAACTTGGTCGAGTCAGCACGCCGTCGACCCACTGCCAAGCGCTTTGCTTTGGTGAGAGGAAACCCCACGGCAGCAGCAGCACCAGCAGCAACAACAACAACAGCACCACAAACGGCAACAACAATAACAACAACAGCAGCAGCAAACTACGTCACAAGCGCGTCATGCGAAAACCAGTCGCTGCCGCCGTCTCGTGTCTCGTTTCTTTGCTCTCGGGTCTCGGTCTCGGTCGTCGTCGACGCCGGCGTCGCTGCCGCGTTTGCGCTTCGGCTTTGGGCCTTCGAGCGGGTATTTAAGCGCTGGCATCTGAACCAGTGGCATGCATTGATTCGCTAACATTCGCTCTAAAGACTTGCCAGCCATCTGTGTGGTCAAGTAGTTTGCTGCTCTGATTCGTTGTAATAAAATCTTAGCTGAGTTTAAAAAAGGATTCACCAAGTCGAAAACCCAAGTCAAGTTTTTAAAAAAAAACACACACACACACCGAAAAAAGTTTCGAGTTCGAACGGATTTACAAATTCAATCGTTAAACGTGCGTGTGAATTGGAGAGTTCTTCGGTTTAGCTAAATTCTAGACACAATCAGTTCAGTCCAGGAGCGTTTTATTCGCAATTAAGCAGTGAAAGTGCAAAATTTCGAGTGCTTATTGCAAAATCAATACAAACAAATAATCAACAAATCCAACTAGTATATAAAGTGCAAATACTTTATATAAATTTTTGAGAAATTTCTTTAAACTTTACAAACAAAACACAAAACACATTTTCAAAATGATGGCCGTTGCAGCAGCTCAAAAGAATCGCGAAATGTTCGCCATTAAGAAATCCTACAGTATTGAGGTAAGTGCCCATAGATCATATAAACCACCATATATATAGACATATATCCAACCATAGAGTTAGTGCTATGACAGCTATTAAAATTCAAATCGTAAAGCTTGGTCTACGTGACAGCCAAAAGGTTTTCCCAGCTGCTCACATTTTTGATTTCCATTTCGGTTCCGTTTGACCCACTGCTGATCTTAACTATCCTGTTTTCACACTCCACCAAGAAGAGGAAAAAGAAGAAGAAGCAGCCACAGTATAGCTGCATAGTTGACAAGTGTCAAAAGTTATTATTTAACAAATTTAAACAGACTCTTGTGAAGACTCTTCTCTCTTAACTTGGCTTATAGAGGAAGAGTGAAAGTGGCTGCCAACACATTTGCCCTGCACTTACGCACAGTCGCGTCTCATTGTTGATCTCCAGCCGCTGTTTATGTTGTTGTTTATGTTGTTGCGCCGTCGCAAAGGCATACAAAAAAACAAAAAAATAAAAAAAAAACAAAACAACAACCAAAATATGAAATCAATAAAAATGATTCAATGGCTCGCATCTCTTTCATCAGCAAGAGAAACTGTGAAAACCGAAACACAACCAAAAAAAAACTGCAACTGCTTGAAATCGTTTATCACATCGTATTGTACGGCGTGACATCTCTGTTGCAACTTGGAATAGAATAGAGCTCATAAAAGACTCCATTCATAAGCATAAATCGTATCAATCTTTCACTTTTACACACACACACACGCACACAAAAGGGCAAAATTTAAATCTCTGCCACACGTTTTTCTTACATAAGCGTCGATTGCGCAACTTACGCCCACCTTCAAGCCAAGTGGGCATGGCCGCTGGGCAGAAAGTTTTCGTTTGAGACTAGACAATAAGCTAATTTCCGGCACACATCCTTAAATCCTGTCATCTTCATTCGCACTTGCAGAATGGGTATCCATCCCGTCGCCGCAGCCTGGTGGACGATGCTCGCTTCGAGAGCTTGGTGGTCAAGCAGACCAAACAGACGGTGCTCGAGGAGGCCCGCAACAAGGCAAATGGTAAGCTATCAAAAACTATACATATATCTATCAACTATATATCTGGTACATCATGTGAGATTATCAGGAATAACAGCAGTGCTTAAAATTCATAGCAAGAGTTTGCTTGTCAACACTTTTCTGACTAATTTCTGACTAATTTGTAAAGATATTCAAATATTTTTCAACTTAAAACGATTCAAAAGAAACTTAATTTGATATTTCATTTTATTATACAATTTTATCCTTTGTTAGAAACTTGCATTTTTTTGTTTCACTTAGTTTTGCTTTCAATTTGATATCTTTTCCATAATTTCGCCTTCTTTTAAGTTCGTTTTCTCTTATTTTAATATTTTTGTTATTTTCTTTTCTTTTTCCCTCCCTTCAAAGACGCCTCGCTTGAGGAGTGCATCCTGCAGGCAAAGGGCGAGCATGTGCCCGCCGAGCAAAATGTGGAGCTGCAGGACGAGCAGCCCAGCTTGGAGCTGCCCGTCGAGGAAGAATATGTTGCAGGTGCTTATCCCATCCTTTCTGTTTATTTCTTTTTAATTATCAATTTTCCGCAATTTTCATTTATTTAACTTCAATTTTCTTTTCTTTTTATTATTATTTCGTTATCGTTTAGTTGGGGACATTGAAACCGAGCCAGAGATTGAGATTTGCGCTGCCCAAGAGCCAGCCGATGATGAAGTGCCCACAAAGAACGGTAAGTGGGCGTGGCACCTCATAATACAGTACAGTAAAAGCTGGTTGACATGAACTTAAGTGCTTAATATGATAAAGTGCCAGCACTCAGCGAATATACGATTCCATTGTAACTGTGTGGGTGTATCTGCCTTTTAGGCACACACACTCACACACACACTAACACACTCACTCACACAGTGACACACTCACAGCTAGATTCAACAGGGTAAATGGCGCATTTCCCTTTTTCATTTTTTACGCTCGACTTACGTTTTCATGGCAACCAGTTGGGTGGGGGATGGGTGGGAGGGGGCGTGGCTGCCACACGTAGCACAGTTATAGGTTTACGTGACTGTAAAGCCGCTTGCCTTTGCTGATTGCCTTCTTCATTGCAATATTTTCAATTGCAGATTATGGCCTCACCGAGGACGAGATTGTCCTGGCTAATGCCGCCTCGGAGTCATCGGAGGCGGAGGCCGCCGTCCAGAGCGCCGCTCTGGTGGTCCGCCTTAAGGAGGGCATCTCTTCGCTGGGCCGCATTCTGAAGGCCATCGAGACCTTCCACGGCACCGTGCAGCATGTGGAGTCGCGCCAATCGCGCATCGAGGGCGTCGATCACGATGTGCTCATCAAGGTGGACATGACTCGTGGCAATCTGCTGCAGCTGATCCGTTCGCTGCGCCAGTCCGGCTCCTTCAGCAGCATGAATCTGCTGGCCGAGAACAACATCAGCGTGAAGGCTCCGTGGTTCCCCAAGCACGCCTCCGAGCTGGACAACTGCAACCATCTGATGACCAAGTATGAGCCCGATTTGGACATGAACCATCCCGGATTCGCCGACAAGGTCTACCGCCAGCGCCGCAAGGAGATCGCCGAGATCGCGTTTGCCTTCAAGTATGGCGATGCCATTCCCCACATCAACTACACCGATGTGGAGGTCAAGACCTGGCGCTCGGTCTTCCGCACCGTCCAGGATCTGGCACCCAAGCACGCTTGCGCCGAATACCGCGCCGCCTTCCAGATGCTGCAGGACGAGCAGATCTTCGTCGATCATCGCCTGCCCCAGCTGCAGGAGATGTCCGACTTTCTCCGCAAGAACACCGGCTTCTCCCTCCGTCCGGCCGCCGGTCTGCTGACAGCTCGCGACTTCCTCGCCTCGCTGGCCTTCCGCATCTTCCAGAGCACCCAGTATGTGCGTCATGTCAACTCGCCCTATCACACACCCGAGCCGTAAGTATCTCTATCTACACACACACACACACATACACACATATATATATATGCATGTAAATGCGACTTCAAACGCTTTTTGTGCGCTCTCTAATTGCATTTGGCTGCCATTTTGAGGCAGAGGCTTCCGCTTCCGCCTGCTCCTTGCTTCCGCCTCTGGCTCGACCAACTTTTATTGTGTCGCAAATTAGTTTAACAATGTGCCAGCCATCCAGCCAGCCAGCCAGCCATCCAGCCAGCACTTTAAGCCCTATTATATATAATAGCTAATTGTTTTCCCTTTTTTCTCCTTCTCTCTCTATAGCGATACCATCCATGAGCTGTTGGGTCACATGCCTCTGCTGGCCGATCCGAGCTTCGCCCAGTTCTCCCAGGAGATTGGCTTGGCCTCGTTGGGCGCCTCCGATGAAGAAATCGAGAAGCTCTCCACGGTAAGCAATCTGCCCCACTACTTGCCCCATCACTTGCCACTTAACTCAATTGCTTCGCTCATTTGGCTGCCACTTAATGGCCAATGAGTTGGCAAATACGCTGTCCAGCAGGTGTCTCTAATCTCCGTACCCCCGCTCTGCTCATTCCCATTCACAGGTCTACTGGTTCACTGTTGAGTTCGGTCTCTGCAAGGAACACGGTCAGGTCAAGGCCTACGGAGCTGGTCTGCTGAGCGCCTACGGCGAGCTTTTGCATGCCATCAGCGACAAGTGCGAGCATCGCGCCTTCGAGCCGGCAGCCACAGCTGTGCAGCCGTACCAGGATCAGGAGTATCAGCCCATCTATTATGTGGCCGAGAGCTTCGAGGATGCCAAGGACAAGTTCCGTCGCTGGGTGAGCACCATGTCCCGTCCGTTCGAGGTGCGCTTCAATCCACACACCGAGCGTGTCGAGATTCTGGACTCGGTTGAGAAGCTGGACACATTGGTCCATCAAATGAACACGGAGATTCTGCACTTGACCAATGCCATCCAAAAGCTGCGGCGTCCATTCTAGAGCTAAACCCTCTATACACCATCACCACCAATTACAAGAACAACAGCAACCCCTCCCAAGCATAAACAGGTGCAACGGTCTCATTTTATACAAATTAATTTTAAATTGACATACCACACACTCAACGCACACACACATGCACATACCCTGGAAAATACAACTGAATTTGAAGTGTTTTCCCTTTCATTTCTATTTTGTTTTCCACCTCACTCCAAGCACTTCCACCCCCACCCTCCACTTTGTGCATTGCATATTTATTATCCCAACTAAATATTATTGGACCAAAAAATCGTTAGACTTTTAAGATTCCACACACACACACATACACACACACCCACACACACATTCTCAGATTGTACTCAGCCCACATATTGTTTTTTTCTGTATTATTTTTTCATATAATTATTTACTTGAAATGCAAATATGTGAACGTGTTTAAATCTATCCATATATCTAAACAGTTAGCCCTTTATACATAATACACACATATACATCCAATAACTGTATTCGTATTCTAAACAAACAAAAAATTAGAAGAAAATGAAGAATACTAGAGGAAATGTTAGTTGAAGAAATAGCAAAAGAATTTTCTTACATTGTACAATAACTGGAAAGAACAATATTACAATTGTGTACTATTATTATTATCTATTATTATTATTTGTATGACTATTATGTATTGTATTGTAGGTATGTAGAGTTTATTATTTTACTTATCATAAGTTTTGTGTATTAATAAAGTTTAAAAGTATTGAAAAATAATTTCAAACCATTTCTTATTATTTTGAAAACAAATTTTACTTTTGATTTCAGCTTATTTCATTCTCATCATTTTTATCTAAAGTCTGATTCTAATTAGGAAAAATGTTGAAAAATAATGCTTTTATTATTTGAAGACTTTAAGAGATTGCGATAAATGTAAACGAATTAGGGAACAAGAAAACGAAAAGATTTAAAAAGTAAAACAGGAATTTAACTTAAAAAAAAAAGAAAATAAATGAAATTTAAAATAATTGAAAAGAAGAAATACAATATATAGAAACAAATGAAATATATATGAAAATTTTTGAAAATCAAAAGTAGTATTCAATAATAATTGTTAGTGGTTGTTTTAAAATATATATATTTATGCTTCATACTCGTATAAACAAAATGAACCAAAATTTCGGGATCAAATAATGCAATATTCTATATATAACAATAATTATAGCAACAATTTTATGGCTATTGCATATCGCGTTCTATCGTTAACATTGAATTAATTATCAAAGTTGAATTTTAATATAAGCCAAGATATCCATATTTAAAACTTGGCAGTTACTACAAACAAATCTTAAGATATTCAAGATATACATATATATTGATATATACAGATGTAGCTGCAGCGGGTTGGTCCCCATGCTTTAGTAGCAAACTGCAAATATAATTACACAAAGCAAAGATTAATACAAGATATTCTACATATGATATATATATATACTAAATATATTCTACATACGTTATGCAATTGCAAATCTATTCTAATAAATTTGACTTTTCTCGCGGAAACAAAAATGTGTTGTTTAATATTTACATTATATCGTAAAGGATTTATAGGTCTATAAGGTGGAAATATAGTATATTTTGTAAGGAGGAGAGTAAAGCTATGAGAGTAGAGAAAAGGATGAGAAGAGGTGAGAAGTAAGAAGAAGTCAGAAGAAGAAGAAAATCAAAGCTTTAATCAGGGAATTGAAAGTAATTAAGTTAAAGTACTTTTAAATAGAAAAAATATTTATAATAGAAAAGTTTTAATGGAATGAGAGAGAGGAGAGAGTATAACATTTTTCAAATAATATCTGGTTATTTCCCAGTTTAGTCTTGGAAAGAAGAGGGTAGGGGAAGAGAAGTAAAAAGACAATAGATCACAAAAATATAAAGATCCGGCTTCGCATGTGAGCACACATTAAATCTAACCTAAAGATCTTTATAGTCAGCAACCAAGTTTTTATATACACGAAAGTTGTGGAATATAGAGGCGGGGAGGAGAGAATGAGAGACAGATTAGAGTTGGCTAGAGTAAAGGAGAGTGGAGTATGATTTATGTTCAAATAAGGTCCGGGTTATATCTGAAGATCTAAGCTTAAGGATATAATATTAAGCTTTAAAGAAGACGGAAGAAATGTAGAGGGTAGATAGTACAGAGACGAAATATAGGATATGAAGGCTGTTCAAGTCAAGTATTTTAAATCTAAAGAAGTCTTTTGTAGCATTGGGCCAGATATAAGCCAAAATAATTTGTTGTTAATAGACAATAAAGGTATAAATTCGGTTGAACTTCTTTCTCAAAAATTGTCAGCTGATTGTTTACTTGACCTACCTCAGCGTGTGTCGCAGATTTATCGCATGGCAATTACAGCAGAGACTTAAGCGTTATGATAATTGAGTGACTGAATAGAAATCGAAATGTGTTAATTGCTCGAATAAGCCGATCGGATGTAGGCGATAAGACCGTAAAACCGGGTCCGGGTAAAATACGACTAGAAACGTGCCAGCTGCCATTCTAATGCTTAAAATAGAATAATCATACATAATAGCGTGTATTGCCCACTGAGTAGATAGATGTGATAGACTACAATATACCCTGCGAATCATTTTATGCCGGTAAGACTCGAACTTGCAAATACGAGTCTATCCCTATGTTTTATATTCTCTTGCTGATAATTTCTTTGAAAGGGTTCCGATTCTTTTCTAAAAACTTTCAAATTATTTCTCCAAAATAAGAAGAGTGTAAAGCAAAAAAAAAAAAAATTGACAAAAATAAGCAGATAAAAAGTTCTACTGATTCACATTTAGAGGGTTTAACTATATATATATATAGTGAAAATAAAGGATATTTTGGATCAACACGTTATAAACATATATAATTACAGGATATCAAAGATTTTTCCTATATATAATGTAAGAAAAGGCTGTTTCGAATAACTTTATCTAAAATTTCTCAATGTTGTATCTATTTTTTAAAAATCTCAATTCATAATAGGAATTCTATAAATTACAGGGTATACATGTTTCCAATAATATGTTTAACGGACAAATCACAATATTTCGTATTTTCTCAAGATATAATTTTTGATAAATATAACAATGTAGTTCGAATTCTAGACGTGGGAATTCGGACTAAGCGACAGGTCTTAAAAGCTGTTAAAAGCGTGCATTTAGCATTTAGCATTTGGCTTCCAATTTCAACTACGGGCTGAAATAAGTTAAATAATTATGATTCGCTTTATAGCTAAGGTTAAGCATTTGTCATCCACTTAATGCGGAGTTCTATTTACATGTGGGTCAGAGAGACAAACAATTGGTAGCAAAAATGGTCTACGTGCCGATCGAACAGCTGTTCAATTGAAATATACAATAATATATATATATATATATATGTATATAAGTTTATAATCGAACTTGAGGTCTTGAAGTTCTTTGAAAAGTCAGTGAATATTTGGGTTAGGGTTGCAGGAAACGCTCTGGGACAGCAAGTTTGTTGAACCGCTGCCAATTGCCTATCGTAATTGCCGGAAGTCGAATGCACTTTGCAATTAAAACTAAACAAACACACTCACCAACACACGCACACACACACATGCACACACATTTTGATTAATTGTTTAAAACTTAAACTTCAAGTTAACAACACAAGCTGTAAAATACTTTGTCTGTGGAACACGTTTCGCCGCTCAACACACAAAAATCCATTTCAATTACAAACATTTTAAATTCAAATTTGAAAATTTTGAAATTTGGCTAATTAAAGGCGCATAAAGTTAAGAGAAGGCCGCGCCGGGCTTTGACAGTAGAGCTAACTAGAACATTTGGCTTGGCATTTGCTATCTGGTAGTTGGTAGTTGGTTTTTGGTTGTTGGTTGTTGGTAGTTCGTAGTTGGCTAATTGAATATCAAAGTCAATGACTTACACATTGCGCTTGGCCAATTCGCTTGGCATTGTGGCCGCCAATTCGGGCCAATTATTTCGCGAGCTTTTTGGCTTTTTGTTTTTTTTTTCTTTGCTTCATTTAGTTTTTTAAGCTGTTTAATCTTGGACTTGTCTTGAACTTTTCAAAAACAAACAAAAAAATGAGACATACTTACTGCCAGCTGTGTGATATATATATATATTGGCACATAGATCTGCAACATATATGTTTGTATATATAAATCAGGGCGTTGCGGCCAAACCGTTAGGCAGCCATTTGTAGACTGCGCAGCCGCCGTCGCCGTCGCAGTCGCCGTCGCCTATGCGAGGCGCACCTGTTGCAAATTCTAATTTAAATGATCAGCAAATTTAATTGCCATGGCTCTAAGGCTAATTAGAACAAAAACTGGTTACACCTGGGCAGGTGAGAAGGGCGCAGGCTGGGGGTGGCGGTTGTTGTGGAGGCTTGGCGTGTGTTGCCATAAATTAACATACTTGACCACCAAACACTATAAAGGAAAGCAGCCGAAGAGCTTGACAGATCGAAGAAATTTATACCCTGTGAACAAGAGGTGTACGAGTAAAGCAGGAGTAAAGGGTGGCAAATAAGTAAACGTATATATCTTTATAGGGTATACTGGATAAACTACTCTGATTTATCTAGATCTTCCATTCTGCAATATTTGCATCATTTTATAATAAATATACTCAATACCAGCTAAATTTCTAATATGAATAGTGAGATTTTGAGAGATTAAAGCTGTTATTATTATTTTGTATCTCACTCTCTCTCTCTCTCTCTCTCTCTGTCTCCTGAAGAGAGAAGCTTTGCTTGTGATCTGCAATATTGTAAAATTAATAGATAATGATTCCTCTTAATATCATATTTCTTTGATTTCTTAAGGGTTCTCTAAACACAATCCCTATATAGATTGAACTATTACTTATTTATTTATATCTTTCTCTGAGGTATTTCATTTCTCTTTCTAAAAAACTTTTCTTAGTTGTAAATTTGTATTCAGTTTTGTTTTATATTAATTTTTTTCAGAGCTAATCCACACTTAATTACGGACCATTTAAATGACAATCATAAGAATGAACTATCACCTATAAGTCCATATAATTTCTTAAATTATCTCACTCCAATTGACAGTGAAGTAATAATAGTTTAGATCTAATTACAGGGTAGCTGTAGCCGAGAGTTCGTTTAGTTCTAAAGCCACTTAAGACTTGAATTCATTTTAGTTTTAAAGGTACATAATATCGAGATTATACCATAATATAACTATAACCTGTCTCCTTTAAGCATACTTTCATATTATGTTGAAACAATAGATCTAAAAATAGGGTAACTTTGCAGTGAGTGTTCTCCTCTTGCATAACTAAGCAGTTGAATTTCTTTTAGCACATTTGCCAGGCCAGGCAGCATTTAAGTTCAACGCCAGTTCCTCAAGGTTGACCTTGGGCACAGATGCTTTCGAGGTACTGTTTGCATGCAAAGTGGGTTCCAGAACGATATTATGCCGATTGGTCCATAATTAAAAGTTATTACAGCACCGATTGGGCATTGAATCGGGTTAGTTAATTGCACTGCATATAGGCAAAGCGAGAGACCAGCTGCTCTGTCGGCTTTGCTAATCAGTTCAGCAGCTTTCGACCATAAGCGACACCTGGCCCAGACAGCAGCACCTGGACTTAAATATAGAAGGGCTTGTTGGCTTGTTGGCTGGTTGGCAACCACATTCAATCATAAATTAACATTAGAATTTTAAATGTGCGACTAATTAAAAATAGTTGGGCGAAAAACCTGTGAGATTTCATGCCCCACTCGCTCTCGAACAATTACAAGAAAATTGTGGATATATAATTTCAAATTGATAGTCGGTTGCCAAGTGCGATCGTTCAACAGGTGCCTAACTAAATTCTCACTGGCCAACTGGGCGTATGCGCATTGTGGCTTATTCAACATGTGTGTTTGGCTGGTTGATTGCTTGATAGGTTGATAGGTTGATAGGTTGCTGGGTTGATCGGGTTGCTGGGTGGTTGGGTATATTAGACTTTCGTCGTCATTGCTTTAAAGCAAGTCAATATTTTTGTTATAGTCGAACAAACATCAAAATCAGAGCCAAAGTCTGGAGCGAGAGCTGATGAAATGTCCACACCCGATAATTAAGCTAAGCTAAGCTAAGTGAAGCTGTTCCGGATGTTGTCTGAAAGTTAAAGTTAAGTTTGAATTTAAGTTAAGTATATAGAACGGCAGAATCAGTTGACAGACAGATAAAGAGAGATAAATAACACGCTTCGCTGGGGCTGTTGACTTTGGTTAATTAAAAGTCGCACACACGTGTGCAAATATTATGGCGAAGCACTGTCTAGAGGTCGTCAAAGGTCGCGCCTAAATAAATCATTTAGTTTTCTATAATATCAATCATACATTTAATGTGATTCCACGCTAAAGAAGAGCTAAAGAACTTGACCTTATGAGAATATAATATTAAATTAGAGACGTATTGAAACTAATTTTTTTTTTAGAGATTTTTACTTCAGAGCCTCCAATTTATCTGGCAAAAAGTCCTCTTTTGAAAATAGCAACAGGACGCCTGTGCCATATGTTCAGATTGAGTCCCAATTTAAGTTAGTTCCATGCTTTTAAAATAATTTTTTTATTGCATATTTTGAGGGATTTTTTAAGAATAAAGATATTAAGGTTTCAAAGGTAGAATGCGTAGAAATAAATGTTGTCGTATAAACAAAATAAAAATTAAAATTGATAGATTAATTTATATAATTTCAATTGAAAAAAAAAAAAAAATTTAATGATTTAACTTACCTACAGAACTAAATAAAATATAATATTACAAATAATCATACTTAAAAACATATTTTTAATGAAAATCATAATTTCTTTAGTTGCCTCACTGTAAATATACAATAATTAGCCATCTATTGTTCACAATCGGAACTAACTTATAATAAAAGCTTCTGCGAGGTCAAGCACAAGCTGCTTGCTATGTAACTTGCACGCAAAATAAACTTTTAAGCACTTCGCTACGTTTGCTAAAGAAAATTGTGACTGCTAAAAGTTAGTTTATGCTGTTTAAAAATAATAAATATATATATAAATAATATATATAATATAAAAATATTAACAATAGATAAAAGACATATTTTGATGATTTTTTATTATAATTTAATGAATTCCGTATACAAAAACTTAAAACTTAGAAAATTATGATAAAAAATCAAATAAGTTAAGAAAGAAAAATGTACACAAAAAAATTAAAAAAAATTATTTTTATTGATTTAAATATAAATTTGCTTCAAATTAAATATAATAGACGAAACATATGGAAAAGTTTAAATAATCGTAATTAAAGTAGTTAATATTAATAAAATTCTTCATTATTTTTGTATTGATAAAAAGAATTTTCATTTTTTTTTATCTTGAATTTCCCTAAAATGAAAAACCAGGCTTTAAACTTTAAAAAACGATTAATTTATTTAAACAAAAAATGTGATTTCAGTCTTTTGGCAAATTACTATCGCTCTTGCCCCTGCTATAAGGTCGGGTGCCGCCGAGCATCCGCTCTAGGAGGCTCTGCTTGGACTTGCGCTTGCAGGCGAGCACCTCCTTGCAGAGCTCGTTGAACACCTCGGCCACCTGGTCGACGTGATCCGCGGCGGAGACTTCGCTGAACTTGCACTCAAAGTCTTTGGCCAGAATTTCGCCCTCGTCGCGGCTCACCTGTCGCAAATGGACCATGTCCACTTTGTTGGCGCACAGCTGGACGGGTGTGTCCGACTGCAGATCGGACTTGGCTCGGCGTATATAGTTGAAACTCTTGCGATCGGTTATGGAGTAGACGAGCAGTAGTCCATCAGCCCATTGCACCAGCTCCGCCGCATTGGGATACTCATCTTCAGCCTGGTTTAGGATTCGATTTGTTGCATATATATGATATATGATTGGTATATATTATTGCTGTATTCGTACCTTGGGACATGTGTCGAGTATTTCGAATAGCACCGGCTCACCATCCACCATGGACTCGTGCTTGTATCGATTCTCAGTCTGATGATCGTATTCGCCAATGTAACGCTTTGTCAAGAAACGCACGATTAGAGCTGCAAATTAAATTAAATGACAGAGTTTAATTTGGGCCTATATCATTTTCGATCAGGTGTAAACGTGGGCAACGCCCCTGGCGAGCAACCCTCTTCAGTGGGTCAGCACTTGAGCGGAAAAACTCGTACGACTCTTGAAAATTCAAATGCGGGCAGGTGGAAAAGGTAAAATGTAAACCTTGAGGGGTTAATAAACCCAACTTACAACAACAACAACTACAACAACAGCAGGACAGTTGAGCCTTAAGTTCGCGTGTTCCGGGCAAACAAAACAATAAGAGTGTTAAGGGGTGGGGGATGGGGGGTGGTGAAAAGGGGGTGTGCCTAAGCCTCTGGTCATTTGCCAAGCAAGTGCTTTGAACTCTGACCAAGTCGCAGGCGCTGCTTGCAAAAGGATAATAATATATGAGCTGACAGGTAGATACCTACCGTGTTGTTTCTGCCTTGGCTCGCGAAGCCTTTCCCCAATCCCCCCGCGTAACCCCCTCCAACCCTCTTCATAACCTTCTGACCGCTTTTTAATGACATTTGCATCATTTATTTTCCTAGCAGCCGCACATTTCGCCGGACTTTTAATTTATGCTTTTCTCCAAACGTTTTGTTTTATTCTACACGCTAAAAATGAGCAAAGCGGGTATATTAGTTGTGCTTCATTTAAATTTTGTATATAGCCGAGCTAAGAGCTTTTAAGTTAGTATATATGTACATATATTTTAACAATCGTCTGATGAGGAAGAAATATAAACTATAAGTAATAAATAATTAATAATAATAAATAATAATAATGGAGTTGTGGAAAGTTACGAAAAGCTTTTTTTATGAAAATGAGCTATGAAGATCAACAATAATGATATAGGTTAATTTTATTTGTAAGCATCGATATTGTGAATATTTGTTGTAATTTACTGTGAAGATCTACGCGAAAGATCTATTAAGATAAAAGAGCTTCTGTTAAATTCAACACTAAAAACTTATTCCCAATAGAAATATCGAATAGATCTCTAACAAATTGTTGCCTCTTTTTCGAACACAAGCGGGTATTTCGCAGTCGTTAACACCCAGTGAAATTTAGCGTATTGTTTGTTATTTCTTTTCGGGGTTTGCTTTTAAATAAATTTTTACGAGGTCAACATTAAAATTTTTTGTTTAATTTACGACAAAGACTGGCCACACTGTCCACCACTGCTCGATGGACCTTAATCGGATGCGATGCTCGCGTCAATGTCCACGGCCTTTCGCCGGGTGGGCGTTATTTTAATTGCCACACACACACACACACACACACAAATACACACAAACCCTCGCACACACGCATAACCCTGGCGCTTCAGTGCATTAAATATTTGTGCTATATCTGCGCGATTGCGGTTGAATGATATATACATATATAAATACATATAGATACATATATATTTATATATATATATATAAAATAATATATATACAAATAAATAAATATCCATAGCCATAACATATTTCATAGATACGATCGAGTCTGCTGAAAACATTTGCTGGCGCCTAAAAAATTCCATTTACTAAGCACTTATTCCAATGTTTTTTTTTCTTTTAAACCAAAACAACTTTTTTTCCCACTAAAAGTAAATAGAAACATTTTACAATCGGGCTGTAAAATAGATATTTAACTAAGTTTATGTACTTTAGATAGTATTGCTGCTCCAGTTTCTATCTGGAATCGCTTAACTGTTTGTAAACAATGACAGTTAGAAATTGCAATTGCAGGCTAGTACGCTGCTAATAAGAAAACGACTGATTAAAATATTTGAATTGCATTCAAGTTATTCCTGAAGATAAGTTGTGAAAATCTACATTAATAGTAAATTTTGATAATGAATATAAGGATAGAAATTATGAAGATCATTTATTTGTGTCTAGGTTGAGGATTAATGTCTATTGTTAAGATCTGCTGTAAAGATATGAGAATTGCTTAAAGTTTTTCTTTTTGAGACCAAGAGTTTGATTTGAAATCTTTTTAAAATTTATTTTTTGTTTAGGCTAGTTTGCAATACTTATATATGTATATAGGCAGATAAGCCTAATATTATGTATTCCCATACTACTATTATATTTCCCACAATATATTCTCTCTTTACATTATATTAAAATATCATAATCCTATTACACTTCACAGACTACTATGGCATATACCTATAATATGCTTAAAATATCTATTTAACTTTCCAAACATTATGACAAACTTATTAATTGAAGATTTTAGCTCAGAAGATATAGAAGTAGTTTTACTATTGTTATATACAAGTTTTTTTACACTTCCCTTGGAAACTCTTTAGCAAGATCTATTTTTTCTACAGTCAAGAATGTCGCATTGTATAGAGGGGACATATTTCGGGTACAGCTGTCAGTTTGCATCAAAGCCCAACGTCAAGTGTTTAAACCAAATGATATTTATTAGTAGAACACATACGCCAGTCATAATTCTCGGATGGCTTATGCTAACGGTGCATCAAGTAGCTGGGCGTTACCTGAAGTTGACAGATGTCGAGGCATGCGGAAGTCATTCGGGTCCAACAAAATGTTACAAATTACAACTTTTTCTGGGGGTGAGGGTCGATGTGTGTGTACTGACAGGGAACATCAATTTGCAGTTAAGTGTGTGTGTGAGTGTGAGAGTGTGTGTGAGCGTGTGTGTGTGACACAGTGGCCGCCATAAATTAGAGGCTGCTGGGTGCACGCGTGTCAAATCGAACGGTGAAAACGATTACAGCAAAATGCGAGCTACTCAAAGAAATAGATACAAATACAAATGCAGATACAGATACAGATACAGATACAGATACATTTGCAGATACAGATATGTAAGTATATATTTAGCGGCATGCGCGGCTACACATGCAAAGAGATACAAATATGTGTGTTAGTGTGTTTGTGTGTGTGTGTGTGTGCTCCCACTTTATAAACAAAACAAACAACGATCTAAATATATACGAAATCGGCGATTGCTCAACTAATTTGCTGTTGCTCGCTGTTGTTTGTAGTTTCTTATGCTACTTGGAGAACGATTCAAACTTACCGCTCTTTCCAACACTGGGCGCGCCAATTACTGCGATTTTCAACTCTGTCAACGTTGACTTTTTACGCCGTATGCCGCGCGTCGTCATCTCCGTATTTGCAAATAGCCCAGTTTACCGTATTCTCTGGCAATATGTATTGATGCGAATCTGTCTATATCTATATTTTGTTGTATTTATTTCTATATTATTTCTGGCCAATATGCCAATATGTATCTGTATACATATATATGTGTATATATATATAGGTATATCCGTTGTCTGTTTCACGTTGAGAATTGAAAATTATGCGAATATCACAACAAGCGCCAAGAATTGGCCTAAAATTACAGCTAAAAGGCTAATAAGTCTACAATTTTCCGAGCCGTCAGAGTTTTGCGCTTTTCCTTTAATTGTTTTTTAATTAACTAAGGTGTGAGTGTGTGTGTTTGTGTATGTGTTTGTTTGTCTTCTCTTAGATATAAAGAACGTTTTTATATAGTATTTTAAAGATATTTTTAAGATACGAAATGCACGTTGCACTGTTCCATGTGTTTCATATATACAAAATTCCTTGATTTATTTATTTATTTAGATTGGCGATCCGTAATTTTCAGCTGATCTGGCCGAAAGTGTCTTTTTTGTTTCTCTTTCTATATATTTTTGTTGGCCTTAAACCCGCCCGCAAAGTCATGCGATTTGTACGACTAACGAATTTGTACTAAAACCAAATCTGTGCTACGCCGGAACCGAACAGTACGGATCCGAACAGATCGCCAACAGATCGCAACCGATCGGAACAGATCGCCAACACAGTGGCCGACTAATCGGGCCGCTTTTTGCGAGCATTTCCATCCAAAAATAGCTGTCATATAGAGAACGTTGCGGCAGGGCGCAAAATCGACCACGTGTGGCCACCAAAGGGTTAAAGATTGCTCTTTTATAAAGCTAAAGGCCAACCATTGGCCCAACTCTCGATGATTGATTTGTACTGTATTATTTACAGTGGACTGAGAGTATAATCCAACACATATGCCCAACTAAGGGTTAACGTTTGCTCTTCAATAGAGCCAAAGGGTAATTGAAGATGTGTCTATTTTCATTGCATTTGCATCTATTTAATGGCTGCGAAGGGTTAAAGTTCCAACTTCTCAATAAAGCTGATTACGTGTTCCCAGTAAAGGGTTAAAGTCTACTCCTTAATAAAGCCAAAAGCTAAGCTACCACGTGTGTCCATCAATGGGTTAAAGTTTGATCTTTTAATAAAGCTAAAAGCTAATCGTAGCTGCCTCCAATTCCATTGATTGATCCATTTGATGGCTGCACATTAGATCAGAAAAGTTGGTTCATTTCGAATGTATCTTGGGGAGAGAGAGCATGCTCAGAGGGCCAGTAAAAGTCATCCTAAATTGAATTTAATTGCCGCATTTCCATCTGGCAAAGCAGCTGCTCGAAAGGCAACTGTTTGTGGCCAGAATAAATGTGTGGAAAGCCTTGAGAAAGAGTATTTTAGGTATAGAATGAAGTACGCTTTAAGAGGGAAACTTTTTTGGGAATAAAATAATTTTGTTTATAGCCATAAAGTCATATCTATATATCTAGTATACTTCAGTATATACTAGAACTTTCCACTTTTATTGAAAGATACAACTACATACATATCTTTATATCTGATTCAACTATTTATCTAACTACAATTAAATATTTCTTGCCCATTGTACATATAAAACTCTCCATTTCCATTGCATCATTTACTTTACGTTTCTCACAGTTATTTAAGTTGCCCAAACATGAATCAAAATAATATATTTATTTAGTAATGTTTGCCTAAAAATCGTATTTGGAGACGGAGAGAGAAGCACTCGCCCTTAAATAAAAACAAACGCTTATGGGGAAACGTTTTAAATGTCTTTTAGTTATGCATTCTGCTTAATTAGGGAAATTGGGTTTGAGGCATATCAATCATATTCCATGTAGTCTCTGTACACATGTCTATAAAAACACCCTCGCACGTGGATTCCTGCTTATGTGTGCCAGACGCCAGGCCTTGCGCGGGGGTGTGTCGGACTGTCTGTAGCTGTAACTGTATCTAAGGGTTGAAATGGCAGACAGACTAAATTTGGTCAACACATTTCGATTGCCGGAAAATCTTTGCACTTGCTGTGCGTGGACTGGCAGCTGAAAATATGAAAATATGAAAATTCTCTCTGGGCACAGCTGTGGGTCGAAGTTTCCTATGTAAGCGATTCTATATCTATTTGATTGACTTTTGAATAGACTCTCTTATTTGTAGTTTAATAACTATTTAGCTTTACTTATGTTGAATCGATTTTTATCCATATCTATTTGATTGACTTTTGAATAGACTCTCTTAATTGTAGTTTAATAACTATTTAGCTTTACTTATGTTGAATCGATTTTTATCCATTTGATTACTTGTTCTTGATATAGATGATTTCTAACAGATTTATATATAATTTATAAGTTTTATTTTGTTAAGAACAACTGCATTCTTTCTGATTTGATAACTTATAACTAAGTGTTTTACACCTATTCATTAACAAATTAATTTATATTATTACATTCCGTAGATTAACATTTTTTTCTATAATCTATTATTTTATTCAATACTGAGTGAATACCTTTAAACATAATATTACATATGTCGCTCATATCCCAGGGTATTTCAACATCGGCAACGCTAAGCTAACTGTGCGTGCGTATCCAAAACTTGGATCGTCTTATAAAATGATTTACTATACGCAGGCACGCACAAAGAATACGCAGCACCCTAAAGGCATGCACTGCTTTATTATTATTTGGACGCTCAAAGTAGCCGAAACGTCTGCTACAAATTACGGTAAGCTGCTTATTCGTTTCTCTCTCTTATACAGTCGTTATACGTAGCAGCACAGTGGCCGCATATACCAAAAACAGCTGAATCGTCTCCTTATTTTTAACTTCTACTTCTTGACGTAATTATTTTTGTTCTTTGCTATTGTTGTTTCTACTTTTGTAGCTTAGGCTGCACTGCAGCTCCGTTAATATTTCTTATACTAACTACAACTCTGCCAAAAAGTCTGCTACATATTACCGTTACAGTTATGCTTGCTCTTATACGTTTCAATTTCGCTCAAGCACAGTGTCCCCAACTAATTGATATAGCTTATCATTTTTTAATTATGCTGAAGAGATGCAGATTCATAATTTTTATGCTGAGTTAAACTCTGCCGAAAAGTCTGCTACATATTACAGTTGCATTTTTGCATTCTCTTATACATTTTAAATTTTAAATTCGCAGCAGCACAGTACAGACCCAATGACCAAAACAGCTGAACGTGCTGCTTGGTCTTCTACTTGTTATTGCTGCTGCTTTTCTGCTGCTGCTGCTGCTGCTGCTGCTGCTGCTGCTGTTGTTGTGGTACAGGCTGTGGTGGTGGCTAATGACAATCGCTTGCTTCTGCTTGCCTGCTCGAGCGCTTCGTTTAGTTTTCACTCGAACGGCGAAGCGTTGGGAGCGCACGCGAATCGCGCACAAATAAACTTGTGAGGCAACGTTTTTGGCTTCAGCTGCCGCCAAAAAACAAAAACAAATCCGAAAAATGTATATATAAAAAACAAAAACAAGAAAATAAAACCAAATATATATGTATAAAATAACGTTTTTTTGAAAAAGCCGCGCGAGCTTTTCGGTGTGTCTGTTGTTGTTGTTGTTGTTGTTTCTGTTTTTATAGTTTTTGTGTGCTGTTTGCTGAATTGTTTTGTTTTTGGTTTTTCGAAATTTATTTTCGTAGCTTCAACGTATATAAAAATACTGTGCGGTGTATTTGGTTTTATTGTCGCTAATGTTGTTGTTGTTGTTGCTGTTGTTGTTATTATAGTTTTTCTATGCGACTTGGTGTTGAATTTAAATATTTCAGTTGCAAAATCAAAATACAACAAAAATAATATTCGAAAACTCATTTCTTGCGACATTTGTGCGGATTTTGAAAAATTTTCAAAAACTCGTGCGTGATTATTTGCAGAATGTGCTCATAAATCAATATCGAATGTGAATTTTAATACCATAAACAATTTTCAAATTTGTATTTGAATTTTGAATTAAAGTAAACAATATAGTGTAAATAATTGCTGATATTGTCGGATGCAACAAACATTTCATTGAAACGGATTTTTAAATCTCTTATTGTTATATATTAAATATTTGAACAGTTTTTAAATTTTAAGACCAAGGTTGCAAAAAAAAAGTTACAAATTTGATTAATAATTGCAGCTTGAGTCAAGAAAGTTTGGCCGACTGATACCCTATTAGAAATTTTGGTTAGATTCTACATGTGGTTTTTGCCGAGCCTATAAGATCTTAACCGGTTCGCATTTATTGGCGGACTTCGAATACTCAAGCGTAGAATAGAGCGAAAATTCAGCTTGTTATAAGTTTTACGATATTAGAAGATGTCGGAAGCTGTCTTATCTTCCACATTGGCCTCTCCCAAATATTATTCAAACGGTACATACCTATACATATACATATATATCGCAAGCATTGAGTCACAATCAAGCCCACTCAAAAATTGTGATGTCATTTTTTGGCTGCGGTTATTCGGAATGAAATTAAGAGCAGAAACTAAAGCCAAAGGCAAGTTAGGTACAAGACGAATAACCGAAAAAGAAGAAAGAAAGAGAAATATAGTCCAAAACCCGTTTCTGCGGAGGACACGCACATGGCAAGGCGCAAAGAGGAGCGTAGGGGATGATAGATGGGGAGGGGTGGGGAATTGGGGGGCAGGGATTCGATTTGGTTCGCATGTTGCATTCGTTTCAAGGATATTTGAAAGTAAAACAAACAAAAAACTGTGTATGAAACACATGGAAATGAAGTCATCAGCTCTCCATTCAGGGCACAAAACTAGTTAGCATGAAACAATTCAGCAGGCACTACTAGGAGATACCCTGTAAAGCTTGTAAGATATATAATTTATTAAAGTATTCAGCATATAAAATTGGGTAGAAAAATTTACTCTATAAAGTAAGTCGATCTTCGAATAAGTGTAACTTTATTCTTATGCACATATTCAGATATTCTTTATTAAATATCGAGCTAACCTTGATAATAATTGAGAGTCTATTCGGATACCCTACAATGTGCCTGTACAAATAGTTCTTATAAACTAGGAAAGTTTGGAATACATTTATTGCATTTCCTGCTCAAGATCTAAACGATATAATATTTTAAATACGCCTAATGAAATGATATATGTGTATTCCATATTAAAGATCTCTACTGCAAAAGGCTAAAAATTGATAATCTTTAACTTTATGATTTTATTCTGAACATCCTTTAGGTAGAGATATATCATATATATTACTTTCTACTCCTTTTTATGACTTCATTCTACCCTTTCAATACAAACTCTTAGTAAAAGGGCATGAAAATCAATGAAAAGTAATATGTATATATGTAAATGATAGATATATATGATATATATATGGTACACATAAACCAACGAATACTTTTAGTTAAGTGCTTTTACAACTCTCCCGGTTTCACGCAATGAAAAGTGCAATTTGTGCGGCGACTGTCCGGCGCCACAGCCATGGGAAAATTACTTAATGCACCCCGCGACCCTTCACCATTCACCCTTCACCCTTGCACCCCTACATGCCCTTCACCCGCGCAATCGGTTGCAGCGCCCCTCGGGTTTACCTCAAACGCATTTTGTCGCTCTTTTCAACATTTTCCACACCATTTGCCTGCGTAATTAAATTAGCCAAAGCGAAACTCAATTGACGCAAGGATAATGCAAGGGGTAGGAGAATAGGGGTGTAGGCGATGGGAGAGGGTGTAGCAGGTGGGAGTTCTGGAAATGTAACCTTGGCAACTAATTGCACACAAGCGCTGGGGGAGCATTCAACGCTGCGTGTGACAGGCAGCAGCAAATATTCAGGACAAACGTTACGCAATCCTGTCAAGGACAACTAATTATACCCTGTAACTATAATGCCTTATATAACAAACAAATGAATGAATGGGTTGCCAAGTTTCTGCTCTTGGAATACATAAAACAAAGCACATTTTTCTTGTTGTGTGTGCTACAGGGTATCGATTAGTCGCATACCTGCACGTTGAACATTGTAATGTGATTTTTATAGCAGTTTTATTTTGCTCCGATGACGTCGTCGTCGTCATCATTGAATGTTTGCACTACTACGTACTCCATCATATAGATATGACATAGTTTCTAGCTGAGGCCAAGCTCTGATTGCCCCTTCATAACTGACTTATACCAATGAAAATAGGTTAACGGGTTTTACGTGTGACAGCTGCAGAGTGAAGTCAAAAGGGTTGCAGAAACCTTTGAAAAGGACTTCACTTATTAGCTTTCAAACAATGATGGGATCTTGACTTTGATACCATAGAAACAAAGATTGGACCTCGATTAGCTCTTTTTTTTTTGTAGATTGTGATAAATAGTCCCCCAGTATTCTTCCAGAAACCTTTTTTTTTCAATATTGATTGAAGATTATTTTTTAAACTTAAATAAGGGATTGCTTTCTATTTCGGTATTTTCTTACCCTCTGCTAATTTCAAATGAAGAAATTTATTTGCGTATAAAAAAAAACAAGGTGGCAACAAATGGCGCTATTTAGGAAGAATGTGGGCAACAATCAACCCTTCGCCAAGCACCCTTCTGAATTACACTGAGAGTTCAGTCAGAGAAAGCCGGTATTAAAATTCTTATACATAAGGCGTTCCATAAATAAATGCAATAAAATCTACGACACGAATTATTTGGCTACCAGTTCTCTACGAATAGGAATAGGAAAACCCACCCTTAGCTAAACGGTGTCGCAAACCACCCTCTGGCGAACATAACAACCACCCTCAAGATCACACTTTTAGACACCTTCGAGAAGGTATCGTAGGTATATCTTTGTATTTCTTAAGCTTGAACTTGAATTCGCGGCGAGGCTTATAAAAAAGCTGGTGGAAAGATCTGAAAACACGACAAACAACTTTTGAGGCGCTGCCGTCGGAGCTTGTGGGCGTGGCGGGGGAGGAGGCAAAGCTCAGACATAAAATATATACAAAAAAATAAAAGACAAAACAAGATAATAATGAAAATTTAAATCACAAACAGAGGCAACGAAACGCGAAGCGTTCGACTGTATCCGCTACATATGACATCATTCCGACTCCCATTAATGAACTAATCCAAATGAGCGACCTCCTCTTCTTCTTCTTCTTCTTTTGCTTTGTATTTTTGGCCAACATTAGGCCCAGACCCAGGCCCAATTATGTCAGCGTTATACACTATTTTCTGATCTTGTTTCGCCTCAGATTTAGTTATAATTGTTCAGTCGAGTGTCTTTATAATAAACTCATCTTTTTTTGTACATCTGTTTCGTCGATTCAGATATGTGCTACATGTGTTTTTTATGCTCATGGATTTATGTGGCATTAGATGTACACAGAGAGAAATTTGTTCGAAATTCCAAATTTAAAAAGTTTTTTAAATGAGAGCCGAATTTTTATTACAAGAAAACAAAGCTAAGGTCTGTCTTCATACAATCAAGGCTTTGTTTCTACAAAAATAAAAAAACAAGAGATCTAAAAATACGAATTAGAAGTGTACTTCAAAGAAATAACAAGTTCAAGACAATTTCTTTGTGTGTATGTTAATCATTTTGAAAAGTTCTCCTTGAGCGAATATCGAAAGTAAAGAGGGGAAGATAAGTCTTTAGCACTGTACAAATGTGCGTATGTGTGTGTGTCTACTTTTCAGTAAGTTTGCAAAGCAGTTACGTTTTTTTAAGCTCATATCTAAAATTTTTAATCTGGTTTTCTTTTTTGTATTTTGTGGTAATATGGTTTTATATATATAAGAGTGTATAAAATTATATTAATGCAAACACAATTTGTAAGCATTTAAAAACATGAATTGTTTGAATTTATGTTGTATATTTAAATATATATTGATATAATGTTATATATGGGTAATATACCAATTTGAACCCTACCTAATATTTCACTCACAACTCGCTTTATATTTTTTTTAAAATCAGGTCTAAACAAAAGTATCCGCTGGATTACTTAATATTTCGTGATTCTAAAGATAGCAAATGTGTGCACATACATAACTCGGTCACTGTATTCATTCTTGTAATATATAATTTTTGCATATATACTCATGCTGAAGAATTTGATGACTCAGAGCTTAAGAACTTTGCTGCTGTGACAGCGACAAACAGAAAAGAACTAAAAAGTATCTCACAGATACCTCGCAATGAATCTTTCTCTCTCTCTTTTGGTCCGTCTCTGAAAGTAGGGCAAAGTTTTGCGCATTCTGTTTTGATTCTGTGCCTTCGAGGATTGTCAAGTATCCAATTGTCTGGTCTGGCAGTTAAAGTGCTGTCGATTTCAATGTCAGGCTGTCCGAATGTCCAAATGTCCGAAAGTCCGAGTGCTTAATGCGGCAGACAAGTCAACAAATCGCAATTCACAATCACAATTGCATCTTCCATTGAAGTCTTTTCACTGGATGGGGCAACTCTTGCGGCGTTGCCAACTGCTGCGAATTATTGAGAACATGGACAATGGTTAAACTGAAGCTGTTGCTGTCGACGATTTCCTGTTTATGGGCTTTGAGTGACAGTCAACGTCAAAGCCAAGTTGTAGATACAAATGTATCTTTGTATCTGTTATGCCTGCGTTTGTGCTTCTCAATCTGAAGATTGGCGTACTTAAAGGCCGGTTATGCCAATTGCATTTGTCCGCATGCTTTCTGTTGTTGTTACAATCAAGTTTTCAGGCACTGCGTGACTTGGCTAAAAGGCAGCAAAAAACGTTAACTCCGGATCGTGTCACTGCCAACGTAAACTTGGCCCAAAGTCTTGACTTTGATTTCTATTTGTCGGTTTGTGTGGTCACTTTTTATGGCAACAATTGCGCATTTATCGCCGCTCTTTTCGGCAATAGGCCACTTAACGAAATGTGCCTAATTAACAGCCTAATTGAACAATAACATTTCAATTAATTATTATATTCATTAGAGTCGAAGCGCATTTGGAGCTGCGCTCGTTATTGCATTAGAAAGCCGCTTTATTTGGCTGCTGCACTTTCCACACGTTCCAAATGCATTCCAAACGGAGGCGAATCGAAGCGAGGCTATATGCAAATATCGTGCATATATATATTTAGATATATATGTATATAATATACTCGCATATATGTTACTAATTGTTGCTTGAGTCAATACAGCGAGTGATATCATAATTGTGAGCTCATAGCAGGTGTTACTGACCACACATACTCACAAATACACACACACACACACACATATAGATATACTATATACTATTTTTGTTGAAAAATTCTTATGATATCTTCAGAATTTGTGAAATTGAAATTAATTTTAATGATTAAGGCAATAAATTCGGCACTGGAAAACATTTTATGCTCCGCCACTTAATTGCAAAATAAAGAGAACAAAATATTTTCTTAATTTTTCTAAATTTGCGCCTAGAATTTGTGCTCAACCGCCTGACTTGTTCGATTAAATGCTCTTTGTATATATAAATCTTACATCTGTGTTTTATTTAGTGTCGCAGGGAAAACATTTGATTGCTTCCATATAAATTGGAATGCAATTATTACCAAAAATATGATAATCAAAAATAAATAAAAAAGGAATTAAGTTGAAATAATAAATTATTTTTTTCTATTTCATTTATATATACAAAGGATATTACTACAAAGGGAAATTAAGAACCCAATTGAAGATATATAATAATATTCGATTTATGTATATATAAAATGAAGAAGCCCCGGCTAATGTTTTGCTACTACTGCAATGCGTACACCTTTTAGACTGTGTAGTCTAGACCAGCCTGTTCTTTTTGATCTGTAAATATAGATCACACCCCCTCAAATAGGAAAAACATTGCGTCAAATATGAAACGTCGCACAACGTAGTCCATGATGTCATCGACACATTGGTCCACATACGTATGTAGCTCACTGTGGCTGCGAGTCGTTGTCTATGGGGTCATGCCATCCACAAATTGAGGTTGAAATTAATTTTCGGACAGCTTAATGGCATAATGTAAATGGACAAATAAAAGCATTTGTTGCAATCCCATTTAACTGTTTTGTTTTTCAACTTTTGGCGCACTTTTACAAAATATGTTGTAAAAAGGTGCATCAGGTGGCAACCTCTAAATAGAATAATATATATATACATTTAAGATGAATTGCTTTGTTTATTGAGTTATCAAATATTTATTTTTATATAGCGGATTTCCAAATTGTTTGGCCCAAAAAATGATCTAGTTTCTATTTTGGAATGCGACAAACTGTGAAGAATTTTGCTATGTGGAAATATTTCTTAAATTTACAATCAATTAAAGAGATACTGACCAAAACTTTTTGAGTAGTAGAAGAAGAATAAGTCGAAATAGCGGAGCTGGGAGTAAAAGTAGAAAAGTAGAAGTGATTCTGAAATCAACAGTTTTCGAGCTAAATATGTGGAAACATTTGTTCAATTTCCACCCACTTGCGAGGCGCCGCCCCAAAAACTTTTCCCATGCACTTGCAAAGCTGTTTGACCTAATTTTGCGGTAATTTCTTCTAATTAATTAGCCGGCAATGAACACAACAACCCTCTAGTCTAGGTTTTGTAGGTGAGAAGGGCGTGACTGGGGGAGGGGCGGAGGAAGCGCCTGGCTGCGATTGCGTGCGACCTCCCAGGGGCGTGCTACAAAATGCACATAATTCAGTCAAATGTGTTTTTATTTTAAGTGCAAGAGAAATGTTACTAAATAGTGATGCTCGCTCAAAGGGTAAAGCGAGTATATTAGTTGTGTGCCATATATATGTATGATTACTCAGATAATCAAGTTAGATACATAATCCACAATTTAGTTTTAGATCGACTTCAGAGCATTGTAGATAGTGAACGAGTATCACGCAGTCGGGCAATGCCCACATCAACCTTTTTACATGTTTTCGAGTGCATTTAAATTGTGGTAAATTGTTTTGTAATGTGTGTCTATGGGCGTGTGCAGGGAGTGTTTGGGTGTTTATATCTGATCTGTCTAAAGCAGTGGCAACAGATCCATGAGTTCCACAAGTAGCTTTCAGCAACTGAATGACAGATGTATCATAAAACCCACTCATGATTGATTTGCTTACTTAAGGACAAATCTATAAATTTGATTTAGTACGTGAATCATTCATGAATGTTATCGGAAACGAGCCTCAAAAGGTGGCTGGTGGCAGTATTTATGTCTTATTCATCCATTCAATAATTCAACTAGTCGCACTTCTCACCTTTGACAGTTAAATATCTCGTACTACGTGCCGAACAAGTAAACAAACAAATTGCGGTCGATACCTCCAATCGGAGTCGAATTTGGGCGTGCGATGCGATGAGGCGTACATTCAAATGCAATCGAAGATATAGATATATATATACATACATATATAGTAACTATATAGTATATTATGGCACATATACCGTGAATCGCATACAAAATCGAAGGCTTATCGAAATATTGCGTAATTCCAAATTACATTTGGTATTAGCATTAGCAGCTGTTCTATCTATTTGCTTTCCACTGTTTCCTTGAGGCGTGACGAGCCCCATTTAAATGTCAAAGTTGCCGCCAAAATGTCAGAAGGGGCTACGCTCCAAAAACAACAATAACAACAATAACTATAACAAAAACAATAGCAACAGCAACAGCGAAATCAAAATATTTGAACAAATGCAAAACAGACAGCGAATCAAAGTACAAATTTTCGAATCGAATTTACGTTTTGTTTAGTTTTTAGTTCACGCTTGCGCGAATTTTAAACAATTTTCAAATAGGTTTGCTCAGCTGAAAATACCCTATAGAAAAAGCTATTGAGTCTAGTAATATAATAGAAATAGATAAATAGAAAATATGAATAAAAATAATCAGTCAGTGTAATGTTCAATACTTGAATATGATTGATTTTCCGATTGCTTCGACCACCAGCTGAGTAGGAGTAGAAATTGCTGAAAACTTAGGAGTAATAGTAAGTGAGTAGGAGTAGGAGTAGGCACAGGAGTAGGCAAAGGAGTAGGCGTAGTTGTAGGAGTTTCAGAAAAGTAGGAGCTCAGATCGACTAGAAGTAGGTGTTGAGGTATAATAATAAATAACCCAGGGGAATAAAGAAAAAGAAGAAGATGTTAAATTAAAGAAAAAAGTAAGAATTAGGAAGAAGCGAAAATTTCAATCTTAAATGAAATGTAACTCAATAAAAGGCCTTTCTACTGAAAATTTAAATTGTTCCATTACAATTTTTCTGGAATTTCCTCTATTTCAAAATCTACAGCTGTAACTAACGGTATCTAAAAGCCTCATATGTATCAATAGCTTTATTCCCATATCCGTTTCCCAATTTTATAAGCACTATTATAACACCCATTGAAGTCATTTAGTGGGCTAAACTATTGTTAATGCAAGTGATAAACCAAATACAATCACCTAAAAGATAGGGGCTTTATTTAAACCGTCAATAACATAAATAATCGAATGCTGGCACAATTTGATATGCCTATTTGGCAGTCAGCTGCACAGTGGGGCCAGCTTTGAGGCACATTTCACTCATTCATCACTTTTCGACTTGAATTGAAGTTCGGTTGCATTTCTGTTTCATTGATTTCCGTTGACACGTTACGCATAATTAAGCGCTGTCTGGAGGCAAGCCCCAAAAACTGAGAGAGACAAACACAAAAAAAAAAAAAAGGCCAATTGACCCACTTGGTGAAACGACGAGGCGAGAGACAACGAGAAACACCAACAATTAAAGTTGCAACTGCTGTCTCGACTGCAATTACCTGTGTGCTACCCACAGAGGTGCGAAAAGGTGTTTGGCAATCAAAAAAAGTAGCAGCTTGCAAAAGAATCTGTTTAAACAGAGGCTTAAGAGAGAGAGAGAGAGAAAGAGAGAATGAGAGAGAGAGAGGAGTGTTGGCCTAGGGAATAATTGAGTTTTGCCTTATGTACTTATCGCATAATCAAATTTCTATTTTCGGTTACGTTTGTCTAATTACGAACCTCGCTTAGTTTCGGCCTATGTATGTGTGCGTGTTTGCAATGCGTCATCATTTTGTAGATTCGGCTTGTAGATTAATTTACTTTTTTACTATTTTGTTTTACGAGCACCCACAACATTTTAATCGCTGTTTCTGCTTCAACTCAGACATTGTTTGTCTATTTATAAAAAGCTCAACAAAAGCTAGACTTTGGTTGTGGTTTATACGATCGCATATGTTTGTATATACCCTATTTCCATTAACAATTGTTTTCCTATTGTGTCTGGTTTCTATTTTATTTATAATAACCACAATTTTTGGAATTAGTACAGTACAGGGTATACATTGGTTATTTTATTGTATAGAGAAATGTCTGCTTTCAAAATAAGAAATACTTTCATTGTGTAAGAAATAAAAGATTTATCAAAGTTTACTTCTCAGTCATCTAGTTAGGCTTTTCCTAATTAAATTATGATCTATTTAATAAACTATATTTTCATCTACAGACGCGTGTTATAAACATTTCACACATATCTTAAATGCTTTTGTATTCCAATTGCTGATATATTCTTCTTGGTGGTCCACTCTATTCTCCGTGTTCCGTTCTCCATTCTCCAGTCTCTGTTTATTTCTTGTACGACTTGTAGACTTTGAGTACTGGATCTATTCTTCACACATTATTGATTAGCTCGCGTCAAGGCTTTACATTTACAGGCCATAAATTCTACTTAGGTTAAACAACTTGAGCGATAGACGACCTTCAAAATGTCTCTGTAGTAAATCTTGTTCTTGTTGTTGTTTTGAATGATCGCTTTTTTTCCATTTGCAAGTTTTATTTTGTTTTCGAAACGTTACAGATGTTTCTTGCTCACGCCCATCTGCCCAGCCCTCGTTATCTCTTCCCTCCGCGGGGGGCGTAATCGAATCGTACTCTTCTCTACCCCACCCCCCCGGCAACTCTTTTTGACTCTCGGCTTTGGGCTGGGGTGATGTAATTACCGACTGACAACTTTAACAACCGGTTTACGTATTGTCCAACCGCCTGTTAAACAGAATACGTAAACGTTGTACTATCTGTAAAGCTACAAATCTCGTTTGGGTTCTGCGCATTTGCATACCATTTAATGCATACCCTGTAATTGTGTAACTGTACAAATTATTGGAGTACGTACATTGATACAGTAAACACATGCCTTAATATTGTTGAATATATGTTAGACAAACATTTGTTTGTTTACATTTTATAGATTCTCCTGAACATTATTTTTCGCTCTCTTCAATTCTTACCTTCAAGGGTAAAAAAGTTTTTCTTGAAATAATATCAAAAATGACATGATATGATGAAATGATATCATAAAATGTTTCTTTACTCCTACTCATTTATTTGTTTACAGGGTATATTGCATGTTATTAGTCTCACTTTCCATTTCCACACAGTTATTTGATTGAACAACAATCGAGTACGGCTTACAGGGTATACTGAGTGACAGACTCACTTTCCATTTCTCTAAAGTTTTCTCGCTTTACAGGGTATACGGAGTGACAGACTCACTTTCCCTTTCTCTAAAGTTTTGCGAATACCACAACCAATCAAGTTCTTCATTTTCTCGCTTTACAGGGTATACTGAGTGACACAGCTCATTGTGGAACTCACTTTCCATTTCCACAGAGTTATTTTATTGTCATATTGTAGCATCACAAAGAATCAAGACCTTCCACTTAAGAGCTGTGGAAATTGCAGTCGTATCATCAACAATGCAGACACTTTTTACGTGGGTGCATACATACATATCCATATGTATATAACATATATCCATATGTATATAACATATATATATATGTATATGTATATGTATCCTCGCATGAATTATGAGATAACAAAGCAATTTGATGGGCTTAACGCACCGTGCGGGATTACTTAGCGACTGCATTAAGCATCCCCTCTCAGCTCTCAGCTCTCGGCTCTCAGGCTTTGTTTTGTTGTAGATGCTTATCGCGTTACCAGCAACAACAACAATAAGAAGAGGAACAACAACAACAAGAACAACAACAATTTTACACTTTGTCAATGATTAAAGCGATAACATTGACAATTACGTTGACAGACAATTTAAATTTATGTCTAGGGCAGCAGCCATATACGTATATTTTATTATAATTGCTGCTGCTGCAAGTGCTCATCGTTATTTTTCACTATAATACCCTATAATAGAGAATATTACAAATTGTCTTCACATTGGTGGTGAATAGGTGAAACATATGTTATTTAATACATTTATTTTATGTTTTCATTGATACTCTTTTCATTTCTCATTCGCTTAACGAGCCGCAATAGATATATTATAATATAATAGCATATAAGTCAATAATAGATAGATCATAGGACTAAGCGAACTTTTTTTTTTTTAAATTAGATATTATATATTATTGATTTTTGTATTATCACACAGTGATGAATCATATGTATATAATCGATTGGCTTAGTAGGGTATTCGAATTTGTCCAAAAGAGAGAAAGCCTTTTCGCTTGTGTTACACATTATGTTGATATTTTTTTTCAGTTCAACGGTGCGAATGAATGTTGCGGCTTCTGTGGCCTATCGCCTATTGACACTTGTTTATTTTTGACACCCCGTTAGCATTTGTTTATAGATATGTTTACATGTATGCATATATCTGTGTTTATTTGTGTCTGTGCACACATGTAGAACATTGTTAAGCGTTTCAATCGATGAACTCTCATTTTATTTGTGCCGTTTGCCTGGGAAGTAGAACAATATTCAATTGATGGATGTTGATTAGCATTCAGAATTGTTCTATCGATGTGAATAGGGCTATTCCTCAAAAATAAAAGAAAAGAGCGCGATATCTTTAATATGAGAGATCTTCAATACAAGAGTATATATGATAATGGATGTAAGAGATATGTGTGAGAATGACAATTTAAGACATATTTATGATCTTGATTGTTGGAAATATTTGTGATACTGTATAAGAAATTTCTTGAATGTAAATCTGAGTTTAACTGATTTTTTGAATATTGATATATACGAGATCTTGAATGTAAGACATATTCTGATACTTTGTATGAAAGATTTCATGAGCATCAGAGAGTGTAATTGAATAAAGGAGTTAAAGCAACATCTTTACTTACCTTTAAGCAAAATACAGAGCATCTGTGAGTCGACTCTATAGACTAGTTTGTTGGCCAAGTTAACTGCGGTTGCATTTGCTAACATTGACAGTCTGCCCAACCACAAAGCACGCTGCCTTGGCTGCTGCCTACTCAGACTTTTATTATTGAGAATTTGCGACATTAAGTCAGGTTTTTTTCTCTGTCTGTTCAACGGGAAACAGCAGCAATTACCGTTATGCTTATAAATGTGATGTTTCCTTCTTTGCAGACAGCCATTAAACGAAAGGAATACCTGTCCATTTAATAAATAAATAGAAATTAGATTTACAACTCTGCCAAAATGGGCTTCAAAGGCGGTAGCACTCCGCGGGTCAACAAAACTTTGATATCCCTGAAACTCGTCGTGTTTCTCATCATTAGCGGTAAGTTAAGATTGAAGTAACTCAAATGGGTTTTATTTATTGAAGTTTCTCCATTCTCTGGTGGCTGGCAGGTCTCGCAGCTCTGCACGTACTGCATAATACGAAGCCGTTGCTGTTGGGTCTTAACTTTTTCGAGTACCGGACAATCACAATTGTTTCGGCCTTTGTTTCGATATTGGGTCCAGTTATAGCCGGTCCCTGGGCCGATCGCTTGGCTGCCCGTAATCCCAATGGATTCGGACGTACGCTGCGCACCTTGACTGCGATCTTCCTGCTGCTGACAGCTGTCATCTATGCGATGCTCTTCTTCGTGCCGGAAGTGGCACGCGAACCGGAAATAGAGCCGCAAGTGACCTTCGGCTGCGATGCCAACGGCGCCTTCATCTTACAGAAACTGTGCGCCAATGACACCTGCCACAGCTGGGACCACAAGAAGGGCACTGTTAAGCTGACGCAGTGCACCTACAGCTGTCTGCATCCCAACAATCCCCAGTACATTCACCAGCTGTGGATTAGCGATGAGCCGGTCACTGAAGCGCCATCTACCGAGGCGAGCTCTGAGTTCGAATACGATCAGGACGATCAGGCAACCACCGAAAAGTATCGAGCAAAGAGCCAGCTGACCGTCGCGGAGTTGGCCGCCGACAGCGCTGGACTGGAGCAGCTCAGCTCCGAGGTTCAGCGTGATAAGCGTCAGGTGAAGACCGCTGGAAAGAAGGATTTTGTGGTGCCGCCGCATCTGTGCATCACCCAGCGCAACGAACAGGACGAAAACGTGGTAAAGAAGTGCCATGTCTACACCCAGGACACGTCCAACATTGTGATGGATGTGAACATGGGAGCTGCTCTGGCTGAGCCACTCATCAATGATACCGCCGGCTGGTGTCATTATCCCTTAGGTGAGTTGAGTTTAGTATGTCGTGACTCCATTCAAAATGGATAAGCACGGTATACAGTATACATACATTCTTCATTTGGATCAACAGACAATTAAGCCCCGTCTTTTTCTCCGTCCGTATGTATGAAAGCGTCGATCTCAGCAACCATAACAGCTAGGAGCTTGAAATTGTACAAGTACCTGCTCCTATAGCACACGTTGATCGATTATGTTTCAAAAGCTCGATAGCTCTTTCCATTTGATTTTTATCGATAAAACCATCTCTGTTTTTCGGGCATATCTCGTACATCTTAAGAGTTAGTGACTAAGTATATATATATTTTACACATTTTGGATACTTCACATTTTGGATATCTCTATTTTGTGAGGATGCGTAATCAGTCTTCACTCAATATTAATATATCTGTCATTCTGTATTCCTTTCAGAGGACATTCAGTGCAACCTGCCCCCTCGACAGGTCAAATACATGATGGATCATAGGAATGGCAAGGCGTGCAAGCCCATTGTCGAGTGCAAGATTCTGGATGCCTACGAGGACGACGACAGTGTCCTGGGTGACAGCGAGTGCGTCAGAGTGAGTACCCACACTGAGACTCTCTCTAGGTTGACTCATCCCCGATTCCCTCTCCTCTTTGTAGACAATCGGCAGTGTGGATGACACTCTGATCGGCTACTGGGTCATCCGCCTGCTGGGCGACATCTTTGCGATGGGAGCTCTCACGCTGCTCAATACGGCGATCGTGATTGCAGTCCGGGAGACATCGGAGGGTCGTGGCGAAGTGTGCCGGCAATACGTGTGGGGTGCTATCGGCTATGTGATACTCTTCTCGCCACTGGATCTGCTCTTCAAGCAGAATGAGCCGAACCACGATGCCGCGCTGGCTGCTCTAATAATATTGATCGTTTGCTTCGTGCTCGGCGCTGTGGTCCTGCTCTGTGCCTCCCAAATGCCGCTCAGCCCGCCCGAGTGGTGGTGGCACACAAAGACGGGCATGTTGGTGGTGCCGATGTCAGCCATACGCAAATATAGTCCCGAGATTGTGGTGCTCACCCTGGTGGCCATTCTGTTCGGCACATTCTGGAGCAGCATTCACAGCTATCTGTTTTGGACCTTCTCGGATGCGAACGCCATTTGCTACTCGGGCATCATCCTGATCCTGTTGCTGTTCTTCAACGTGGACAAGTTCATCGAGTACTGCGGCCATTCGAACATCTTCATTGCCGGCTTCGCCATCTTTGTCATCCGCTTCACGGCTCTCAGCGATGCGCAGACCAATTGGCTGACAATTGTCATGGAGAGCATCGAGCCAGCTGTCATTGGCCTGATCTGGATCACGATCATTATCTATATGCGACATGCCATGCCGCGCAAACTGACCGCCACCGGACAGGCCATCGCAGTGTTGGCCTTCTTTGGTTTAGGTGGGTCTCAATTTGATGCTAGCAAGTACACTTTGAGAAATTACTGAAGCATTTGTGTTGGCAATACGAAATGGGAAATAGTCAAGCCTATAATTTATGCAGACTTTTTCCATAACTTCTTAATTTATTTGTAAATAATTATTTAGGATTAATTCTGATTTAGAATCAATGAAATCTTCTGCCTAGTGTGAATAATACTTTTAGCTATATTTTTCTCTCAGTGCACATTAAGATAAACTCTTTGCTAATCGTTGATCCTTCTTGCAGGCAAAGGCCTTGGCGCCTTGATCGGTCTGGCACGCGAGGAGAGGAATCCGAAGCTGGCCTATTGGAGCTGCTGTTACCAATGGCTGGCAATTGTGGCCTGTATTATAGCGTGCATATATTTCGTGATCTATAATCTGATTCTGGCGCCTCGGTGCACCGCCAAGCCGCAGCATTCGGAGTTGATTTCGGGTTCGGCGTCGCAGAACTTTGGCACAAACGGAACCGGCGCGAATGGCAATGGAACCGGCATTGGACCCAATGCTGGGGCCTCTCTGAATGGCAACGGCAATGCTAATGGGAGCTACTCCCCACTGAGGGTCTACCACAACGAGAGGGGGAAGAAGGGACAGTTTAGATACTAAATAATTAATTAGCTACGCGATGCTCTTTGCCTTGCATTGGAAAACAAAAAGGTTTTTCAAATTTTTTGATTGTGTATGGCGCACATATTTTACCCCACTTCATGGGGATATTTTTGCTAAGTGTATACACTGAGAACAAAAAAAAAAAAAACAAAAAATGAAATCAATCTGAGAGTAAAAATCGAATAACTCTATTTTAATATATATAGAACTTCTTTAATTTGTTATTTAATGCAAACTAAGCGTGTTCGTAATATTAATTTTATATCTAAACAACATTATTTGGAAAAGAAGCTGCCGCCCTCTGCCCCGCCCACTTCTTCTCGAAGCGCTTCTCTCGATGAGGTTTCATACAGAAGGCAACACAATTTAAAATTAAAATAAACCTTTGCGTGATTTACTAAGCATACGAATCTATATATATAAATATATATTGCATATATACCACATACATCAATGTAAACAATAACAAAAACAAACACAAACAAAAAGCAAAAATGTAATTATACCAAAATAAAATTAATGATAATTTTATGTTTTGCAATTAAGTAAAAATCATAATAATGCAATTTCTATTTAATGGCGGCTTAAATACGGTTTCTTCCGTTTCGGAAAGTGTTGGGAAGAGTTTTCTTTTATATGTGGGAACGTTTTCAGCAGATGGGAATACTACCAGAAAAATTGTTGATGGTAGATTAATGTAAAGATATTAACTTCAGTAGATAAATAGTGAAAGTCCACCTAGTTGAATATATTTATGAATGTCTCTCTTCATTCTCTTATATTTAAAATTACATCTATACATAATTCATTCATTCATTCATTCATTCATTCATAAATATATAAAAATTAATGGAAAAATTAATATATGTGTAGAATAATTTATATGTGTACAGTTAAAGGTATAGACAGAGAATTAGATATGTCTTTCAATTTAAGACATTGATTCCTTAAAAGATTGATCGTTTAACAGTGAATGTTCTTCTCTTTACACTCTTACTATTTATTTTCAATTCCCCAGCAAGCTCTTAAAAGCTCCGTTAGCTTCACTCCATATTGTTTCCAACTTCTAAGGCTTAGCGTTGACACAAACCAAGTAGCAAAGACAACACCCACATCTAGAAGCTTTCAACAACGTTTTCTTCTTACAACCTTTTGCGTATTTAGCAGCTCTTCTGCTCATTTACAATTTATGAATCAGATTTAGTGAGCACTTGCCCATGCCAGGCGGACAAGCGGATAGCGGGACAACTGGACAGTCCGACAAAGAAGCAGTTGGCAAGGATTGCCCACTTGACCCCATATTATTCGCTGGCTAATAGCTCAGGAGACAAGAGCCGCAACTCGATATTGTGCCATGGCTCTCATAATGTCGCTCTAAGAGTAACGTTAAATGATAGTAAATAAACAGTCACACACACACACACACACACACGCACACTCATTTTCACACTCGGTTATTTACGTAAAAAGTGCGGATTTTATGTTGCATTCCGCACGCGGAGCTCAGGGAATCTTGCTTTGGCTTGGATCCTCCTTAAGTTTCGTCTGGGAGTCTTTTGCTGACATTACACACACACACACACACACATGCATACGTAAGTAGAGTAGTTATATGTAAGTGTGTGTGTGTGTGTGTGTGTTCAAGTGACAGTAAGCCACTTAAGAGAGCGCGCATTTTATTAGTTCCTTTATTGATATTTTCACAGCAACATAATTATGAGTGGATGCATGTGTGTGTGCGTGTGTGTGAGTACTTGTGTGTGCTTCTGAGTGTTTGTGTATGTAAGGCAAGCTTAGCCCCCACTCTCATAGAGCACACAAATCAAGTAGAAAATATCATCAAGCAATCGATTGAATAAAATAGTTTAAATACTAAAATTTGCAGTTTTTCGAAATTTTATTAAAATTTGTAAATAAGTAAGTATTGTAAATTTTTTTTGATCCCTATTAATGATATATAAATAGTAAATATTATAAATTTAATTCGTGCCACATTAAAGAGTCTGTCAATAGAATAAATAATGTTGCAAATAAAACTCCAAGAACAAAAATTGTAATAATAGATTTCTGATATCTATATAGTTACATATATTTACATATATATATATATATATATATATATATATATATATATATATTTCATTAAAAAAAAATTCAAGAAAACAAATAAAGACTGTAATGTAATCCCTTAGTAAATAAATTAACCCCAAGCGCATTTGCAAGCGTTACTGAGTACCACATGTCGTATGCATAATAAACGAAAGCCGCAACATTTATATAGATTTTTGTTTGGATTTTGGTTTAGGGGCTGGGGCTGAGGCGTTAGGGGTTTGGGGTTAGGGCTTGCGGGTTGCCAGTCAAAGTCTTGGCAATTAGGCAAGAGTTGGGACAAATAAAAAATTGTGACTGGCAAAAATGTGGAAGGAGGAGGAGATGGAGGAGAAGGAGGCGAAGCTCTGCGTTTTGCGTGCAGGGTAGACAGTAAAATTATTATCACTTGGCACCTAGCAGAGACAACAGGAGGACTCTAGGGGTGGGGGACAAAGGGTAGCCCGACCAGAAACAGGAACAGGAACAGTCGAAGCGTTGCTGCATTTTGTGAGCGCTTTTGCCCCTATGAAAAATAGCTGTAATTTGCACAGCATAAAAATATAGGAATATGCAGTCAAGGGGGAATGGACGAAGGGGGAAGGGGGGGGGGTGGTGTTGGTAGGGGAAGGGCGGTTAGCAACGGGCGGGCGAGTGGTGCTGCTGGCGACATACACAGTGCTAACCATAAGTTAACTGAGATCCACACAACCACATGGCCACATGGCTCCATATGCAGGCGATAGCTGGCTAAGGCAGCTAAAAGAAGGAAAGGAGAAGGGGGTGGGGGTGGGGGTTGAAGTTGTAAGGGGTAGTTGGTGGGAGGCTTGGAGTTTGCGTCGGCTGCAAAGCACTTGTGAAAAATAACTTTGCACATCGTTGGATTTGGTGTGCAATTTTCTCGCTCTTCTGCTTCGTCGCCACCCTCTGCCACCCAAAGCCCACCCCCATTCCATTCTCTGCTCCTCCTCTCCATCCCCTCAGCCACAGCGCTTACTTTTAATTTTGTTTGTAAAGAAAACTCATTTTCATCATTTTGAAGTTGCGACTGCGCTTGTCTTTTGTAAGGCGCTGCTTGCAAGGAAAAACTGAAAAACTGAAAACGGAAAAACGGAAAAACGAGCAACGAGTGAAATACTCTCTGAAAACTGCCGCTTCATGTAATTATTTTGATCATTTGCATGACTGCCACAGAGCCCGCAACATGCAACATGCAACATGCTAACGACTTTGTTCTGCCACCTCTTTAAAATAAAAACCAACTTCCTTCTTTTCTTTCTCTTTTTTTCTCTGTTAAAGCTGTCCCAGCAATTCATTTCCTTAACTTAACTTTAACTCGAACCGAAGTTCAATTGTATCTGAATTGTTACGCTTTACTAATCCAAGCTTTTTTTTAACTGAAAGTTTCTTTTATATCAGATATGTGGAAGTAAAGGGTTTACATATTTATTCATGTTTTGAAATAAAAAAGAATTTCGTTTACTTATTTGGAATGAAAGATGTTTTTATAGTATAGTATACCAAATATAGAATAAAATTGTTGAGAGTGAAAAGAACAAGAAAGTAGTTTACAATAGATATTGAAATACAGATAGTGTGTTATAAAATTGTATAGTGGAGTACTGTATAGTATAGTAGAATGTACTGAATGATAGTATAATTAATTCCATTTCATTTATTATTCTTTATTTTGAGGAAATAATTTTTTCATATAATTGTGTGCAAAACAAAATGCAAATGCTGACTGGTTATGCACAACCACTTCTTCTTCTTTAGAGTTTTCCACATATTTCCATAACAAGTTATATTTTTTATTGTTTTAACTTTATCCATAAGAATTCATTGTAATAGCCGAACCTTTATTTGCCATCCCTTCCATTCGTTGGTCCCTCTTTTAGCCTTTGGCAATTCTCACACATAACTGAAGGTCATTCGAGAGCTATGCAAATTTCACTGCTCTGATCTATTGTAGGCTTACCTTTAGATTCACCCCCAGCTTTGACCTTTTGCAGCGCAATTTCTTTTATAACCAATTTTTTGGGTGTGCAGAGCTTTAGGGTCGAAGCCTCCTCCACTATAATTGCGCTTTTTTCTATTTTTTCCTCTATCATTTCAGCTTTTTCATTAAATTCGGGCAGGTAGCAGCCGTTGACAGCAGCCACGCCCTTCGGAAGTCCTTTGTTTTAAGGCGTAAAACTTTGCTAATTACTGAGAAAATGTTCACAATGTTCCAAGCAGAACTTTTTTTCTTTTATTTACATTTTTTTAGGCTCTGTTTGTTTTAGTTGCAAATAGTCAATGTAGGGGCCAAATGTGAGGACCCGCATAGAACAAGACACACATATACAGATATACATACATATATATCTATATATGTAGCTGAAGGTCTGAGCATGTGCACGAGTACAATTAAAGGCGTTGAATCATTGATTGTAAGGAGAAGGACAAATAAGCTGCTCTTAATTTGAAAAATTAATGAAAGACAGAAAACGAGTGCAAGTGGGAGTGGGAGAGCACGAGTGTTCTTTTTCTCTTTACATATATATATATATATATATATGTCATAAGTTGTAAAAATGAATTCAAAAAATGTCTGCCTTGCTGCTAATTAAGCAGCTCGTCAGTTAAATCAGGCCATTAATTGACAGAAGAATCTTCAATGCGTATACTTAATATTTGCGTATATATAAATTTAAAAGAATCTTTAACTGTTATTGCTGTATGTATGAGCTCTATAATTGATTTCAACTGCTTTAAAACTTTAAGCGAAGTTTTGCTTGGGTGTGTGTAAACGTTGCGCATACGCCGCGTTGTGCGCGGTCAGCAGACGTAGACGCCGCCTCCTTATTAGCTGGTGCCCAGCCTCAAGTTTTTCGCTGGTCCGTGCACTTTTGCACATCGTCAAAGGATAAGCTATATATAGCCCAGGGGGAAATCGGTTCAGTAGATGGAGGCGAGGTGGGCGTGGTGTGTACGTCGCTTGCATTCAAAAGCGCACAAATCGCATTTTCTTGAGAGAAAATGTTGCTTCATTTGTGCAGATCGTCGAATTGTGTAGAAAAATGTTTGAAAGGAATTTTCGTGTGTGTTTCAATGTGTGTGTGTTTGTGTGTGTGTGTGTGCGTTGATAGCCAGAGTAGCGCAAAAAGCTAAAGGATGACGAGCTTGAGGATGAAGATGAGGATGAGAATAAGGCAGAGCAGCCTTTGCCAGGAGGTAAATTGCATGTGCAAAATTAAATAAAAGTGGAAAGCCATAAATGCAATTTGGCTGCAACTGCAACTGCAACGGCAACTGCAAAGGGGAACCTTTTGAGCATTGATAAAATCGACATCAATTGATTTGAAACATTGTTGGGATATAGTCAAGGATAATGCATAACAAAGACTGCTTGCAGTCTGCTGAGCTTAACAAAGGGCTTAAATCTCCTCTTTATAGCTTATTAACATTTCATTCTGTTCCCACTTTGCTTTTGAAAGCACTTTCCGTGCTTCAAATTCACTCACGAAAACCACATGTATTAATAATAATTATTAATAATAATCGTTCAGCCATCAGAAGTCCATCTGTGCCAGCAATCATCCTAACCAGTCGAACTAAACCGCAGAAACAACAACAGCAACAGCAGCAACAACATTAGTTAAGCTGTTCGATAGCCAATTGCTAAAAGCGAGCAATCATTGCTGCACCTGATACCCTGTAAAGTGTGCAAAGGGCTGGCATAGTGCGTTAAAGCATTAAGTAGGATTACTTAATATGCATAAGGAGACAACTCTATCAACTAACTAAATAATATCAGAGATCCCTTATTCTATATATTTAGATATATATCTTCAATATATATAATTTGTTCTTATAATTGTAATTTAAATTGTTATTAAATTCAAACCGTGTAAGCCAACAACTGCACTTGAGAGCTATTCACAGGGTATCTGTAATTCGAATAAAGCAATTGTTGGCTATCGTTTTACCTTAAACTCTCGATGAACCGCATTCGTTTACATACCAAAATATTCGTATATGTGGGAAGTAGCGCTTATTTATAAATCATTTGATTGTCGGATTTTATTTGCAGTCGGACGAGCGAGCTTTGAGCGTTGAGCGTTGGACTTTCTATACCCGATAAGCAGCTTACCGGAACTTGTAATGCTGTAAATTTAGTTTTCCGGCCGCAAAACAGAACAAGAGCCAAAGCCAAAGCCAAAGCCGGAGCCAAACCCGGAGCCAAAGCCGGAGCCAGAAGAAGAGGAAGAGGCAGAAAAGCATATAGTTAGAAATTGGTTCAACCAAATTGTTAGAAGGTATGTTGATAGGGGGTTAGTGGTTGGTGGGTCTTATAGCTAAAGCAACATTTGTGCCACAAAACTTTTGCCACATTTCCAGTGAGTGCTGCAGCATAATATGATGCAACCGTTTGTTGTAAGGTAAGCAAAAAGTTTGTTTGGGCCAACCGCAACTCAAGCGAAACCTGCGACCGATTTCCTAATGCGCCATAAAAAATTTCATAACATTTTTGGAAGCAGGCGGCTTTAAATGGATGACCGAAGAGTAAATACTCTAGCAAACATTTTGATAAACAAATATATATATAGGAGAATTCTGTAGAATTTAGTTAAAGAATCTGTAAATATTGAATTTATGCAACTAAAAGTTGACCTAAAGTTAAAATTAAATTTTATTGAATAATCAATAGTAATGAAATAGTCTAAATCAGAATTAATTAATGATTTTTGCTATATAGGTGTATAATAGGTGTACATATCTAGAAAACATATTCCATTATATTTGTTCTGCTTATTATATATAAACATTTTAATAAACATACACTCTTCTTTAAACGCCTTTTTTAATCAAGTGAATATCGAGAATTTTAATTAAAATCCCAAATAAGTATGCTATACTTCCTGTTACTTGGATTTAAATGAAATATATTTCCAATGGCAATTGCAATTGCAATTTACCTATAAGCAAATGTCAATCAGTGGCGGAGATGAATGTATCTCATACATCGACTCAACTTATGGAGTCCTTGTCACTTCCTTCTGTCCTGTGCATTTATACAAACTCCTTTTGTACTTTTTCACCCACATTCAGTGGAATCCCTTTTGAGGTTGGTAAAATCTGTTCTCCGCTTGCCATATAATTGGCCTGATTGTCCAGTTGCTGCGATTTAGTCATTAATCTCGGTCTAATGTCACAGCTATACCACTATATATATGCAAGGCAGTCTGGCATTCTGGCATTCTGGCAGTCTAGCAGTCTAGCAGTAGAGCAGTCTGGCAGCCTGGCAGGCTGCCTGCACACACTAATGACTTCTGCTTTACACATGTAGCTCATGTCGGGCCTATCGTCATGGCCCATCTGCAACACCCGCCCACACATTGGTCAAAGTCTGCCGGGTTTCTGCTTCACTTAGTGTTTCATCTTTCCACCTCTCACTCTCGCAGACTCTTTGTCTCACTCTGTGGCAGTTTTTTATCGGCAAACTGCAATCAATTTTTACAAATGGGATTATTTTAAAGAACCTGCTTGTGCACCCACTGAAAAAAACAACGAATTGTAATTTGTTTTCTCATGCATTTGTTATTGTTCATGCAACGGAAGCCTTAGTGAAGTCCCCACATTATCTCCCATCTACACACTTACACAGCGAACGGGTGAAAGAGACAGAGCTGGAGAAAAAGAGTCCTTGCGAGTCCTTTACCTGGCTTGCAAAGCAGCTTTCGATAGAGATTTATGCTTGTTGGTAGTTTTGCTCATAAAAATGCATTTTTATTGCTTTGGCAGCGCTGCTTTTCGCTGCTCCTTTCACGTGCTCTTCCCCTCTCATTCCCCCTCGCTCATCCCCATCTTCCTTCTCACTCCGTGCTGTGGCTTTGAATATTGAGTTAGATTTTCGGTTGCTGCAGCTATGCGACGCTATTTTTTTTTTATTTTTGGGCACATTTTGCTTTGTCGCCATCGCCTCGTAAAAACTGTAATCAGAACAAGTATGAAAGAGTGCTGTGCAACAACTAAGCTAACAGATACCCTATATTACATTTGGAAGTTGCAATTAGACAGAAACGCATACCTTTTGATTATGTGCTTACAGGGTATTATATATACACTTTTACTTATACAGCATACTTGATAGAATGAAAACAATTCATATCCTAGTCTAAATTTTTTTTATTGCTGAGTTATATTTTTATTGGGTTTATCTTATCTGATCTTTAAACTTATTTTCTAAACATCATAGATCTTTTATTAAGGCAACAAAATCTGATTGACAAGTCGTGAAGTATTCCAAAAAAAACTTTCAAGTAGAGCAGAGAAATGAGCTTTAATAAGCTTTTACTAACTTAATCCTCAATAACAAGCTTGCAATATTTTACTTTAGAAAACTGCACAGTTTTTCAATACAGTCCAATTCAAAAAAATGTACTTAATCTACTTAGTCCACATTTGAACTTTCATCTCATTATGCCGTTTATTAAGCACTGTTTGCTTACAGGGTATTCAAATAAATACCGCCATAAAATAAGTTTCTATCTTTTATTGCCAGCCACATAAAAATTAAGCATAAGAACGGAACAACAATTGCAAATAACTCTGTTAACTTTTACTTCAGACTCGAGTCGAGTTGCAAACGGTGTCGCACAATTTGCTGCCACTGCACTTAAAGGCTTTTTAATACTCTTTCCATTCAAATTTTGCTTTATTTGTGTCTGTGTTTGTGTTGTTGATGGGGCTGTCATTGAATGGAATTTAATTTAATTCCACGGCTTGCAATGACAATAAATTTGCAGCGCGAGAAAAAGTAAAAATCTCCTTGAAGCTGTAAACGAGTTAGCTGTAGGTGGCAATTAAGCTATAGATTATTATTATTATTGTTGTTGAGCTGCTTAGCTATAAACTTTAGAGGGTTTTAAGAGGTTTTCGCATTGCAAAGCAAACGCTCAGGCTTAAAGCTTATCACACAAAGCTTTTATCCTATGGATTAAGTGTGAAAAAGCTTTTTGTAGCTTGCGGCCTGGCACTTGATTAAAGGGTTTTAGAGAAACTTTTATAATAAATTTCGAGAATTCTTATTTGTTAATTAAAGGAGTGAAAATAGTCCATATTGCAAATCAAGCTTTTCTTTTTGCGAAGGTCAATGTGCTAAAATCATAAATTCAAGAAAACTTAATTTAAATGTTTAACAAAATCTACAGTCCGAATGTAAAGTATGATAAACTTAAGCTATCCTTATATATTATATTAATTTACTAATGCTTACACTTTAACTATTATATGGTTATGATACTAAGTTTTACTTATATATTAAAAACTTATCAAAGCTTATGACTTGCTTATGGCTAGAAAGGCTTCGTAAGAGTTATCTGCTCTTTTCCAGCGGATTTTTTCGTGCTTTAACTTTATTACCATCTTTAAAGAGTTAAATTTACGACCCAATTGTAATTAACGCGCATTAATAGCTTTTTAATATGTTTTTTTTTTTCTTCTGGTCTGTCATTGAATATGATTTAATTAATGTTCTCGCTTAACACAGTTCCATAATAAATTTCATTAAAGAATCGACACTCATACCCTGTAATTTATCATAAATATATTTTGTAATTGATAATGCCATCGTCTAGGTCTTTTCTGCAATGTTGATTAATTACCGCAATGACGACCCCAAACAACAACAACAACAACACCATCACCACCACCAACAACAACAACAACAACCTCAATTACTGCAACAACAACAATAAATAACAAAAAACAGTCGAAAGTTATAGCTGCAAAAATTACTTATTTTTCAAAAATTTAACGCGCCCGTCATGATTTATGTTCCTTCTCTTTTATTCCAGCAATCGGCGAGTGAGACAAAGGACAGAGTGAGAGAGCGAGTGAGTGAGAGATGAAGGAGATAAATTAAAGGCTTTTGGCACAATTTACTCTTTGATACCTTCTCAATTGTTTGTTTGTTTAATTAAAAAAAAGGCAACAAAACTTTGAGGTTCGCAAAGAAAATTAAATTATGTTCAATTAAGTTTAATTTTCAGAGCTTTTGGAAATTTGTCAAAAAATTGTTAACACAATTTGTTTCCTCGTTCAAAAAGATATTCTTGTTGCAATAAAGAAAGCTTAAGGATTGTAGGATTAGTAGTAATAAATATTTAATGGTACTTAGAAAACTACCAATGTTTTTGTAAACTTTTAGAATGAGTCAAAAACAAAACCAGAAACATTAGACATTAAGTTAAATGTATTTGCACTTTAACCCACAATAATTTGCGTACTCCTTCTTTTGGGAACACACCGCAAGGTCCTTGAAGTACTTAAAAGCTTAAGCTAGGGCAAGCCGAGAACAGTTGCACCTAATCTGATATATAAGTGATATATACATCAAGTCAAAGCGGGTATATTGGCTTGCGGCAGTGTTCAACTTGAAGAAAAAGGCTTTCATTATAAAAATAATACAACAAAGCCATGTATATATACAATACACACACTACACTGGCAGCAGAGTATCATGCAGTCATTTATGCTCAACTGCAATTGTTCTAATGTTCTTACTTGTTTTCTGCGCTATGCAAAGACCCAGACATAGTTAATCTGTTGCCAACAACAAACCAGTCAGTCGCATTTGGCCAGATTAAATCTGCTTAACACACACATACACACCAGCATATACACCCACACACACATACAGCGAGTGATTCATTAAAAACCAAGCAACCATAATCTCGCCCATATGTCAACGGTCTTTAATCAGTTATTATTGCATATATACAGCAATTATTTGTTGTTCTTGTTGCTCAACATATATCAGAGATGCTGTTGCCATTGTTGCTGTTGTCGTTGTTGTTGTTGTTGTTGTTGCATTTCTATCTGTAATTGTGTAAAAATGTTTCGCATGTGAATAGCAACTCGCTCTGATATCAAACAACATGCCTTTTGTTTTGCACTTGAACTTAATTGCAGCCCGAACTTAGGAAAAGGGCAGATCGGTGTAAGCTATATCAAGGTTTAGCCAAGCAGATAGCAGCGACAGCGACAGCGACGGATGAAGAGGAAGAGCCAGCGGCAGCGGCAGCGGCAGAGGCTGAGGCTAAGGTTGAAGGGCTTGAAGGGGAGCTGCAGCAGAAAATATAAATTGCATGTGAGCAGGGCAGCCATTACCTGATACTCACACACCAACACAGTCACACTTGCGCTCACACACATGCATACAAAGAAAATAGAGGCCACACATATACACACACATAAGTAAGCTTAATGTGTGTGCGTGTGTGTGTTGTGTCTCTTGTGTGTAATTAAACAGTGCTGTTGGCATAAAATAAAATATAAGCACAGTCGGCAACAACAACAGCAACAATTGCAACAACAACAGCAACAACAGCAACAACAACAAGAACAACGAGCCAACGAGACAGTCCCATTGGAAGGGGCGTGGCTGGGGGCCAGCTGTGGGCTGAGGGCAAGCGGAAACGTACAAAGCATAGCATGAAATTTTCTTGTCTTGGCATCCTGTCGCCGGATATGTTGCCTCAATATGGCCGCAGGATGAATGATGCACACTCACACACACACACACACACCAATACACTCACACAAAAGACACAACTATATTCGGAGTCAGAGACAAGCTACAACAATGAACACACACATCGCTGATCCGACATACATTGTATATGTATATATATATATATGTATATATATATATGTACATGTATAAATGAACACATATTTATGTACATACATATGTATTTTATTGTATTGAATTGCGCTGGAATTCGATTTATATGGATTTTATATTGTTTAAAATTTTAGCTATAAAGTATTTCTTAGACCATTAGTTTGACACTTGAAAATTTAGTACGGCACACAATTGCTTTTGATACCCTGTAAAATGGTGAGGAATGCTGAAAGGGTTGTCTGATCTATGCAGACAAAATCTGTACAGTCTGATCTTGTCTGTGAGATACAACATTATGCAAATTCATATTGATTAATTAATTAATTAATAAAATAAATTTTGTTCATTCTATATAGACAAGATTTCGAATGTATAGACAAGATATAAAGACAAGATTTCGAATGAAATGTTTATATTTAAGAATTAATCTAAACGGAAGGAACGAAACTTTCATCCATAATTGTACCTTACTTCACTCCTTCTACTGATTACAGGGTATCTTCAGTGCGAGCTCACGCTCTTTCCTTAATAGTCTCTGCTTTATTTTTTGTGTACTGCTTGCCTATAAAATGCAATTCTATGCACATGATTGTGCGTGACCCAAGGCAAAGATATATTATACATATACATATAGTGGACAAAGCAAAGGATAATATGCAAGGATAATATGTTGTCCTGTAAAGTTGGCTTTCAGCACTTTAAAAGGCAATCGCTTTGACAAATTTACATTTAATAAAATTTTAATTAAAAATATATCGAGTTGGCAAAAGCGACTTCTTACTTTGATAGCCTGTCGAAATATGAAAATTTTCTACGTGTTTGCTGTTTCATTAAGTTGGTGAAGACAAGGTGATGAATTTAGTGTGACAGATATAAGTATCTCTTAATAGATACATTTGAAAGCAATAGGCATTTGCCTATATATATATATATATATATATATTTGTTAGTAGTATACAAGTGCACAAAAGCCTAAGTCTATTGTCAACTACTATAAACGAGCTGCAGTCTCTTTAGCCTCTTTAGCTGTAGCTTGCAACTCGAATTAGTAGCTAAAATAATTTTGAAATACTATCTAAAAGAATAAGAATCTTGAGTTAATTTAAGAATCAATATATTTTTATTTAACCGAAGTACAAAATTCTTGTAAAAATATTTTGTGTGTATTATTGTTTAATCTCATTTCTAAATGAATGACTTTTGGAGTGTATCATATGTATGTACAGTGACATCTCCCATTGGCGAACAGCAAAACTGTTTTAGTAAAACTGTTCAGATAAGATTGATGTCCGCTTAATCGAGTCACTACTGCGCTTTACATACGCACATTTAAAGCTACTTTTGCAAATACAAATAGTTAAATTATAGTTTTACGAAGAGATTGGATGTTGGCAAATAGAGTTATTTGCAGAGCCTATTTGCCATAGTTTTCTTTTATTTATAATTTATTTTTTTTATTTTTTTATTTCATTCATTTAGTTAGACTAACAAAAAGCAATCAAATTGCTTTGCTGCTTACATAACTATTAAACAACATTTGTATTTATCTATGTGTGAGTGTGTATCTGTGTGTGTGTGTGTGCATTGGAGAATGTAATAAAATGCATTGCTGTAATATATACGTTGTTGTAATTGCTGTCGTTGCTGTTGCTGTTGTTGTTATTGCCGCTGGCAAACGGCATTCAAATAAAACTATTTTAATAGCCACAAAAATTTAGCACACTTTTTGACGCCGATTGTTATGAATGTTCCTTGTTGTTGCTGTATCTGTTGTTGTTATTGTTGTTGTTTTCGCTGCTATTTGGTTTTATTTGACAATTAAAAGCGATTTCCGAAAATCGCCGCGGGGTAACACGAGGCACCACCTCGAACCAACAAAAGCAGCTGTCGTAAAAGTCACGCACCATAAAACTGACAGCTGTTAAAATGTGGAGCAGTCGGAGTTGGAGTTGGGGTTGGGGTTGGGGTTGGGGTTGAGGGTCCTGGGTTGGAGTTAGGGAAGTTGGAGTGTCAAACATTGCCGGAGCATTTGTTGCGGTTGTAGTTCCCGTAGTTTTGATGACTTAATGTGCCATTAAAGCAGCCAGCAGTCAGCAGCCATCATCTGCACCGAGGAGCAAGGTTCGCCAACTGCTCAATGGAAAACCCATCAAAATGCACTCTGAACTACAGTTAGTTACATCTAGTTTATTGTATGAGACAAATCTGAAGTTCTCCAACACTATCCACTTGTAATTGACACTGAGATAGTTAGATTAGGATCGCAATGCAATCAATGGAAGGAAATGAGGTTGAGAATGTGGCGGAGGAATTTCCTAATGGTAACAAAAATAATAACAGTGCGGGTAACAGCTGAAGCATCAATACTTAAAGTGTGAGTAAGAGCTACATTAAAAGTAACAGTAACGGTAACAGCAAGCAAAGGAGAACATTTTGTGGAATAGTTCCTACTCCCATACCTTTTATTTTTGCAAATTTATAATTGGAATCAACCTTTAATATCAGACAGAAATTCTCCATTCTGAATTCAAAAATAGAAAACAGTCCAACTATTCGAATGTATGAAAATTCAGTTCTCATCAATACTAACTGTAAATACCGTTAGCTGAAATTTTCATCGTGCTCTTATAATTTTTTTTTGTTGTGTAACATATCGTATTTAGTACAAAAACTCGCCTTTATATCCATTTGACTGTGAATTCGCATTATGTGGGAAATATTTTTGATAATGCGCTTTAAATGAGAATCACGATTTTATAATTGAAATTTTCTCCTAATATGTATATCTTCAATATCAGACAGAAATTCTCCATTCTGAATTCAAAAATAGGAACCAGTTGTACGTTTCTAATATATGAAAATGTAATTCCCGTCAATGTTAACTGTAAATGCCGTTAGCCGAAATTTTCATCGGACTCTTATCAAATATCTCTTTGTGTAATATATCGTATTTAGTACAAAAAGTCGCCTTTATATCCGTTTGACTGTAAATTCGCATTATGTAGGAAATATTTTTGGTAATTCGCTTGAAATGTAAATCGCAAAGCGGAGGCAGACAAGCATTTAACGCATGTTGCATGTTGCATGTTGCATGTCGCACACTGCACATTGATGTGGCAACATTTTTAGCGGCGGTTCCTGTTTTTATAACGGAACACGCAGCTGGCGGCCAACATGGAAAATTGCAATGCAAATAGTTGTCAAAAGTTGCGGCCATGCGCACTCGATAATTGTGAGGCGCACAACAGGGCGTATGATTGATATGCACAGAGCCACATAGCAGAGCACAAACAAACAAACAAACACGCACAGGCACACACATATTCACATACACACATATAGAGCTACATATGGGAAGGCTTTTTATGGCCGGAGTTTTGGCGTTAAGTTTGCTCTTTATTTATTTTACACTTAAGCCACAACTGCTAATTTATTAGGGCCACGTGTAATGCTGGCAATTATTGAAAGCGTGAGACAAATAAAAATATATGGCAATATCTACTGGAATACTACTACACTGTGCGAAAATTATTGCTTCTAAGGCTAGGACATGAAAGTGGTTTATGCTGTTATATGTATGTTATTCGATTTTATATTAGATTAAAAAAAGTTTTGAATAAAATTGAAAAAATAATTTTTGTGTCTTATATAACATAAATGGATCATTAAAGCTTATTAGAAACTATCATAAACTATAGTAAAATAAAGAATAGTTTTTCAAAAAAGTTATTTTTTTTTTTTTTTTTTACATATATAATGCTTAAATGAAGTATAAAGTTATCTATATATTATAGAGTTGTTATAGAAGCAATCCCTATATGGAGTCTTACATTAAAAACGTGGCTATTTTTGAAGATATTTTGATAATCTTGATATATTTTTTAATGTATCTTAAATCGAAGCAATATAAATAAATATTAACGTTTTGTAGACTTTTCTTCGAGTGTATGTTCTCTTCTATATGTCTGTGTGTGTATGTGTGTGTGTTAGTACAACGTTTATGGCCTTTGACAACAAATTGCAGTTGGCCGGCACGTTTTCGGCTAACAAATCACAAGCAATTATAGAAATTTAAGAAGAAGACGACAAAGAAATCGCTTTGGCCGGCGCCAGGGCCAGCAAAGCAGCAGCTGATGTTGACACGAAACACGAACGTAAAAGAGGAAGCGAGAAGGAGAGAGAAGGAGCGAAGAGAAAACAGTAGAATCTAAATCGAAAATACTTACAGATAAATGTTTAATATAATGTGACAAGACGCTCAAATCGTATTATGTTGAACAACACTGGCTAAGGTTTCAGTGTTACGAAGAGCTTTACGATTATTGGCTAATGCGTATATATTTGTTATATATGTATATAGATATATATGTATTGGCTGACTAAGTGCTACATGAGTGATTATGGCCCTGTTTCATATATACATATATATATCTATGTGTGTGTGTGTGTGTGTTCATTATAAGAGATTAGCAACTGAAATCGTTTTGTAATCCGACAATGCGACATTCCGTATTAGTGTTTGCTTTATGTGGGTTTGTATGTGTGTTCCTGTAAACTACATTCATTTGCATAATTGCACTCAAGCGTGCTTAATTTGTATTTATTGCATTATTACGCATATCACCGCACACTAAATACAACACCAACAACAACAACAACAATTGCAATAATAACCACAAAGCGCGCGAATCAGTCGTGAATTGTCATGGCTGATGAGCGAGCACACAGGATATATATCAATATCTTAATATATACTACATGTAGGTTGAAGATAATGATGATAATGATAGTGATTATCATGCTGATAATATGGTATAGGTGTTAAATGTTAATGACCTAATAAATCCAGACTCTAGGCTTAAGTAAAAAGAAGAGAGAGTGAGGGCGAGACAGGGAGATGGAGAAAGAGCGAAAGATCGTCGGATAGTTAAATATCTACTTGAGGCTAAGGGAGAAAAATACGTTAGAAATTAAGAGACACATTTAATAAAGGGAGTTAAGGGAACGAAAAAAGAAACAGAATATTTTCTTCGGTTTTGATGGTCTCGATTTCCGTTTCGATGATTGCTTTTGGAAAACCTTAAAGAATTCACATCAGATGAGTTTCACAACTTTAAGCTTAATATATGTTTTTAATTAGAAAGTCAAACTCTGACTTCTACTTTAGTTTCTAACCAAAATTTATCTCAACTCGAACTTCGATGCAAAATATTTTGCTTCTCAACAGGTGTCTGGTTTACTATGTGGACGTCGATCTAAACACAAATAAATTTCTTGTTAATTATTTAATTAAAAGTTATTGCAAGCCCCCACTCTCGCACTTTCCCTCTCGCTCGCACACATGTGCCTGCACTCCTTCCACTCGACTAGTTTCTATTTTGTTTCAAGTGCAAAGGCAACACACAAAGGCGAAAGTTTTGCGCCTGCTTTTTGGTAAGTTTTGTCGTCCTGTTTTTCTTCCTCTTGTTGTTGTGGTTGTTGTTGTTGTTGCTTTTCTCCCGCTCGCATTTAGTATTTGAGTTAGCAGGCAAAAAACTTGGCCCGAAAGTTGGGCTCAAGCATAAAACTGGAAGTTTTTATTAAGTTGCAGCAAGTGCAGCAATTGCAATGTTGTTTTTAGACTCGCATTTAGATTGCTGCAGCCCACATGAAACTCATTCAAATCAAATTACAACAAACTACCCTACCTTTGAAGCACCCCCTTTTTTCATCTTCCTGTCCTTCGTCTTCTTCTTCTTAGCAACCCGCACATAATTAACGCGCTGAGCGGGGCTGTTGTCGAGGGTTAAGATTGATGTATATGATTAATCTTTGCAGCACTTTAAAACACACTCAAGAGCTTCATTAATTCTTATCCCCACACACGCACACACGCACACACATACGTGTGTGTGCCTCATAAATGATATTTGTGCTGCACACACACACACATACACACACACACACACCTCCTTACTTGAGTGTGCAATTAAAAGCTCATTAGGCCCCCCTCCTCTGACAACGTTTATTCAAAGGCGGAACTGCAGGAATTTGTAACGGCATCTTTTAGCACTTTGCTTTTATTGTTTATTTAAATTCTCTCAATTTTATCCAGCATACGGTACTTAATTCATAGCTTATAATCTTAAGACTATGAACAATATACAACTGAGAAGCTAATGAAAAGAATCTGTCACGATTTAAATGGAAAAAAGTTAAGAATCTGAGCAGCCTTTTCTAAAGTTAAGAATTATATTTGTATTGATACAGATCTATTTAGGAAAACAAATATAAAATATCACTGAAAAGAATTACAGACGATTTCAATAAAGCTTCGCTTCGACCCTTTGATGTATAAACCCTTAAATAAATCGCATAACAAATAAACTCCAAGATGAGTTCTCTAAAACTTATCTTCTAATATATTCTTTTTATTCACATAATATCAAATTTCTCAAAAAAATTTATTCTTTGATTTGATTAAGTCAATTGTCTTCGCATTTGGTTAACAGCCACTGTTTTTATGGCCAACTGTCAAGAACTGTTGCCTAGAGTGGAATCTCTTAAGATTTAGCCAGATTTTTCTGTGCTTCACTCAATTTCTCTAACATTTCGCCAGTTACGAATAAGAGAGAGAGAGAGAGAGAGAGTGAGAGAGAGAGAGTGTTCACATAAATATTTTTCGCACCGCGTGTAACTTTCTCAACTTTTTATTAAATTCCTTTTTTCTGGCCGCCTGTAACAATCAATTACGAGTCTAACATTTTATGCTCTCCGACATTTATGGTTATTGTTTGGCAGCAAAAAATAACAGGAAGAGGGAGAGAGGTGGAGCTAGGGTGGGGGCAGTCCTCTCTAAGAAACAAATAAGAAATCTCTAGTCGGGTGTGCACGACGAAGAGATTACCTTAATTCTATGCCCTGCTACTGCTTCAATTATTCTAGATTATATCTGAAGTTCTAAAGAACAAAACTTGGTACTCAAAAATTTTCTTGCTCCTGTTCTTCTTCGAATATATGACAAATGTGCTTATGATTAGTTCTTACATTTTTCTTTTACCCAAATTTGCATGCGTCAAATATACTTCCATATCCACATCTCTATCTCTACTATACTTTTTAGTTCTTATAGGATGCACTCTAACAGTTTATAACTGTAACTCTTAAAGATAACCGTCTGACTCAGATGAATCTGAAAACGGAAGGGCGGATGGAGATGAATATATAGAACTCCTCCAACTGCTTGACATACGCCTTGGCTGACGAACAATATACCCTGCTTTACCTATTTTCAATGAGTTCAGGGTATCAAAAGGAGAGTGAGAGAGAGAGAGAGTCCCTCTTTAAGAAAGACCAAGAAAAATAAAGTTATTTTTTTATTATTATGTTTGCGCAAAGTGCGCACTGCGTGTTTTGTGGGCTGCGACCGCAGCAGCGCAGTCGACAAGGTAGGCCAGGACCCAAAAACAAAAAAAAAAAACCAAAAAAAAAAAAACAAAAATGATTGCAAGAGTTAAAATTAAAAGCAAATGTAAAATCATATTTCTATGTGTAAACTTTGCGCCGTGGCCAGGGCCGAGCATCAGGACTCGATATCAACCGCCTCCAACTGCAGGGCAAGTGAAACAAAAGTTTTTTAATAAAATGTTTGCGTTTCACGCAGCAAAAGTTTGGCGCGCCACTGAAAATACAAAAAAAAGCAGCAAAAAAGAAGCAGAATAAAAATCCTGAATCAGAATCGAAATCAAAGAGCAGCGGCAGCAGCAGTAGTAGTAGTAGAGCCCAACAGAAGGTAATCGAGTATGAAAATTGAAATCGAGCTTCCACACTCGCAGAGCAACAACAATCAACAAACGATTGTAATCGAAACCAAAGACAATTGCAGACCTGGACAACACGGCGTATGCGTGTTGTGTTATTAACTGCAGCTACCATTGAACACGACCAACCCCTCCCTCAGAGCGCCAGCCCCCCCCCCCCCCCCCCCCCCCCCCATAAAGTAAACTAAACAACGCCCCTGGGCCTAAAATCTAAAGTTTCATGCAGTCATAGAAAGTGCTAAAGTCTTGGCAAAAGTCCATTCAATATTATCGTCGATTTAGTAAATTTGATAAAACTTATCACTGGAGGCGCGTCTCCGCCTCCTTTTGGAAAGGCGTTGGGCGTTCCGTTCCGCAGATTGAAAATTTATTACATTTTTATTGCCTTAATGGGCGCTCGCGATAATCGAAAATTTATTTAAAAGTGCCAAGTTGTCAATGCTCCGAATGCCCCCGGGCTGACCTTGTCGAGGACCTTGCACCCACCAATCCACCCACCATTTGATTTGTGTGTGGGCGAGAAAGAGGAAAACTTGCAACGGTGTCTTTGCCGGACAAAAGTTGAAGATCTTTAAAGTCATTGGAAATAAAGAAATCGGTGATTTTACAATATATGTGTATATAATAGTGTTTAAAAGCTATCAATGGGGAAGTAAATAGAATATCAAACAGTTAAATGGTTAAATGTAATTCTTTTTCTAGAATAAAAATCTCTAATAATTTATTATTTAAAGTTAAAGTAAATGTAAGGGAAGTAGAAAAAGTTAATAGAATTTTTAATCAATTAAGAGTATACGACTTTAACTTTGTTTAAGCAACGAACAAATGAATAAACAATTAAGAGTTTCAAACTTAAAAGAAAGTTATTTTATTTTGCATACTCATGCTTGCACACAGTTTGTTATTCAATATTAAAGGACTATCAATCAAGAAGTTGAGTTTCATAAATTGAAAATCATCCAAAGTTTAGTAGTTCGAAATCTAGAAAAAGCTTTCAAGCGGTTTGAAAGCTTTATGCATGCGAACTTATAAGCGTGCATGTAAAAAGTTAACTACACGGGTTTTATATTTATGACTTAATATATATATATATATATATCAATGACTATATATATATATGTATATATACAGAGCGAACTATGTGTTTTCCCTAGTGCAAACATTTGTGTTCAACTGCAGGTGGTAGCCGACAAAAAATATAGCTGAAAATATTTACCAAGAGTGTTTCTAACTCCAGATGTTATGTTCCAATCTCCCTCTCTCTCTCTCTCTATCTCTTTCATTCTCATACTCTTTTGCTCTCTATGTCTCTGTTTGTGTTTGTTAACATTGTAAGCCGCTTATGTTGAGCCAAAAATTTTGTTTGTTTTGAAGTTTTAAGCCACCAAATGGCACATGTGTATGCGTGTGTATGCGTGTGTGTGTGTGTGTTAGTCTTTTAAGCAAGAGCCGACTGGCAAGCAATGCCACAGATAGTTTCGACCCGTGTTAAATGAGAATTTCATGTGGCTAAATGCAATGTGGCAAATGGTAATTATTATAACAAATAATATGCATAAAAAATAAGTTGATAGCAGTCATTAAATAAATATTATAATTCCGTACATTCAACTAAGATTACAAGGCAATGCAAAGCTGCTCTCTCGCAAACATTAAATATGCGGCGCAGCATTTTAAAATTATTAATTCATATTTAAATAAAGCAGCACAAGTTAAATTAAGAGCATTTTCATTTAAATAAATATGCATAAATGAGCATTTTAATCAGCCAAACGATGCCACTTACTTTTGTTCATTTCTGCTACAAAATGCAATCGATGCCCAAAAACAGTTTCGACTGGAATTCGCGAAATCATTGGGAGGGAATAGTTTAAGAACTTTTGTTTTTAGCATTTGAGTTCAATTTCATTATTAAACGGAATTCAATGACAACACTTGTTAACTTCAACTTTAGACAGCTAAAAAAATGTCGTCCATTTTGTAGCCTTGTTTTCTTTCAAGCATTTTTTGTTTCTTTTTCCTCCTTTTAAATATAAACAATGAATAACACTGAATTACTTCTGTTTTATTTATTAATTTTCTTATATTTAAAAAAACTTCTACTCAGCTGGGCTCGAAGCCAGATCCTTTACTTTATTTTAACAGCGTGCTACGCAAATCTGATTTAATGTGGATGCCAAAAGAAACAATAATAATATATCCTATATTTAAAATATCTCACTTTTTTCTCTCTTCTCCTGTTAAAAATTTTTCTTAATATTTTTAACTTGACTATCCTTTTCTTTTATGTTTTGCTTTTAATTTGAACTTAAATAAAAAACTATGCAAGCATTATAATTATTGCACTTCTTGACTTGGCTGACTTGCCGATGACTTAAACCTTCGTCCTGTTCTTCTCAATAGTTCTCTCTGGGCTACTGATAAGCCAGCTAAAGCACACATCTAAGGCTTTATTTTATTTGATGTCTTGCCTGTTTAAAACTTTTCATTTTAATAGCTTTAAATGGATTTTAAAAAAATTTTCCCACATTTTGCGCAGATACTTAACTATTTTATTTTTTGACGTATTTTTTATGTAGCTATACTAATGTTTTTCGCACCATTTCGTTTTCGAGAACACCTCAATTAATTAAAAGTTGTTATGCGCTTGTAACTATGATTACACACATTATTTGTTTTACTTTTTTTCAGACTGGGACAACAGCTGGCGCTTTGGGCAAATAAAAATAATATATTTAAATGCAGGACATGTCGCAAAATTGACACATTCAATTTGGCATCAGTTTTAGCGCTAGCGTTAAGTATCAGCTGCAACAAATATCCGTGGCAACTGCTGCCGAGAATTGAAAAAAAAGGTCATCAGGCGATTGCATTCTGTGCTGCTGCAATTTGCTGCAATTTAAGTTTGACTCGAGTTAAGTTTGCCTTGATTACATTTTAAAGTTCACGAGATTCCTGCAAATGCAAAAACTTTCTTAATACAGCAGCTAAGTTCTTTATCCAAAGGATACCCGGACAAGCCAATCGGGTATTTCCATGTCTAATAAAAAGGACATGCTACCCAGACTTTGGCAAAGACAAAAACTTGATTCCTTTTCTGTTTGTTTATTTCATTAAAGTTTAAAAGCGATGTTAAAAATATATTTAAAATAGTGTACTCTGGCATTTACTTATTTTATGTTTCCTCACTTATGTCCATTTAATTATGTAATTACATTTAACATTATCCTGTATTTTAAATTACGCAATTAATTTAATGTGTGTGCAGCAACATTTTCTAGTTGATGTACATTATTATTACTTATTAATATTTAATTTCGTGCTCGCAATTAAAAATCTTTTTTCCAAATTGCATAACTAATGATTTAATTTCTCTTGTTCGCTTCTCCTTCTCTATTCTGAAACTGATTATTTGCATTGCAAATATTCGCAACGAGGCAAATCAGAAATGCAAGCTCTTCACCCCTTCACCCCTCTCTTTCTATCTCTCTCGCTATCCATCTAGCTCAGCAATAATATATACTATATAGATATTGGATTAGATGCTTAGCAAAAGCTTTTGCTTTAATTGAAAATAAACAAAAAGCTCATGAGTTTGAGCGGAGATTACTTAAGTAAATCTTTGAAAGATTAGTCTCGAGTGTGTTAAAGGATGGTTGAAGGACCTGTAATTCTTATAATAAAAAAGATTGTGCCTTATGAACGGAAGATAGGAGTTAATAGTCGATGATTCCATGAAATAAATAACATATTTTAAATAATTGTATTATTATCACTGCATACAAAGAGATATTCTAAATAAAATGGTCGTACCTACTACGTATACTTAATTTTTTTATAAATTGAGAAATAATTATAAATAAATATTAAAGGCTGCTAATAAATTATGTGGGATTGCAAACAAATTAAACATTAATTTAAAATAAAAGACGAATTGTTTTCAAGAAAGTGTCGCTACGTATACTTAATGTTTTGATGTTCCCTTTGTTTCCTCATGTCGATTCTTAAATACAAATTAAACGTGTTATTTATTATTATTTATATTAAAAAAAAAACAATTTTCCCTTCGCTTTAGATTTGAGCTGTTGTCATCCCTATTAATTGGACAAATAGTTAATCATAGTTAATCATGTTAAAAAACAAGTTTAAAAAAAGTTCGACTTAAGTACTCCCCACATAGAACACACTCAAAATTGATGGGATGTGAACTTTGCTAAACTGTTCAACACTGTCGAGGTGCTAAGCCTAGACACACAGTTTGACAATGTTTTGGCCATAAAAAAAAACGAAGAAGAAGCAGAAGCATAATAAACATCATGATGAGCGAACGAGCAGACGCCAGCGAGAACAACAATTGAAATACGGCTCCCAGAGCACATTTTAGGCCACTTTTTGTTGCTGCTATTGCTGCTGTTGCTGTTGCTGTTGTTGGCCAGGCCAAGTCCACCGGGTGCTGTAGGCCAAGTGGTTTGTTGTAGCAGCATTTTTCACAGCCTACTCAGGGCTCAAACTGCGAAATGGCCATAATGTCATTTAATTAAACGCCTGAGAGCAGTTGGCAGTGGGCCTCGACTTCTGGCCAACTTGTCTTGGCCTGTTGTTGTGTTTCTTAGCCGCCGTGTTTGGTGGTTAGCTCCAGCTAAACGGTTAACAAGGGCTAGAAGCGAGTGGCTTAGGGGAGGGGCTCTTCAATTTGGAAGCGGGAGCGGGGTGTGAAGCAGTCCAGCAATTTACGTTCATTTGCATAGATATTAAAAATTGTTAGGAAGTCATTAGTAGGCATCAGTCAAATGACGCAACCTGCATATAAATGAAGCATAATTTTATTATATGGCTGGCGGAAGAAGAACAAGCGGCAGCAGCTAAAGAAGAAGCGGCACAAGCAGGTCATTGGGCTGCTTGACAAATGTGCCCTTCAGCAATAGCCGTATTAATTATTAGTTTTAATTGCGTTTTGGTCGAGCCTCCCCAAATATTTCGCTTTAAAACCAAAAACAGAGGGAGGATGGAGGGGGAGATGTGTGCTTAAATCTTTGCTTAAATTTTCAAAGCCACTCACTCACACACACACACACACACACACACATACAGAGGGCAAAAAGTTGTGCGCAATTAAATGCTTAGACCATAATGTATTTTTCACAAGTTGAGCAATGTTGACCATTCTGTGGGTTCTTCTCAGCTGCGGTTAACAGGGTGCTCCAGGCACTTTACACAGTGATGCCCATTTCTGTATAAATTATTTCCAACAAAGCAAATCTAATGTGTGTGTGTGTGTGTATGTGTGTGGCAAAAAAGGGCTGGGCCACAAGTCAAAAGCTTAACCACAAGCAATTTTATTAAATTTGCAAGCACATTTTTGTTGTCTTACGAGAACTATTTACAATGTATCTACAGCTTCTCCTACTACGACTTGTTCTGCTTCTTCTTGTTATTCGTTTGGCTTATCAAAATTTGTAATTAGATTCTTGCCTAGGTCGGTTGCGCCTCATCTATTTATATGTTTGTGGTATTCGCACTCTGTTGCCCATTTTTACCAAATTTTTCTTACGCCTCACGTTCGATTCGATTGTTCGTCCCCCTTCCACTTCCCCTTTCCCTTCCCTACTACCGTATACACGCGCATCCACTTCCGTTTCCGCCGCCAACGTTTCGATATTAAATGGTGCGCGTAATTAGATTTTAAATTTATTGCGCTCTGTGTATTATTTTGGTCTCTCACCCTCTCTGCCGCTCTTTTTCCTTCTTTTATTTTTTTGTCATTCTATTTATTTTTGTCTGCTTTGGCTTGCATAACAATGCAAATGCAGCAATAAATAAATAAGCAAAGTGTGAATGCGAATCCAATGCGAGGGGCGGGTCCCAGGGCGAGAGGCGTGATGGCGATGGGGCGTGCCACAGAAAAACAAACATGAATTGCCGCAATTCTTATACAAAGGAACGTTTTTTGGCTGTCGGTTGAAATTTAATAAAAATTCTGAAATGGCTTTTAAGTTCATGAAAATTATTTGATTGTACAATTAAAAAATATATGAAAAATTAATTTAAAGTGAACTTTAATTGCGAATAAATTTGATGATGTATCAGAACTTAACCTAAGGTAGACTTAGAAACTAGATCTTAGTTGTGCTTATGTTTTGAATATTAAATTAAATGACATTGTTTTACTTCTTTGTGTTCTTTCCTTGCTTCAATTAAAATAACCTATGTAAATATTTTTTTAATAAGAAAATTTATATTATATCCACATCGAGATCGAGATCTTGAGACTGGCTTATAATTTCCTGCCAATTGGCTTTGTATAATAAGGAGTCTAAGTCCAAGGCAAACATATTTCAAGCTCTGCAAAATAGATTGAAAGGTTACACCGACTTAAATATTATGATAATCGCAATATTTAAGACATTTTCAACCGACTGTAAAAGCTAATTACACGCTTATTCAATAATATGTTTGAAAATCATAAATAAATTATTAAAATTTAATTATCTTGCAATTTTCTGTGCATTTTTGTTAATATTATTGCGGGGCTATTTCTCTTTGATTAAACAACTGATTTATTAATAGCTGCTGCCTTTTATTGCTGACTCCCTCGCTCATTCTCCGTCTCTTAGCCACCCACACGTTTGGCCACAATAATGCGGCCTTGCAGCACATTCATAGAGTGCAACTCCGGCCACAGACAACTGACGGCCTGCACCACATACACATTGTGTGCTGTGGGTGGCTTTTGGGTGGCTAACTGCCACTTAAATGATAATAAATATAGGTGTACATATATATGTGTCCATATGTGTGCGGCGCAAGTTGTGGGCGGCGTGAGTAATGAGCGCTTAATAAGGCTCACTTGGACATATTTGCGACCTAGCCAGCTGGCCCGCAGTGTTCAACATGTACATATATGTCTGTAAGTGTGTCTGTGTGTGTGTGTGTGTGTGTGTATGTTTTTATTATAATTTACATATGTGAAAATATTTATGCATATTAAATATGCGCGAATGAGTGCAACAGTTTGGCATTCACTTCCACCCTATTTTTCTTTTTTTTTTTTTTTGCAAATTTCATAAATCATTGCGCAGTGTTAAAAACGATGAGTCGACGTCCTGTCAGATCGGGAGCCTGCAGGCCAAACAGCCAGCCAAACAGCCAGCCGAACAGCCAACCAGACAGTCAGCCAGTCAGCCTGGCAGCTCATATATCCTGTCCGCGATACGAGCAGGAGCGAGCTTGACGTGTGGTTCGATGAATCGGTGAAGGGAGTGAGGGAGGGAGGAGTCAGGAGTAAGGAGTGGCGCCTCGTCTTAACTTATTTACACATGTTTAAAACGCAAATGAGCCGTAAAGCGCTGATAATGCAACAAACAGACAATTGACGGTTGCAACTGTTGTGTGACAGGGTTGCCAGACTGCTAAATATGTTAAGGGGAAGTGTTTCAGGCATACTCTGTTTTTCAATTGTGTGCGAAACTGCTAAGAGAGGGGCAGAGAAAGAGAAAGAGAGAGAGAGAGAGAGAGAAAGGGAGAGGGAGAGAGAGAGAGAGAGAAAGAGAGAAAGGGAGTGGGAGAGTAGAAAGAAAGAATGAAATAGTATATCCGAAGACTTTGTGTAACTTTAATATACTATATTTTGAGCGAAATGTTTCAGCTCAGCTTATCTGACTGTGGTATACTCTATTTTTAACAATCTACAAATTTGTATGGCTTTAACATACTTTGTTTTGAGTTGGCTGAATGCAGTTGTGTTTCAGTACAATTTATCTGACTGTTGGATACTCTGTTTTTCATTTTTATTAATATAGGTTGTTAAACAGATAAGAGAAACACGTAAGGGAGAGAGAAAGAGAGAGATAGAATTAGAAAGAAACACTCTTAATAAGTAAAGTTTCTTTAACTGCAAGATACTCTGTTTTGTGTTTCAGTTTATCTGATACTGAAATAATAAACTTAAAGCTATTGTCAAAAGACATTGTTTGAATTCTAAGATGGCAATTGTATGCATCGATAGCGAATAACATTCATAGCTTTCATTTGTATTAAAAATTAATTGGGATATAGCTCTTAATATTAAAAAGGTATTCCCAATTAGCAAATAAACCAAGTTCCACAATATCTGGTCATCTTTTTAGCTTGGTTTCTTTTCAAATAATTACTTATCCACATCGACATGACTTCGTCGATACTGACGATATTGATACTCACTAGGCATTTTTTTTACTTTCACAAATATACTCTTTCAGAACTGACTTCGCCTGTCCGGCACAGACATCTGCAGAACTTCAGTATACCCTGTTTTACACAGTTTCAATTGATTTACAACTTTTGTACCCCCCGGCCAGCATTTACAATTGTGCCTTTACAAAAGTTTTGCTCGCCTTTCTCTTGCTGTTTCACACATAGCGAGTATTTACTTTATTTTCTTAATGGCATCAGCTTTCCAGATTGCAAATTGCTTTGTGCTCTCGTGCTTGGCCCCAGCCAAAGAAACCGCGAAAGTATTTCATATCACGCGAACTCTGACTCGCAGATAGAGTCGTTTATTTTTCAGTCCATCTGTCCGACGGTTCGCCTGTCTGGCTGTCTGTCTGTCTGGCTGTCTGTCTGTTTGTCGGCTCCTCTGCATCTGTTTCTTATGCCTGCAGCATACTCCAGGCAAGTCAAATGATGCGTTCGCATCCCGCATCCTGTCGATGAGTGGCAGGAATCGTAAACCTTCTGTGCATTGTACATATCTCTTGCATATCGCTGGGACGATGAACCATCATGCCCAAACACAATGGCGTAAAATGTGTTACGGAAACCACAGCTGAGTGAACCACCAGGGAGAGTCCAGAGCTTAAATCGTTGCCAATTCCAATTCCAATTCCAATGGCCAACAGGCTCAATAACGCATCCAATAAAACTTGTACGTAAATTCCGCGTATTTTAAATGTGTTCGCGGCAACAAGCAAAAAATTGAAATCGAGATCCTGTTGTTTTTCTTCCTTAGGTTAATCAACAGACATACTCAATTTAATGGAAAGTCTAATGGGAAGTCCGCAGATTAACTAGATTCTTTACCATAAATAAAGATTGGCAGCAGTTATTGTTAAGCATGGTCAACGTGCAGTGGGGTCCATTTTATATCAAGCTTCTGGATGTAAATTATATTTTGGATTATTGTAAAGTGTAAATATGCAGAGATGCAAATATTGATGCTGATCAAGAATATATACGCATTATGGGGTCAGTTAGAATATAAACACCTGCAACTTTACAATAAATATCTCCGATATATTTTTTTTTTTCACGTCGATAAGTGATATTATATTTTTAAGGTCTCTTTATCCAGCTTTATATCACTTGACATTGGCAGCACTGTCAAACGTACTTTTTATTGTAACTCTTACGGCTTTATGTTTGTTTGTATTTGTCAATTTTATGAAAGGTACTAAAAACAAACATAAAAACTTTTGCTTCTAATCAATTTTCCTCTCTACAAAACATAAGTTCAAATATAAATAACATATTGTATTATCGTACTACACACTTACATCATCATAAGGCAACATACATATATATAGCTACGCACACACGCGCATATTTCTAAGCGTTTATCAAAAAACTATTAACCTCTTAATTCTGAATATTTAGATAACACATAAACTGATAAAAAAAAAAAACATAAGCGTGCGAAATATGTGTCTTCCTCTACAGCTCGTAAACAAACACAAATTGAGGTCTTTATATAGCAACTTAAGTGAGCGGGTATATTGATTCGATAGGTAATGACGTTTAAGAAATAGATACCTTTAATACATTAATATACAAAGCTTTATATAATCAAATATTAATAGAAGACATTTTATTATTATGTTATTAACATAATTGTTAACACACTGCTATGCAAATAAAGAGACAAATACAAAAAAACTGTAGAAAATGCCAACTTTATATATGCCCAGCATCAATGCCCGTATTTAAAGGGTATTCTGTAAGCCCTCCTTTATAGCAGGTCAATGTTTAAGTGCATAAATTTGCTCGTCTAGGGACTTAAACTTAGGCAAAGTGTTTTTGCCATTTTTTTGTGTGAGCCATTAAATTAACGCCTTATGCGATCCTATCGCACGATTCCAGAAACATGGCCAACAGAAAAAACTTGGCGACAGGCAGCCACGAAAATTGTCACTCATATGGGAATAAAATGTTTAGTGTTGAATTATAGAGATGAGTGCTTAAAGATGTTCAATGGGCGACTTATTATATACGTGCTTGTATATAATACACTGAAGGAAATTATGGATTATTGACTTGAGATATATGTGCTTCAACTGCGATCTTGTTGAGGTTAGTAAAAATTAGCTTTGATTGTAAGTCAGTATATTTTCGTAAGACTTTGATTTGTAGAGCTTTGAACTTTAGATTCTTGTTAACTGAACCCAGGTACTAAACTCCTTAGTCTTTTCTCTCAGTGTACGGGCAACTTACTAAGCTGGGCGGCTACTGTCAGTGCTTAGTTAAATAGTGTTAGTTGTGTATTTATAAACGCAGGCAGTTCTCATGTAGTGTGTCATAAAAAGTAATTCGAAGCGAGCTGAAATTAAATAAACGTCCATTTCGCAAAAAAAGCCCAAAAGACGCGTTAAAAATTTTATATACGTATCAGATCATATATACATATATATATTTATATATGTAATCATATATATATATGTATATCTATATATATGCAAAATAAGTAAAGTAATCAAAATGCTTCTGGCCAAACAGAACAGTTTCAATATGCTGGACAGCGATACAGAGATGCAAGGCGACACGCTGTCCAGTTCCAGCCAGGACCTCAAGTCCTACTCAGATGGCGAGATAAGTAAGGCGACCAAGCAGCAGCAGCATCAGCAGCAGCAGCAGCAGCAGCAACAGCAGCAGCAACAACAACAACAGCAACATCAACAGCATCAACAGCAGCAGCAGCAATTAGTCCACTTACCATTCAAGCATCCGCTGGAGCACACGTGGACCTTGTGGTACCTGGAGAATGATCGCAGCAAGAGCTGGGAGGATATGCAGAATGAGATAACAAGTTTCGATATGGTTGAGGATTTCTGGAGTCTATACAATCACATTAAGCCGCCGTCTGAGCTCAAAATCGGCAGCGACTACTCATTGTTCAAAAAGGGCATACAGTTAGTATAGATACCCTAGCTTTATAGCAGCTTTTCCCCCATTGAAGTTTCACGTTGCAGACCCATGTGGGAGGATGAGACGAACAATGATGGCGGCCGCTGGGTCATCAGCATTGGACGCTGCAGCAAACTGGAGCTGGACAAACTCTGGCTGGATGTGGTAAGTTCCAAAGATACCAAAGTTCCCGTTAGAGAGCTCATCTGTGCAACTCGTTGCAGCTGCTGATACTGATTGGTGAGGCTGTTCAGCATACCGACGAAATCTGTGGCGCTGTCATCAACTTGCGCAGCAAGAGCAACAAAATTTGTAAGTAGCGAAAATGTTGCCCAGCATTATCACTTTTATATACCCTAAGCCCATTCAGGCAGGGTATATAAGTTATGTGGCAAGCAATAGCTGGCAGATGGCAGCTGCCATACAGTCTAGGCTGTCTGTTTGTTAGTCTGCTTTAAGGCTTATAATGAATTATCTTTATGCGATATCTGATCCCATTTGCTTAATATCTAAAGAGCTTCATTTACAGTTCCTTTACAGTATACAAAGTTTTAAATCTTTCAGTAACATTAGAAAAAATTGTGGATATTTCTGTACTTTAAAGAGTCTGCTTAGTGAAAATTGCATATTGATTGGATAATGATAACTAGAAGTGCAGCTTATAGACGTACTATAATATCAGATATATTCAAATATTTGAAATAGTGCCCAGGTAAACTGTTCAATAGAGTAGCTTGGAAATGGGCTTAGGGTAACTGGCAGTCGGGCACACCCGACTTGCTTGCTCTGGGCCATCCGTTTTGCCCCCCTTTCTGTCATTTTGTATCGCGTTACGCTCGCAGCGATTTGGACCGCCAATGGACAGAACGAGGCGGCCGTGATGGAGATTGGGTACAAGCTGCGTAAGCTGCTCGGCCTGCCGCCGCACAATTTGCAATACCAGATGCACAAGGATTCGATGAGCAAGCAGGGATCGCTGGTGAAAGCCGCTTACATCCTGTGAGCCGAATATGTTATTTATTTTGCTTTAGCAGCTGTTGTCGCGAACGTCTTTCTTCTAACCACTAAACCCTCCCTCTATATCTCTCTCTATATATCTATATATATATAAAGCAGTTGACTGCGAGTGTATTCCAAAAATGTAAAAAAAAAAACAATAGCTTGTGTACATGGTTTAATTAAATTAGAGCTTTTTTCAAATTTTCTGCAAATAAAGCGCAAAAAAATTACCAAAATTCAAATATTGCATAGTTAGAATTTGTTTACAGCAAATAGAGAGGTTAAAATATACAGGATATTTATATAGAATAGGTAAAAAACAAAAAGAACGCAGTATATATGTATATTTAAAAATACTGTAAAAAAAATACTGCAGGTCTTATGAAATATTATGCAAACGTATGCAGCACTCGCCTGCAAATAAAAGCGCCAAAAAATATTTTTAGAAAATAGAAAAAGGAGGAAAATAATAGTCAAGGGACAACTATTAGTTAGAAGTGGCGCCACAGACAGTGACTGCAAAAGATATATGCCCACTTGGCACTTGGCTGGTGGAGCGCGCAACGCTCAAGACAAAAGGGTCAACAATGGAGATGCCGACGCTGATGGTGGCTCGGCGGCGCTGCAAGTGGCATCGAGTGGCTGCAACGTAAATTGAAACAATTGAATTTTGATGAAATATGCAGCGTGCAGCGGCATGCAACATTCAATTGGAAATATGCCCTCGATACGCCTCGCGTATGATAACGAGTGGCAACAACATTCGCCCGGCTATAAGAGTTGCTGGCACGTGCCACGACTTGAGGCAACTTCATCATGAGGCAACTTAAGTTGACAAAACTATCGTCAAACTTGCACCTGTCCCCCTGTCCTACCTGTCTGTCGCGTTTTGATGGGGCTTAGCTGTAGCTGCCGCTGTTGGCAATGACTACTGTACTGAATGTGGCATCAAAACCGCGCACGTGCCACATGTCAGGCAGCTGCGTTGCTCCTGCTGCCGCCTCCTGCCTTCAACTTTGACATGTTGCCAGCAAAACAGACCCTCCGCCCCTCTCCCCTACATATACACACACATGCACATATTATCAGACACAGGTAATCGTTGCCCCTTGCCCCATGCCCCTCTGACCTGCCCCAGCAAAATTTACAAATTAGTTGCTCGAAACGTGACTTGAAAATTGTTGCAGTTACTTTTTTGGCGTTTGCAAATGCTGGTGCTGCACAACTTTTGCAACATGCAACTTAATTACAAAATAAATAAATTATATTGCAATTAGTTAAGTTCTTCACACACGCACACACACATACAGACACGTGTATGCATATAATAAATGTGAATTGTTATTTCAAGCTTTGTTCATATCGATTTGACTTTGCTGCCAATTCGATTAACGTTGCATATTTGTTGTGGCTTAAGTGCGACTTTGTTGCATGTAAAATGCATGTTCAATTACAACGAATGACACGTGTTTTAGCCATTGAGTAGACCTTGTACAGTGATTGCCTGTCAACATGTGGCACCGCTGCCTGACAGTAACAAGCAGACTTGCCTTTTACTTTCCTTGCATAGCTTAACAGTTTCTTGGAGCGTTGCCTTTACACTGATCAATAACAGAGGCGCAAAGAGAAATTAGACTGTTCTGCAGAGCGTAGCTGGGAGATCTGTAACAGTGCCAAAATGAGTAGCAAACTGTTCTGCTATCTCGCTTGCGTAGCTCAAAAGTTTCATTGAGCGTTGGCTTTACACTGGTCAATAACAGAGCGTAGCTGGCAGATCTGTAACAGTGCCAACAGGAGTAGCAAACTGTTCTGTTATCTTTTCACTGGCTGATCAATAAGAGAGGCGAAATGAGAAATTAGACTGTTCTGTCAGCATGAGGCTCACAGATCGGTAACAGTGCCAAAATGAGTGGCTATTCTGCTATCTCGCTTGCTTAGCTTAACAGTTTCTTTAAGCTTATGCTTTATTCAAGCTGATCAATAAGTGGAGTAAATGTGTGAAGTTTAGCACCCATTCTTTATCTTTTAATAACAAAACCAAAAGTAATAAAATAATAATAGCTTTTAAGTCGTGTGTTTGGTACATAAATAGACTATTTAATTTTAATTTTAATTTTTTGCATTTCAATCTGCAGCGAACTTAGCGTACTTTACAGCTGAAGTTGATAAATGGATAACAGTCTGATATTTGAATCATTGCATTGCTTGCCAGCATCTTTATTACACATAACAAAACCAAATGATGTTGTGAGATTAATATAGTTGAAAAAAGATTCACTGCAAATTATAACAATTTAGCAACATATTGGAGCTGCTCTCGTGCTCGTAGAACTCATAAACATAGTTGAAACTGATTTGCTGTAACGCAATTACTGGTAAATTGCCAGATAATCATGTACAATTAGAATGTGTCTACCCCAAAACGAATTGTTAAGTTTCTCTGTTATTTGCGATACTTTTTGCGTTCTTTTGCCGGCCCCGTCTGGCTCATCTCTCACATATATCAACACATTTCATGCAGTGCGCAGAGAGACACATAGTAGAGCTTCAGTTGGATTTTTATTGCCACAGCTGCTGACCCAAGTACCGCAAACTAACAGCAGAAGCACCAACCGGCCACCCAACCTCCGCCCACAACTAACCTTTGCTTATGTATTGTTGTGGCTCTCGTACAGTTGTTATTTTCTTCTTCTTCCTCTTCTTTTTATACACTGAACCCATTGAAAATCAGTGAACAGGGTATAATGTTTATGTGGAAATGTATGTAACAGGCTGAAGGAGGCATGGCTGATCCTAATAGGTACATTACTGTCTGTCTGTCTGTTTGTCCGTATGTATGAACACGTCGATCTCAGCATCTATAAGAGCTGGAGACTTGAAATTTTGTGTGTAGGTTCTTCCAAAGCATGCGGATATCGAGTTTCTTTCGTAAAGCCGATCGCTCTTTCCATTTTCTTGTTTTCGATAAAGATACAGGGAATTAGAATCAGGGTTGGTTCAGGGTATATCCTAGTCGAGCACACTCGACTAGAGCTTTCTTTCTGAATATATTTTTTTTTTTGGCAAAGCAACGCAGCACAACATAAAAATAAATTGCACTTCTGACACTTAAATACAGTTGAAAAGCGGCGGGGATTGCGGGTGGTTCGGTGGTTCGGTGGTTCGGCGGTTGGCTAGTTGGGTGGGTCAGGCAGGCAGTCAACGGCGGACACATGATTAAGTGGAGTTTGTGGTTCGCTTTTGCGTTTGGGGAATACGCATGTAAATCTATTTCAGTATACATTATCGTCGTCCAGTTGAAGCTTAACTTTTATCATATAATAAAATGTAATTTTCCAACTCGTAATTCTCTGGTAATTAGAATTTATAGCAATCTTAATCGTTTTTGGCAGCCCGGAAATGCACAGAGAGAAAAGCCAGCTAACCTAACAAGGCTGAGTGGCCTCCTTTATTAAATTTTGTATTTTATTCATAGAATTTCATTAGGCCGAACGAAATGTTAGACTTGATTGTTATCAAAATACTCGCAGCACACCTTGACCGCACTTTTGTGTTAACCGCATCAATGCGAAGCATTTGTAAATTAAATATTAATAAAATGAATTCCAGTCGGGAAAACTGAATGGAATTTACTTTTTACAAAATTCTCCATTTCGAATTAATAGGAATTTATGACGCCCGTAACGACAAAACAAGACGCCAGAGACTGGCCCTACCTACAAATATATAATAGGTATATATACACACATACAAATATTTATATGTATATCTGTATTCATAGAGACTGAGACGTAACAACGAGACATGTGGAGGAAGAGAGTGCTCTAGACTGAGCCTGGCTGCAAATATTTTGGGGCTAAAAATATTATTGCTATTCGAAAATTTCAGTAGCTCCTGCGCCTGGCCTCAGACCAACATTCTTGTATGCTCTATGTGTAAGAGGCAGGAATGTCTACCCCAGCGAGCTCAAAAGAAAAATACAAGAAAGAAGAAGCTTACACATGCATTAGAGTCACTAGATACCCTATAACATAAAATTTGGAAGTTCGATTTAAGTTAAGGAATACAATTGATAAATACAAGTGTGATAGATCTTGAAATTAATTATAAATTGATAAACAGTTGTATAGTCTGGATTTATATTGACCCGATCAGAGAATTTTATATGTTGATTTAAAAATTATTAAAAAATCAGGAATATTTAATATATATATATACAATCGCAATCATTGTCACCTGCATGCTCTGATTTTAGCATACCCATCGACACCATTTAAATTCAATAACAGGGTATAGCAACACGCTTAGAATGCTGCTGCCAGCTATCTATTTAATATATACACAACATGCTTATATATATAAATATATACTATATCTAGGCTCATAAATACATAAATATGCTAAGAGAAACAACAATGGGAAGAAGAAGTAAATCGGCTCCCCCCCTTTTTTTGGCCACGTTTTTATAAGCAAATTGAAGACGACGTTTGAAGCTGAACGAAACTATAAAAAAAAGAGCCGCAGAAACCGCATCAAACGCACAACGGGATATTAAGCACAAAAGTTGAGCGAAAAGATTTTTAGTAGCAGATCAGGGCAGCGGAGCTGAACTTAATGAAATAAAGCACTTGCTGGGCACACACACACACTCGCTCACACGCATACACGCACACACAAACGTTTTTGGGTGACCTGAAACCCAAAGCTAAAGCTAAATGCAAACCTTAGCATAAGAAGTCAGTCATGAAAATCGTACGTGAGCAATGAAAAAGTCGCAAACACTTTATTATACATATATAGAAGGGGAAGGGAGCGAAACAGACAGAGACGAAGAGCGATAGAGAGAGTGGGGAGAGGGAAGAGGGAAGGCGTGTCTGCCACCGAATGCTACGCGCTGCGTATACGTAATATTTGCCATGTAGCTAAAGGCCAGCCAACTGATGGAGAAACAATGAAAGGGAGAGACAAACAAGGGGAGCGAAAAAGAGTGCGAGAGGGAGAGAGATGGATAGAGAGGGGTGGAGCGAAGCGGTTTGGAGCACGGGCGATTTACACTCATTACTCATACGCCGCGTCATTGTGCCCGATAAAGAGCCAAAGACAAAGGAGCCCAAAAACCGCACGCAGGACAGCAGCAACAACAACGACAGCAATAACAACAACAAAAACAACAAAAACAACAAAAACAACAAGAGGCGCGTAAGGACATTGCCAATGCATATAATGATAGAAGGGGCTTCGGAGGAGGGAGAAGGGGAGAAGCTGTTGCTGGCGTCAAAGAAAGGAAGGGGCGTGAAGTAGATTGTAGCTGCTGCTTGCCTGCCGTTGGTATTTTAGTTGGTATTTTGGTATTTTGAACATGTTCACCGGCAGCTAATGCATAGTTTATGGCGCCTATTGGTCGAAAGTGTTTGCCCAAATTGGTTTAAGCGCTGCCAGCGCACTTAAAGCCCATCAACAGTTAGGGTCAAGTCAACGCTTTTCTTTCGTTTAAAGCCCTTAAAAAGCTGTTAAGTTTGCATATTGTCAATTTGACAGTGGCAGCGTATGCGGCGTATACTTAATTTTATAATTCAACGGAGCAAATCATTGCGCAAATAAACAAAAATTTTGCAGAAAAACTTATTTGCAAGCAGTAGAAGGTTGAATACTCTACATATTATGCATCTGGATCTATAGCTATAAGTATTTTGAAATGATTGTAAATGAAATAGGAGCTATAAGATATAGTAGCTGGATATAAATAAATTATTGTTTATAAGTAACGTACATTTGAAGGCTATATACGTAATATAGTAATACAATCTTAACAAGATTTGGTAATTATGCTAGATGTGCGAAAGCTATTTAGTTATAAATTTGACTGTAAAAACTTTTTCTCATCAAAACAATATATAAAAATTTGTTCATACTTAAAATACTTTCTGAATGATGTTTTCTATTGAAGCTGCTCGATATAGAAGTTTCACATCCATGACATATTGTTTATATATCAAAAGTATATTAAGTATATTAAGATTTCATTGCTTACTATAAACAAGAAAGGAAGATAACAGGTGAGAGAGATTACAAAGTAAGAGCGGATAAGCTTAAAATCCATATGCATACAATCGTAGCTTAAAGAGTGCTCCATGCAAGCCTCACAGACTTCGTGACCGCATTGTAATACCCTCTGCAAGTTTATTGGAGAGTAAACCCTCAATCTCTGTGACCAAAAACGTGATCAAACTGGCTAAGGATAAGAATAAGGATAAGGATAAAGCCTAAGACCGACAAAAAGCCGTTGGCCTGAACAAATTTGTGTGCCAGGAAGTGAAATCGAAACTACAAAGTGCACTAATTTGAGGTGTCGACAAAAGGGTTGTGGGTCCAGTTAAAACCAGACCGCACGAGCTGAGGCTTTGATGTGCGCTCAAGGGTTGCCAAGGTGGGCAGCAGATAATCTAATCAAAGGACCAACAAGCAGGACCTGAAAAAGGTTTCGCTTTATTTGTTTATTTGTTTATTCGTTTGTTTGCCTAACCACACACACATACACACACACTAGCACACTAGCATATTAAGCATTCCAGTCACACAAACACAAAGGCACAACAAAGTGTCCTTTATATATATATATATATATATATGTGTATTTTAACTGTATGTATGTATTCAAGACTTATTTAAATATATAATTCCTAGCGCCTTGGCATAACTGTCAACTCAACAACGGCTGCTCATCTTTTTAATAAGTATGCAAATGCCAAGTCCAAGGTTCTAAGGCGGGAGTTTTGGGAGGCATTCCTTTTGGCATTATTTCGCCTGGTTTTGTTTTTAAAATTTCACGAAGTTTTTCCTTTTTGGCCACATTTGCGTCTAGACGTTATATAAGGGAACATCACAAATTTATAAGCGCTTGTTGACTAACAAAACGTGAAGCTAAATACCTGAATAAAGTGAGCAACAAAGAGATAGAGATAGAAAGAGAGTGAGACAGAGAGAACGAGATATGAGAAACAAATGCAGCTCTTAACGAGTTTCATATAAGCAATTACTGCATTTGTGCCAGAGATTATACAAAGAAAAATGCTCAAGAGCAAACAGCTGGTCGAATATTCAATACCCTAGAAAGACAGTAGTGTAGTAAATTATTACGGATAAGAAGTGCAAAAACTAGAGAAAAGATGAAAGACAAGATGAGAAAAGAGATGAAGAAGAACAGTCTGGAGCTGAGAAAAGAAGATAAATAAAGAGAGGATAAGTAAATAAATAATAGAAGATAAATAAAGAATAGTAATCAGTGAAATGTGACAAACAAACTCACAAGTCGTGCATACCCGGCAAAGTATGGTGCACAAATTATGAGTCTGCATTATGATAACTTAATTACAGCGCAAGCCAGGCTCATAATTTGCTACCTATGCATGCCGCTTGGCTATTGTGTACTCCATGGCAGATATGTAACAGATATATAGCAGATATATAACAGATATTTATATACATGGATATATGTGTATATAAAGCTGATGTCTGGAGCTCTTTGCTGGTCGCTTACTTAAGCTAAAAGCTTTTCTGTATACATTTTAATTAATGTGCAACATTTAAATGCACAGCAAATGGCGTTAACATCGTTGTTGTGGTCAGCGCCGCACACAGGTTGATGCAGCCCCAAAAAGGGGGCGTGCTTGGGGCAGAAGTGAAGCAGAAGGAGGTGGGCGTGGCAGAGAAGTATTGCTGCGAGCTGTGAGCCCAACTTTTGCCATGCGTGTGCGTTATAGTTAAAGCAGACGACAGATAAACCAGTGTTAAGCACAAATTAATGGCCTTAATTTATGCACAGCGAAAGGCCACACCCACACACACATACACCAACTCACACACACATACACACTCTCACGGCAGATTTCGCGCAGCGGTTTTAATAACTTAACAAAAATGTATTGCCGCGACTTGCAATGCCGGCTAATTAGTATTTAGTAATTGAAAACGGGCTCTTGGTCAGTTCAACGAGCATCAACATCGATAAAGCTAACAGTAATGAGTGGCAGTGCTTGACTGTAAGATACCCTGTCCACAAATGTAAGTGTTTAGTAATTGAAATCGGACTCTTGGATGTTTCAACGAGCATCAACATCGATGAAGCCAGCAATCAGTTAGACTGCCTGACGACTAGATACCCTATACAGAAGCAATAGTATCAGCAAGGATAAAAGAGAGACTGCCTGACTAGAATAGGTCGAGAGCATCGACATCGATACAGCTATAGTAAATGCGTGAGAATACTTGACTATTAGATACCCTGCGCGCTAAATAAGAGCTTTAGGCAATTAAAAACAAACTCAAGCAATCAACAACAGTGGTGAGGATATAAGCAATGTGCGCGAGTGCCTGACTAGTAGATACTCTATAAAGAAATATCAGCATTTCGTAATTCCCTTAAACGAACATAAACAGCGATACAAGTAAGAGCGGTGGAAATCTGACTTGTAGATATCCTATAAACAAGGGGCAGTATTAAATAATTGAAAACAGTTCATTTACTTCTATATACTAAATAATATATATAATGAATTTATAAAGAGCGTAAACTTGTGGCAAACATTCGGAAGTAATGTAATTCAAGGGTTTTCGTACCTATTTTCTTAGAACCTCAAAACAATGTTCAAGAGGCAAAGCGAAGTTTTTCGTTTTGTTGAAGATTAAATTTACTGTTAGCCATCTTGCCTTTTTTAAAGAAGATTTAACTGGTCATAACAACTCAGCACTTAATTCGGATGATATATGCATATAGTAAGAGATTAACTCGTTTTTCTTTTGCCTTCCTTTAGAGCAAGAAGGAGAAAAGACTTATTGATTTGAGCCTCTCAATCTACTTTAAGGTAAACCCATCTTTCTGTGATCCCAACCGGACTTTACTTACATAAATAAAGAGAGAGAGAGAGAGAGAGGAAGGGAGAGAGAGAAGGAAAGGTATATGGCTTAAAAAAATTTCGCACTTAATTTTGATAACGAATAAATACACACCCCGTCTTAACGCAACACATGCATACATATATGTATATTTAAGCCAGCATTTACCACCAATATACCCACAGGTTTTTATGCCCATTTTCAAGGGGTACAGTTTATAACAAGCGACAAGCAACAACAGCAACAACAGCAACAAAGAGAACACCAAAACGCGAAACATCATCGGAACCGTGGGCAATGTAATCAGCACTACTTAAAGCCAATTATGGCCAAATATGGCCGGTAAGCCCTCGCACACCTCATCCAGCTACTTCTCTCTGTTCCTCTGTCGCTCTCTCCGTTTCTCCTTTTCACTCTAGCCGCTTTTTCAATGGGGCATGAAGCGCGTCCGTTCACATTTGCTACGTGCCACGCCTTTTTGGGCACGTTTGCGGTTCACGCTGCTGCTTCTGCTGTTGCTGTTGCTGTTGCTTCTGCTGCTGCAGTTCGTTCTGCTGGCAGTGCAGGTGCTGCGGGTAACGGGGCAGGTGCGGGTTGCGGGTGGTGTTGGCGGTGCTGGCGATTTTGTGATATGCCGCGCGGTTCGCTGCCAACGACATTGTGTAAATGCCAAACTGCACTTTCTGTGTGTGTGTGTGTGTGTGTTGGTGTGTGTAAATAATTGGCAACATTTGTGCCGGGCACAAAATACAGTCACACACACACATACACACACATCCAGAGCGTCGCACACACAATGGCCACGCCCACCGTCACGCCCCGTTGGGCAACACAGCGAAATGAAATTTGCAAAACCCTCAAAAGGTGTTGACAATTATTTGCATAACAAAGCTGGCAGCACTGCAGTTGCCAAACTCTAAAAATTGTTCATAAAATCAACAATTGGCGGCGAAGCTTTAAATTTCTAAATTTTCCTTCTAAATGAATATAATTTGTTGCAATTCCTGCACTTTTTAGTTGAGTTTTAGGTTTTTTGTTTTTTTTTGGTTTCTTGTGGCTTCTCTTGATGTGGCCGTAATTAAAAATTGGCCATTTTAATGGAAACTTTTTGGGATTAAATTTCAACAGCAATTAGCTTGAAGTTTGCAAATGCATTTTAAAGTGCTTCAATGGATATCTTTGGAGAGGATACCTTTAATATTAACTATTATACTTATGGAGCATACATAGTGCGTATCTTTATGGGCTCTATTAGAGTTAATTTTACCGAGAAATTTAATTTTACTTATATTGTTAAAAGTGATTGAATTTGAACTGTGGAAGAGATTGTGAATAGGAACTGAAGAGATTTGCAGCCAATCTAGTCTGCTTTAGATTGGCTAAGTTTATAATATAAACCTTATAATTATAGATTGTAGCTAATGTATTAATGATCTTGCATGTATATCTTTTACTTAACATTACTACTTAATTAATTACTTACAAAAGTCAAAATGGAAATGCATTTCAATAAGGTTGTTTACAATAAGAACTTTCCTATAGTTCTATCTATAAAAATCTTTTTTACTTTCATATTTTCGTTCTTTGGTTAACTGTTACTTAGGCAAAATATTTCCAATTTTTGAAAGTCATGTCTTTTTGAGCTCGTATAAGTCAACAGAACCGATGGACGTTTATAATTTCAAAAACTAAATTTTGTCCATTTTTCCATCATCAGATATTTTGCCAAAATGGGCATAGTTCCAAAATTAATATGTATTTACTCTATTCCATTCTATCGAGTTTCCGGACTGTATAATGGTCTAACTTTTTAAAATCGAACTGAATTTAACCTTGTTATGACAGTTGGAAGTTCATAAATAATCTCGAATCGTCTGCCTGACTGTATTAAAACTTCAAAATTTGACACATACATATATCATCATGAATCGATGGTGAGAAAATCATAATAAATAACAGATGGATCAAAATATGATATTATATTTGTAATCATAAAAATATATTTGTAATATATTAAAATATATTTGTAATATATTCGTAATCTGTAATAAATAAACAGAACATATTAAATAGTCAAACGAAAATGTGGAGAGAATTAAACCATGATTTTTGCAACAGACTCAGTCAAAGCTTTAAAAACTACAAAAATAAATAAAATAAATCGAGAAATTTTACTGCATTTTCTTTCAAAACTAAAATATACTGAGAAAAATTGACTAGAATTTGTTAATTAAGTAGTTCAAGTAACATTTAGTTAATATTTCTTTGATTAGAAAGGAAATACAATTTTTTAATATATCCTTCAATATCGAACGGAAAAATTGAAAAAGGGACTTACTTATTTTTATTCTGAAAATATTTGGACTTAAGCTGACACACAACTACGGTACAATTTCTCTCTGTGCTGTACTCAGACATAAATATTTGGCATATCAGTGAGAATACACATAAAATAAACCATTTTTTATCATTACATATATGTGTATATGAATATTCTTATGTATGTGTAGGAATTTATCCTTGTTTGCAGCTGAAAAGTGAAAGACTAAGAATGGAAGCTGCGATGCGTGTTGATTTTTACGAGCTGCGTCCTTTGAATAGGTGCTGTCAGCTGTTATTGCATAATAAACTCGTAAGCCTGGTCAATTCGACTTGGCCAAACACACAGAAATAAAGCTGAATATAAATGCAATTTCTCTACGCTTTTTTCTTTAGCCAACTTCTGAGATTCGGGACAACGGCGACTATAATTTGCTACACACAAAAACTATGTGGCAACGCCTCCGGGTGGCAACACTCCATGTGCCACTCCCACAGCTAAGCGGCACGTTCGCTTAGGCACAATTTTTGAGTAACAACTTTGCTGCGTGACACGAATGTCGAATGGAGCACGAGAAGAACTTCGAAAAATGTTTCGGCTTCCAACACGTCGCGGATTGCGAATGTGTGTGTGAGTAATAATGATGATGATGATGATGACGATAACAATAATAATGATGTTGGCTAAGACCTTACCCAAAATAGCAACACATAAACAAAGGGTTAGGGCAAGATTGAAGAAGTTGAAGAACTTTAACGAACTGAGTTAAGAAAATTAACTGAAACTGAATTAAAACTTTACTTTTTGACCATTCAAAATCAATCTTAACACATTAATTAGTTGAAAAACAAGTCTTAGTGGGATTGGATCAACTAAGTATACTTCAATACGCTTTAAATTTGTTTTCTATGACATCATTAATTTGAGAATAGGCATTCGAAAAAAATATATTTGTTGATGAAACTAAACTTAACTCTTCAATATCTATAAGTGATGAAAGATCATTTTTCATTTGTGTCAATCAAGTATCTTGAAAAGTCAAGCACCAAAAAAATGTGCTTGAGTTGTATAAATTTCAGCTTATTGTTAGAAATTTTTAATATACAATGTCTTTCCTGTTATTCCATGCAGTCAGTTAATCAGTTAGCAAGTCATTCAGTTTGTCAGTATCAGACAAAAGAGGCTACATCATTCGAATCTGATTGATTGATAGACTGTAAAAAGCTTTTCGCAGTCAATTAATAGGAAAATTTAAAAAGTTATTTGCTTTATGTAGAACACAATTCGATATCGCAAACTAAAAATGTTCAGTCAGTCAATCAGTCAGCCAGTCATTCAGTAAAAGCAGTATATATATATATAAAGATAAAAATATAGATTTTAATTTTGTTTCGTATTTATTTGTCTTTGAATTTGAGTTAGGATTGGGTTTTGAAGTATTTCATCTTCATTTATCAACCACAGGGAAGGAAGGAAAAGGGGCAAAGCAAAAACCATCAGCGGAGCCTTAACTCCATCTTAACTGATGTTGACAAATTTCCAACAATTTCGTATATGTATTTACCTTTATAAGTAAACAAACAATCCACCCCCCGAATTTCTGCCTTCTATTTTCTATGCATAGCTGCAACGTTTTTGCTGTTTGTTAACTCATCATCAACCATCATCGTGACAAAGGGCTCAAAATCTGTCACATTCGAAACACGTGAGCGAACATCATTTATTTTGTTAAAGGGGGCGAACAATCCAGGAATCCAGCTAAAACTGTAAATGTTTTTTATTGGCCTAGGTGAGCCACGTGTGTGTGTGTGTGTGTTAGATGGGTGTGCGTGTGTGCCATGTCAAACGCAATTGGAATATATAAACTTTCCAATTTGAAATGCAATTTTATTTGCTTTCGTACACATCTATTTTGTTTTGTTTTTGTTTTTGTTTATACTTTCTTTTTTTAGTTTGCAAAATTGACTTTGATAAAACAATTTAAAATCTAATATTTAAGCACGTCAATTGGTTATTTTTATTGTTGAGGAAGTTTTGAATAGTTGAATATTTAATATGTCTTTAATGCGGCCTTCGAATGGTAAATCATGTTTTGAAAAAATATACCTTGTAAACTTATTTAAATTGCTTCCAATTGCATATATTTTTATCAAAAATTTTAATAAAATTAATTAGAAAAATACATTTTCTTTTTAATTTAATTAAATTGAATATTATATTTATAAACCGTATACCAAATTATGTAGCTCTAGTTCTCCAAATATATTTACATAGATATATGCCATAATGTTGATGGATTTAGTGTGCTTATCAGAAAAACATATATAAATAAACGAGCCTTGCCAAACCTTCCTTCTTTCGATGACTGTTTAAGAAGTTGTATAGCCTCTTTCGTTTCTCCCAATTATAGGGTATAGAAACATATTTAAGCTCACCCATTGATAATAGATGTGCTTTCTAAACTATATATAGGTGTATGGCTATATATTTGATGTTATTGCGAACTACATTTTTAATGAGTATCTAAAAACTGAGTGAAATTTTGTTGCAGACCAAAAGACCACAACGGCCAACAGAGCTAAAGGCCAAGCCGAACTGGCCTAAATCGATGCCCGAGCAATATTCATTAGCAATAGATTTTCACACACACACACAGATGCGCACAATGTGGACTTCTATGTGCATCAGATATGGCTATATAGTCGTTAAATTTTGTTAGCATTGTGCACATTATTTTTAATCAGAGGTGTCACAAAGGAGGGATAAGAGGGGAGAGGGAGAAGAAAAAGGAGATGCCAAGGAGTAAAAGTGCTTACTTACTTACGATATGCTCGACTAAGCCACTTAACATGAGTCACAGTAAAGCCAATCTCATTAACAGGCTTTAATTTTGAAAACATACTTAAGTGCTTTGGCTGTCCCTAACTACAAAGGGAGAGAGCGAGACAGAGAGAGAGAGAGAGAGAGAAAGAGAGAGATAGAGAGAGAGAGAGAGAGACAGTCTCATCAAGCGGAATCGTCATTTAGTAGTCTACTTAACTCGTCTGCGAAGGAGGCTTCTGGCAGCAACAGCTTGAGCAGCCCTTTGAGCTGCCAGGACGATAGGACTCTGGACTTGGACGACTGTTGACAGCATTTGTTGCTCAGATGCTTCGGTTGTCTGTAGACACGACCCTCCCCCATTCCTCGCTCACCTATCTCGCTTCTCTTTACTCCTTCGTCACGTCTTGCTCAGTTAATGAAGCAAAGTTCACACAGGTACGCCGGCCACGTTTCTTTTGGCCATGACTAACACCGTGGCCACTGCTGCTGACAGCGCACAACTACAACAATAGCAACAACAATTGTGTAACAGCCAGCAAAATTGAACAGAAACAACAGAAATTAATTGGTTTAAGTGGCTGACAGTAACTGGCATAAAGATTTTCCCTCTTTGTAATTTTCGCTTAAGTTTTCTTTACCACCTCCCTTTTTTTTTACATTTTTTGAGCACTGCTGTTAAGCTGCAAACTTGTTGTTTCTTTTGACCAAGAAAACATAACGGAAATATACAAATATAAAGAGAATAAATTTCTTTTGAATGAGCAACCACTTAAGCTTGTCTGTTAACTTAAAAGTTCGTAGAATTTGTTGGCAAGTGTAGTTTTATTTCAAATGCAGTTCATAGAATATGATAAAAGTTTCTCACCTGCTTGTGTAATTGTTGAACCAAGTAATAAAAGTATCTATAAGAAAGAAAGATCGGGATATCGATAAAGTCGATATCAATAAAATAGTGTTTCCGCTTAAGTTTGAAAGCCTGGTCGTAAACTCAAGTTATTGAAATTATAATTTAAAAAAATTGCTATTCTAATAATTATTTAATGATATGTTCGATCGGAGTGCTTTTTAGACTTAAGATTGGATTTTAGTTAAAAGATAAAGTATATTTTGCCACATCTATAAATAATTTGAGAATCTTTGAATCGGCAAAGAAAAACTTGCCCACCTCTCATCCAATATTTTATTTTTTATTTATATTTTTTTTATTTGCATATTCCGTAATTGCCTAGAGGGCTGCGAGCACTTAATCAAATCATTGTCACGTTTGAGCCCTGCAGCGATGTTTCCACATGGCAGGAAATTAATCCTAAACACATGACGAGAAAAATGCATTGAAAGTCGGAGTTAATATTTTTGTTTTTTATTTTTTCTGTTTCAAACAAATTTACGCAATTGAAAAATTTCCATTTATTTTAGCCTGCGGCTGCAAGCATGAAATTCTTCGACTATCTTACGAGGGCTGTGTCTTTAATTTCCGGACATATGTATGTATACTTATGTATGTATGTATATGAATGTATGTAGTATACACATTTATATTTGTTTAGTCAAATAATATTCAAATGGCAGCTTGTGTGTAAAAACAAACAAACTTTTTAAGGCTTCTGCATAAGAATTATTAAAAACTTTAGCCAAGGTCGAGATCTGAGAGAGTGGCCCATGGACCTAGCTAAGGGCTCTGGTCACGAGTCGGCTTGTTGACCTTGTTGACCCCTAGAACAAGGCCAAGCAGCATTTGCGCTTTCTTTTTGGTCTTTTGTTTTAGCTGTTTTGCTTTTTATTTCTTTTATATTTTTGCTAGAGTTTCGCATTTGGTCTTTAATGTTTTTACAACGCATCCACTTAGAACTTGGCTTTGATGTTCGCTGATCAAAACGAATCCCTCAACAAACTTAAATGTTCCACCTAATTGGGTGCTCAGATACTGGACTGTGCCAAAGGTCCTTGGCTAATAAAACAGCATTCATTTCATTGAGCAAACCAACATGTTATAATTAATTATGTGAATTATTCTTATTTCTTTTTTATTATTATTTTCATTTATTTATTTGTTTAATAATATTGGCACTATAATATGTATTCTTATAGTCTTCCCATTCCTCTGTTTCAATACGTTAACTAAGCAACTTATCAAATAATGAATCTAAGTCTTGAATTAACAGCTCGTTCGCACAAAATAATTTTACACAATCAACATTGTAGGGCATGTCTATCTATATAATAATATTAGCATTATAATTGAGTAACTATTGTTTACATTTAGCTCAACAACCTTCAAAATAGACACGCAATACAAATTTAAATGCAGGAAAATTTGATGCCAATCAGTCGACAGAGTCCTTTAGTACAGGCTAAATGTGGCAGACAGTCTCAAAAGGCATTTAACTATCAATTTTCATTGATTTTGTCAATTGCCCAAGCAATTTGGCCAATTTCAAAAGCGAGTCCCAGCTCCTGATGAGCAGCAGAAGCCAGCTCATCGGTGTCCTTGAAATTAATAATGTATATGTAAGGCAAACGTTGTGGGCTGTTAGCAACAGCGCTGCTCACTGTTATGTTAGCTCAACCCCTGTTTGTGTATCGCAAGTGTGGCTGCTAACAGAAAACTGTTCCCAGTTCACAGCGGGGCATTCGCCTGCTAAGGTCTAACAGTTGAAGCTTGCTGTTACCGGGCATGGGGTAGTTAACAGTTTTATAGCAGTGCGTTAAAAATGTAATGTTGACTTGCAGGCCTGTTAAGTGTGCCTTGTGCCTGCGACTAAGAAATACAATGTTAAGCAAAGACTTCTGTAAAAGTCAACAGCATGTCGTTACTTTATCAAAAAATTTATTAAGCTTTTAAGAATTAATAAATATTTCTGTTTCTGTATTTCTGAGTTCTGGTATTTATCTGCTTAAAAATTTAAATACTTCATGTACATTTTTTGAGTTCAGTTCTGGGCAGATTGTGTTATTGTTTTAAACACGGTTTCACAACTTAGTGAAATTGATGACTCATCTTGCATAAATATATAAGGATTTAAGCATGTCCATGCCTGAAGGAGGAACTACAAGTGGTCCTCCGTCTGGCGCCCGGTCAGGTGATGTATAAAATGTCTGCGTCTGGTCAATTTACAGAAATGTAGTTCAAGCATTGACACAAAAAAAAAAAGAAAGAAGGAAAAAAGAAAGGGGGTAGAGAGGGGCTCAAAATGGGGCCGCGTGGTTGCCATTTCGATAATTAAATGTATGTAAATTGAGGGGTATATGCATACACACACAGAACACACACAGAACACACACAAACGCACATATACATGCACATATATATGGTCATGTGTGCGCCATTAGTGGTAAAATGTTGTACATTTTTATAGTGTGCTGGAATTATGCAAATTGAACCGCAAAAGCGCTTTTAAAATGTTTTAAGTGCATTTGCATGAATATTTTTGGGTAGAAGGCGCACACACACACATGTATACATATACATTAAGTGCATACAGCATAGATATGGGTGCATCTGTGTGTGTGCAATGTGTGTCAACCAATTTTAGCGAAATTGAAATTGTAAGCGACGACCTTCTCGACCCGGACCTAGACTCAGGTCAAATGCCAAGCGACAGGGCAGAAAATAAGGGACATTCGCATACCCTGTGGAAGGGCATGTGAGGGTATGCCGAAAGTGAAATCGGTACTGTAAATATTTTTTATAAATATAGTCATGTAAATAGTATATTTTGAATATACTTAGTTCGAGCTGATTTACAGGGTATCTGCTGGTCGTGTAGTTGCCTCAAGTGCTTGCATTATTTAAGCCTTATCGAAAAGGAAATAGTGGGGTTAGCCAACTGCTTGAACTGTTAGGTAGCTTATCTACACCCATTTACAGGGTATGTCTAAGTCAGTTTCTTATATTAAATGCTCAGTATCTTTAGTTAATATCTCATTTGTCAGATGAACATCACGCAGCTTCTTTCTGCACATTTCGGAAGCCATAAGACGGAGCCGAATCGACAAGTCATCAGACAAATAATAACATATTTATATATAGATTATATATAATGATATATATGAGCATGTACTTCGCATTGTTGTTGTTGTTGTTATTGTTGTTGGTATCTTTGTGTTGTTGACTATAACGAACTAATTGAAGTGCAGCGAAGCAGAACCGTTTGCCAATCTCTGTGATAAACCATGCAGAATCGCACTTCGAGGCGTAAATTAAAAATATAAGAAACGGAGCCAAAGAATGGAAAGCCAAAAAAAATATTATTCAAAGAACGAGAGAGGCAGCGAGAGCGACAGAGAGAGAAAGAGAGAGAGAGAGAGCTGGAGCTTGTGTTGATTAAATTCAGTATCAATCAAAAGTTTATGGCCTCAAAAGTCAGAGGGTAGGATTTGATGGATTTTCGAGGCAAAGTTGTGTTGGGCCCGAGGCAAAAGGCAAAAGCAAAGGCAAAGGCCTTGACTCAAACTCCGACTCCGACTCTGATTCCGACTCCGACTCCGGCTCCAGCTCCGACGGCGATTGCGATTGGTATTGGGATTGGTATTGGGATTGGGAATCCAAAGGAAATCATTGCCAACGCTGCTTGATTGCTTGCCACGTTGATATCTTTATATATACCCACATATACATACAAATACATATATATAGATACAGTGTAACGGTTCTTGTATTTGTGCAGCTTCTTCGACGCTGGACACACGGACAACTGCAAGCGGAAACGGAAGTAAGTCTGCAACAGCAATAGCAAATGGCGGCAGGCGCGCGCTCAATTTGGTAATGAAGTCTTGGTAGTCGTTGTCCATGTCCTTTGTCCTTCGTCGTCCTTCGTCGTTGGCCTGTCCAGCTTCATTATGTTTTTCTTTGGCGCTGACATTACAGGAAAATCATTAGGCCACGGCGATTTGGAGCTCTGATTGCACTCCACTCGAACCAGTGGCAGAAGCACTGCTGCCACTGCCACAGTTACTGCCACATCTACTGCCGCAGTTAAGCTGAGGCAATGCTGCAATTTACTGCCGCAGCTGCAATTAATTAAATTTTTCTTCAATTTCTCGCGGCGAGCCTCTTTTTCTGGCCTCCCGTCCTTAAATAAATTAAGCGTATGTAAAAATCATTTTAAGTGGAAAATTAACCAATAAATTGCTCAAGCCGGAGAGTTAACGACTTACGGATACCCTGCATTTGGCAAAAAGAGAGTGAGCAACAAAAATGAAAATTATTTTTATGAGTAAAGTTTTTATTTTTTAATTGGTGGTTGTTGTTTATATCTACTTCTAAGCATAGGGTATCTATTAGTAATTCATCGAGTATATATTTCTTTTGAAAGGCTCGGCAAAGATAGTATAATAAATAAACACTATTATGAAATTCACCCCAAGCTAATTTAAGTGCATTTACAGGGTATATTTTAGTCGAGCAACTCTATTTTAAGTATGACAAGACCATATAAGGTCTATATGTGGAAGCAACTTATCTATTGAATGGTATTTGTTGCCCATAAGCTAGTTAAGATGTGTATACAGGGTAGCTGTCAGTCGAGCACATTCAAAAAAACGTGCTTTTAGCTGTTCAACGTACGGTAAAAGTATATACAGATTGTATATAAAGTAAACTGAATAGTTAAATAATATTTATTGCACCTCAGATCACATAAAGCACTCTACAGGGTAGCTGTCAGTCGAACATACTCAAATACACATATTTTTGTGCTGCCTGCAGGCAAATAAATCACGTGCACTTATTTATTTAATTAGACTAACTTCTTACAAACGAATAATAGACACATACACACAAATTGACTCTCTGACATGCCACGAGATTGATTAGCATCGTCCTGTGTATGTGTGTGTGTGTGAGTGAGAGAGAGTGTGAGTGTGAGTATGTGTGTGTTGATTGTTTTTGTTGGTGGCTTGTGGATTGGTGTAAATTGTGCATGGAAATGTAACTTCTGCCTCCGGCTGCTGACATTATAAATCACCAGGCGAAGTGCGACGCAGGCGGAGGTTCGAATTCCGCAACGCAAAAACAAGTTTGAACTCATTAATTTAAGTGATTTTTCTTGCGGGCGTTTATTTAGTTGAATGAAGATTGGGGTTTGAATTTTCTTAGATGATGATCTGCAGGCCTTGTGTAAGTGGAAATCATCTTTTAATTTCAATTGATTTTCTTGCTTGTTGCTCTTGCAACCTGCAACCTGATTGATTGCAACAATTTCTTATCAAAAGTCGAACGCATCTTCAACTAACGTCTTTTAGCCTTTAAGTAATTGCCATTGCAGCTGCTCTTGGCCCAATCACCTGCCCACTAGTTGGCCTAGTTGCTTACTTGTCCGTTTCATTTACATTAATTCAATTTTCGGCTTCCAGGCTTACAGAGAAGTCTATGAGAGAAACAGAGAGAGAGAGAGAGAGAGATGAAAGACAGGCTGAGCAAATGAGATAGACATATATATAACTCATTTGTGCAAACATCTATAAACATCAATTCTATATATATCAATGTAATATACTTATCTATATATATATATATATATATAGTTTTTGTTATGTAAGCTGCTGTAATGATATTCAAATTTGAGAAAGGGAATGACATATAGCTTAACTTTATATGAATAGCATTATATTTAATATGGATTTCTCCGACTCTAATTTACAGAAGCTGAGATCGACGCATTTATGCATTCAGAGAGGTTTAATATATATACTTAATTAATCCAAACATTCTATAGAACATCCCGCACACAACTTTTAATATAATTGAACCTTATATTGAATATCGTGAAGGGTACTTTTTATACAGTCACATTCCATAATGCAATTCTTATAATATATTCACTTATGACATCTTAAATTTCCTTGCCAGAACCTCTTCAGACTGAATATTTAATATAATATCTGCATATAATTTAATAAGAAGAGAGGAAAAAATCCCACCCATTCGAATTTCCTTCCTCTTGCGCATACCCTGTAATAACATATGCAGCTGTCACCGGTTCAGAGGCTGCTTCAACACAGTAAAAACTAAAAGCCGACGTTTAAGAAAGACATTTTGCCGAACGTCGCTTCTCACCTGGAAAAAATGAATGGGGCCAGCCACTTGCCACGCCCACTCGACAGACGGCGTTCAATGTGCAGCGCCTCTTTTTTAATATTTTTTTTTTTACCGTGACAATGGCGCCGTTTGCTGCTAATTGAATCTGCAGAGCGCGTCGCGACGCCGGAAACGGAAATGTCAATGACAGCTTAAAAATGTGTGTGTGTGTGTATGAGTGCGTGTGTGAGTGTGCGTGTGTGAGTGTGCGTGTGTTCGTGTGCGTGCGTGTTAGACATATAATTGAATATTGAACAAGGCTTTTAGTGTTGAGTTAATTAGCGTCGCCGCGAGGCGTCGCCTAAAGTGCCGCGTGAAAGCTCAATTATGCAACAAAAATGGGCGTCAATTGTTTTTAGAACAACAACAAAAACTTATTAAAATACTTTAAAAAAAATACATTTTTATCTATGGTCATTTATTAAATACATAGCTAAATAATAATACAAAATATAGTTAGAAGATAATTGGAATTTTATCAATGGGGAAATTTAGATTGTAGTATGATTAATAGTTATATGAAGAAACATGTGCTCAACTATTTTTTACAGTGTAGCAGCATCACATTTCAATGGCTACATATCAATACGTTAGGCACCTCTCCCCCTCTCTCTCTCTAAGCAGATAGATACTGCATGTTGCATCCTTTTTGCTTTTACGCTTTGTAATAATTGAATAATATAATATATCTTGCAAAATATATATATATGTAATAGAAATTTATATATATAAGATATATTTATAAAAGCCTTTGAAATGCTTCTTAAAAAAATATAACAAAATTTTCATTATAATTTAAAAATATTAACGTTAAAAATTGTTTATTTTCTATATAAAATTTTAATTTGAAAACATCGGATATATTTACATATTTAATAGTATTATAGTATTCTAATGCGTCAAAAGATAAAGCATTAACTTTTTTATCATATCTAAATACTTAAAGCTTGCACTTATTTGAGCTGGTGTCCAATTCACTTCTAAACACAGTTTGCGATGGTATTAAAATACCGTAGCCGCAGGGCTATCATCAAATATAAAAGGTGTAAAAAAAGGTAAACACGTTTGAAGGGCTGTCATTTAATTAATTATGACATTGAAGCCGCAATCAATTGCAAAAGTGAATGCAAATGCGAGTGCGAGTGCGAGTGCGAATGCATTTGAAAATGTGGCATCAGTCAATAAATAGTTAGGACAAAATGTACAAAGGACACATTTTAATTGCATTTACATGTCCTGCGGCTCAAATAAAGTTTGTTCCACTTGCTGTTTTTGTTGCTTGTTGTTTTTGTTGCTCTTTATGATGTTTAGCGTTGTTTTTTACTTTTTGTTGTTGTCGCTGTTTATGCACTTTATTGAGTCCATTGTGTTTGGCCTCTCGCAGTTTATTAGACTAATTGCAGTCGCTATCTATGTGTGTGTGTGTGTTTGTGTGTGTGCGCTTGTGTGTAATTTTGTGTTCTTTGTGCGACCCGAGGCGAACGCTAAATGACATGTTCGGAATGCAAAAGCAATGTAATTATGAGCCAGTTTAATGCTCTTAAGGTCAACGGGCAACACAAACAGCGAAAGACAACAAAAACAATCGCAAATTACAAAATAGAAACAAACAATTGACAAGCGGTCGCCGACTGGCAGATACTCTGGAACAAGGTGTAAGTGAAAATTGCTGCAGGTATGCTTAAACTGAGAGTGTGCACGACGAGCAGCTACCTTATCTGATATAAAACTCTACATTGTGAAGGAATATATGACTTATCGCTACCCTGGAAGTTAGTTTTGATAACAGACAGTTAATTAAATAAAATTTAGCAAAAGGTAAGGAATTTTACTAACAGCTACCATTTCTGATATAAAGCTCTACATAGTGAAAGAATACACGATTTGAGAGTATGCACGACTTGCAGCTACACTAGAACAAGTAAAAACAATTGTTTATGTTAATGTATATAGCATATACTGTGCTAGTATATTATTACTAATCAAGCTGTTAAGCAGCACCAACTAAGAGACTCTCAACTATGATAGCTGGTTACAAAGCATTTCTACTTAGCCACCTCTCCGAATATATACGCGTATACCTTGTAGGGCACACTCTACACTCAACTACACTCTCACTTCAAAACGCTTTGCCAAACAACTTAACCTTTACAGGGCATCAAAAGCAACTGTCTGCGCTTAAAGGACTCCTCACTGTCCCCTTCAGTCCTCTCCTCCTCTTTCTCCCTCTCTCTCTCTCTTCCATTACAAGCCCCTCCCTTTTGCACTCACAGTCCAGCGCACTTGTCGTTTAAATAAGAAGCGAGCCGTGTATTAACTTTAATTGACATGTGGCCAGCAGCAGCCAGGGCCACTTTATGAGTTTGTCAGCTTTCCAAATAATGATGAAAAACTCGCAATATGTGAACCGAAAAGCAGCTTCTCAGCTTCTCTCTTTTGCTTGTTTTTTTGTGTTCGTTTGTTAGGTTGGGGACTGCCTGTACAGCCTGCCCTAAGATTAAAGTCAGACCTTGTCTTTCCATCGAAGGTCAAATAAAATCGATGTTGTGCGTTTGCTTTCCATTTCCTCTTCCTCTCCCTCTCTGTGTGTGTGTGTATGTGTGGGTGTTGTTTTGTCACTTCGGGGAAAAGAATTAACCTTAAAATTAATGGCGCGAAAAGATTGCCTCGTGGACTTTTCAACTGCTTCGAAGCTCTTGCCAATGCGGGCCTAATGTGTCTTTAACTTGAATGGCACTCGAAATGGTTTCCAGGCGTCAGATATTGATATATAATAACATTAAACAAGCCAATTATGCAGAGATACATTACTTAGATGTACGCCTAGATATTGGCTAGATATTTAAACGATGGGCTTAGACAGAAGAATTAATTGAAAACTTAGGAGAGAATTCAAATGCTTTTAGCGGAAAATTAGTTTACTTAGACTTTAGTATGGATGAAGAAGACTGTGAAATAAAGACTTTTGAAGGGTTTAACACCCATTATATAATCAAGAATTTTACTGAACTGACAGCGAGGAAGGAATTGGAACTATTTAAGATTTGACTTTGTGCGATATTCATTTTATAGCTTGTAAAGCTGCCAATAAGGTAGCAGAAAGTCATTTAAACTAAATTTCCATAAATATACTAAAAGAAAAAAAATTCATTCATAGTTTAGTATACTACAATGATCTTCAGCTATGGCTTACAATATTTGATGTATCATAAACCTTAGCTTAGGTATATATAAAACGATTTCTTATACTCAAAATAGCCAGCTTAGACTTCCTTAAGGACTTATACCTATATCTATATCTATTTATGTATCTAAAAATTTACTGAATAGAAAGAACTTTGATATATGGTATAAGATTTGGTTAGCACATGGAATACATCGTAACGTCAGGTCAACAATGTTCTAGCAATTGCATAGCGTTAATTAAGCCTTTACTGGGGATATTAAGTTGCCCTTAGGCTTACAGAGGCACACACACAGAGGCAATTGCTCACGTTTCACATATCATCATTAAATATTATGCCGTAATGAGCATTTATCCTGGATATTACTGCATATCTGAGCTCAAATTGAAGCTATGCACCGACTACAACCACAGCAACAGCAGCAGTAGTAACAACAACAACAACAACAACAACAACAACACCAACATCTGGGTGTATATAGTAGGTATATAGATGGAATTTCGCATCTAAGTATGCCAACGAGCCGCTCGGTCGGTCGGTCGGTCGGTCGGCCGGTCAGCGTGTATTACGAAGCAGCTAGCGCCCAAAGTTAAATCCAGCTGCAATATGCACTGGGCTTAAATATCTGGGCTGGAATATTTTGGCTTAAATATCTGTGAGCTTAACTTGTTTAATAAACGGCACTCGTTGAATGCCCGTTTGGCCCAGTTCTCGGCTCATAACTTTGCACAAAATTAGTTGCATTCATTTTGGTTAAAAGTAACTCGACCAAAAGAATTCGCATACATTTAAACATATTTGCATAAACTTGAATAAATAAATCGAGTGCTGTTTAAGAAATGAAAATCTGTCTAAGTTTAAATGAATACAGTGATTAATGGCTACATTAACTTGTCTGTTAATTTCGAGTAGTCATATATAGGCACTATTATAGAATCCCTACAAGCAACGAGCTTAAAGACGTTTCTCTTTGCTACTTACCTTTCAGTCTTATGCGTAAATCCCAAGGTTAAAGCAATCTAATTGTCAAGTAGTTAATGCTTGCAAGAATTAATAAAGCAGTATTTGACTTACTTACCTTCATTCCTAATAGCAAAGCTCGCTTTGCATTACTGTCCGTAAGCTGTACGGCTAAAATATTCGTGTTTTCCTTTGACGCTTGCAATTCTCAACCTGTTTATGCTTAAAAGAAGAAATTAAGCGGCGTCTGAGCTTATTTCCCTTCCATCTTATAATAAAACTTCCTTGCTTGACGCTTCTAATTCGCAACAAGTTCATGATTGAAAGAAGTAATAAAGCGATATGAAATATTTACATGGAGTTGAAAACAAAAATTCTATTCATTGTATTTTAAATATAGATCCAAACTTTATCTCAAATCTCAATCAAAAAGTGAATGTGTTTTTCCTTAAATAAGAATCTTAAATATCTTTAATCTTTTAAATTTAGAATTTTAGTGTGTGCCATCTTTAGCTTAATCGTGACACATTTAATTGGACCAATTGTCAATTGTCATTCAACTATCTCAACGAAAATGTTTGCTAAAGAAACTTAAGAGTCAGTTTATTTTCTTAATATCTAACATGCCGACCCAGACAAAGTCTCAAGCGATGTTCATATAGTATATATATATATATATATATACTGGCTGTGGTTGGAGGGTTTTTCAATAGTGTTAAATGAAGCATGCGAGTTTCTACTGTCTCTCTCGCACTTCTGACATTTTGGAATGGATTAGAAAAACATGTGTCAATAAATAAAAGCATTTACTTTGCCGATATCGTCAATATTCTGCAGGCAGGCATAAAACAACAAATGATGCGAAAAACTGGTAAAAGGCTTTTAAAATGTACTTAAAATTCAACAATGACAATCAGAACACATATCGCATTTATTTTGCGAAGAGTTTGAGCTTGAGTAGAAGGTTGCGCACAAAGACGAAATGGATTCCATTTTATGAATCAATTTTGGGTAAACTTGGGAGCTGGGTTCAGTGTTAGTTTTTTTTTTTTTTTTTTTTGTCCGGTGTGGGTTTGGGGTCTTGGGATTGGGTTTTGGGAAATCTCTAATGTTAATGTGGCATTTGCTTTAGTGCCGCTAAAGCGGTTAAATAGCGTAAAAGTTTGCGATAAAATGCGCTCTTCAAGTTAAGTCTTCTTTCTTCTTCTCTTTCCGCATGTGGCATGCGGCATGCGGCATGCGGCATGCGGCATGCGGCATGCGGCATATAGCTTAGTTTTTACGCTTGCTTAACTGTCGGCCATTTGGTAGTCACGTGTGCCGACAAATAGCCAATCAATGGCAGCCATCATAAAAGTGCGACCTGCTTGCCATAGAGTATTAGCATTTATTTATATATATACTTGTTTATATAACTGAAATCCATTTTAGTTGCTGTTTACTGTAGGCCGACGTTCAGGTCAATCGATTTATGGCAACACAAACAAGTTTTAACGACTTAATAGCCAAATTCAATACAATTTTCCAGCTGCCCGAGTGTCGCGATTTTCTGTTTGCATTTTCACAATTCGAGTGACCCTATAAAACTTTTGCAATTCAATAAAAATGCAAATGTTTTTCTGCAGTTGCAATAATATTCTCATACTTTTTTCTATTTTTTTTTGGCAGTTTTCATTTTTCTGTATACCCTGTAAGCATATAAAGAAGCTGCAGGGGCGTGTAAGAGTTGGTAAAAAGTGTGCTACAGACAGCTTAGTGAATGCTGTAATTTATTTTAATCAGAGGTTTTAAGAGGTGAAAATGTTAGATAGATAGATAAGTTGAGATTATGAAACATTCTATATATCAATTTCTGATCTCATATATTTTTAATTACATGTCTACATGGTGTTTACATAACTTTAACTGTATTTTAACAGCTGTTAAACTAACTCTGTTACACTGTAATAAAGAATATTTCGCAATGTGAACAGCTGTTGTCTCATTAGTGTTCTAGTCGGCTCTTTTAGAACTTTACTTTACAGGGTATTTTCCTTTGTTCTTTCAGCAGTAGTTGATTTCTTTTGCTGTTGTGTAATTGAATTTGGAGCAGTTATGCAAAAGTCCAAGCGAAAATAAATAAAAATTCAAATCCGGACGCATACCGTGACACTGACACTTTAACACACACGCACACACACACACACACACACGCACACACATCCGAGAGAGTCGTACATTTGAAAAATGGCACACAGTGTTTTCAATGGCGACTGGACGTCTAACGGTCGCTCACCTAACGTCCGTGACCTCTTGACCCCCTCGCCGGGACGTTTTTGCGAGTGCTTGTTAAAAATTGACTTTTTCGCACATTGAAATGTAAATCAAATTTGGCTTTAAAATGCCGTGGCACAGATTTTCGTTAACCAAACGAAATTTAGCTGCCGGCCAGGCCTGAAGAGCATCTCCTACCCCAACACCACCCCCTCACCCTTTCGAAACCTTTCACTAATTTTCGTCGCATCTAATGTATAGAGAGAGAAAAAAGTGTCAGAGCATCATGAATTTTCATGTAGTTGGAAACGCTGACAACGTTGCTGGATGTGCAATTTTTTACGTGTTCTCATAACAAAATGTCAGAGATTTTTGGTGCCTGTCTCATGTATGAAAATTGAGCATCCACAATTTATAATGCAAATGTCAGATACGACGAGGGCTGGCAAATAGACATAAAAGTAAGGTGGAAGGGTAAATCTCCTTACCTGAGTGCCTGGCTACGGGGCGTGACATAAATTGAATTAAATTTTGCTTTAAAAGTTCACCTTGCCCAAGTTCAAAGTTTAATTAATTTTCTTTTGTTTTTGGCGCTAATTAAATGATTGAGTTTCGTATTTAGCCACGCTTGCCTGCATTTACCTTCTCGCTCGCTCACACTCATTCCGTCTTTGTCGCGCCCACAAGATCATAAATCATTAGCACCCTTTTAAGGCTGCAAGTCGCGCCCACCTGGTGATTGATGAGCCATCGTCTGCTGCAACCTGTGGGCGAACACGTGCCAAATGTGAATATCGTATATTCCAAGGCCTCTTTTCCTCTTTTCCTCTCTTCCTCTTTTTATTTTTGTCGCGAACAGCTTTAAATCAATTAATTGAATTGGGGTTAAGTAGACCAAAAATATTTACACTTAAATCCGTATGTGAACTACTTATATAGATACAGTATCTTTTACTGGGATTTATATATAATTAAATACGTATATGTTTTAATTAAGAGTGGATCTTTTTATGAACAATTATTTACCTGTTTACTTGCTTATAAATTCAGTTTTTATTATATTCTTCCGATAACTCGTAATACTTAAGGCTGAACAATTATTTACTAATTTATTGTGAATTGATCTATATTATCTGATGACTTACTTTTGCTTATATTTTAATTTATCCATATACTCAACCATCCATATCTATCTGTTTTTCATCCCAATCAATCTGTCAATTTGGTATCTATTTGTGGATCTATCTTAATATATATCTACCCATTTATATATCTTATTATATACCTGTCTATCTATTTACGCATCTGTGTATTAATCATCTCTATTTAATTAACTGAGGTTAATATTTTTCCTTTTTTTATTTAAGATATTTATTTTAAATATAGATATAGAACATATTTATTGATTATTTGTACATTAAATAATAATTGTATTGGAAACATTTTAAAGAAAAACCTTGAGCCGTCACCAGCAGCAGACAACATTTTTTTTTCGGCTCGTAAAAATTGTATTTTTGCTCGGCAATTCGATTGATGTAATTGAAATTTAAATTTCGCTATAATTAAATTGTAAATTTAATACGAAATTAAATTGAATATTTGAGAGCTTGGGCCTCTAATGCAATCAATATTAACTGAAATATGAAACCTCAAAGTCATGTGGAAACCACGGAATTTGTTTATATCAAATTCCGTTTAACTATCGCCGCGAGGGGCACATTAAATAATAACACACTATATCTGTGTGTGCGTGTGTGTGTGTATGCACATCTGGCATATAGTGTGTGTATATATCAGAAATCGCTGACCAAAACAATTGTTTAGCGACCACCAACTGAAATGCCTATGGGCCACATTCCATTGCTAAAATATTGCCCAAGATTGTTTGTTTGCGTGTGTGTGTGTGTGTGTATGAGTGTGCATGTGTGTGTTTCATTTGAAATTAATTAATATTATTAAAACGCAACGCACATCTGCGGCGCCTTTGTTAAAGGAGCCCATTAGCCAACGCTGAATGCTGCGTTTGTCATATTAATTACAAAAAACTCACATGCACACACCTGAACACACACACACGTACACAATCAACTGCACACATATACACACACACACACACCCTTTTCATATTTTAGACTTTTTGTTTAGAGATTAGCGGCACTTTGTAGTCTGATAAATGCAATTTATATGCAATAAGCCACATAATTCAGTTGTCCTTTAATTAGCTTTATAAATAGTGAAAAACTTTGGATTATTAAGATCTTGATTTAATTTTATTATTTATGTGAATATGAGCTACTTTATTATAAAAATGTATATTTGCATATTTCTCCATCTGTCCTACTTATGAGATACTTTTGTTTTTTTTTTTATCAGATATTCAGATCAAGAAGTTTCGAATTTATCTGAAACCTATATATAATTCAAAAAAAAAAAAAAATTACAAGTAAATAAATTTACTTACAGCAGAAAACTCTGCTTTGCCATAAACTTTAATATACTTTCCTACCTAACCGATCTTTATACACCCACATATAAGCAAAATATAACTTGTTAAACTAATGAGCTGCTCGGAAACAATTAAATATTTGTTTTTTCTTTCTTTTTTCGGTTGTAACCAAAGCTCTACCTAAAGGCTAAACCCGTGTAAGTTGTTTCATTTTTATATTTCTCACTTTTGTTTTGGGTTTATTTCTTGGAGCAGGTCATAAATTTCCTGTTTGCTGTGAAACGTAAACGAAACATTTGGTGCGGACATTTTTCGCCAAGAAGTTTCGAGGCTTTAGTTTTACTCTGGAATGATTTATGCGAGAGGTGGCAAAGTCGCTGTTTTAAAATGTGGCATGTGGCATGTGGCTTGGAGAGTTGCTAAAACGAGCAGGTTACACAAACGACAACTGTTGATGCAGTTGGGAATATTTCTAAATGCGTGTAAACAGCAAGCATAAGAATTTGAGTGGGGAGTGACCGACTGCGCGAGGAGCTGTAACCGACTGAATAATGATTGAACATTCATATCTACAAAATAAGAAAGTTATTCAAAGGATGAGATAATCTGTGTCTGTGTTAACTGTGTCTAAACAGCGACCATTCATAGGAATATAGCAAATATGTTATTTCTAGCTCTTATAATCTAATTATAATAATCTCTTCTCGTGGTATGTGATATTAAATTATTTCTTATGGTAAACTTATATGGAACTATGTCTTTAGTTCAATCTATCGATACCCCTCAGTGAGAAATAATTAAAGATCAAGTTCATCTTTATTATTTTACAGTTGCTGTAGTCCATTTCTTGCATTTGTGAGTAACAATATACCCTGTGTATACACAAGCAATCGAGTTCGGGGAAAAGCTTAAGCAAATGAAAGATTTTGTCTCACTTCTCTCGCTACAGTTAAATGAATATGCATTCGATTAATATTATTCGTAGAGCTTCTTGCATATATCTTAATAACCCATCTGCGCATTCCCATTCGGTTACAATTTCAATTTCCATACAATGACAATTAATCAAGTGTGCGCCTTAAGTCAATTTCAACAAAATTTGTTGTGTGGCCACGCTCACCCACATACCAGCCGTCCGCCGACGCTGACGCTGACGCCGACCGCAACCAGGTGGCAAGGCTGGCATTTTAGTTTTGGCAACACGCAGAAGTCAGTGGCACGTATAAAAGGCACTTAAATGGAGTGGGAAAGGTATATAAAGAGACAGAGAGTGGGAGGGAGAGATATGAAGCCCCAGGGCATAGGCGAGGGTTACGGGTGGATGGAAGGGGTGTGAGTTTTGCGTGGAACAGGTGAGCGTATCGCAAGAATTTATTGCATCAATTAAGTTGGACATGTTAATTGCGTCAAGCTGAACATCACGCACATGCGAAACGGAGTGTGTGTGTGTGTATGTGTGTCTTTCAATAAGTCAAGTGTGTGAGTGTGAGTGTGAGTGTGTGCGCTACCTGACAATGTGGCCAAAAGCGGTGTCAAAAGTAACGGAGCTTTTCATTGTGATTTGCCAGCAGGCGTGGCTGATGTATGTGTACGTGTTAGTGAGTGTAAATGTTATTTCAATTAAACTACAAGTTATAAGCAGAAGGTGGGTGGAATAAATCAACTGCTCGACTTGCAGATACCCCTGAAAGCTGAAGGAACATTTTGTGATTGCTCGTTATTATTCTTTGCTATAATTTATTAATATTAAATGATGTGAAAAGGCATGACATAAATTTAATGAGCTCGAATAACAGTTACCTTAAAAATAAGCAAACATTTAAAAATATTTGTTGAAACCTAATCAAAACTTGACACTAAACCTCCCGAGCAAAATCGTATAGGGTATATTTCAGTTTTAACTTTGTAATTGACATTTGTCACGTTTGGCCTGCGGCTTATTTAACAAGATTGTAAATTGCTTATGAAATGAATAAATTAAAGTCGATTGCAATGAAAATATTTTTATTTTAAGTCGAGTTAGTTTCAATTAATTTAAGTTTCAGCTTCAGTAGATTTGTCAATAGCTCTTTTTAAGCAAACTTCTTTTTGTAAAATATAACAAATAATCTAATCATTCGGTTTAATCAAATTAGTTGTGACTACCTTGCCTACTTCATTGCCTATGTTTGTAATTCGCAACAAGTTTACGCTTGTAAAGCTTGTAAGGAGTCGTTTGCAAAGCCTGATAATTAGATTAATTGGAAGTTTTATGCATAGCTTTTGAAATATGGGTAGCATAAATTCTTATTGAAAATCCAGTCTATTCTATAAGAAAAGTCATTGTCAACAAATTGTTAAGTTGCTTAAAAGAATCGAATTCTTAACAATTTCTCTCTGTGAATGTAAGAGTTAGTATCACCTACATAAACCGCACTTTAGGACCAACTCAGTTCGAGGTACTAAAATGGACAACAGTAACAAATCTTAACAGTGCTTTAGTTGGAACCACATTCACAGCTGAAGCACACTTTGAGCAATTGACATCGCATCAAACCACATTTGTGCTTTACGCTCGTTTAAATATATAATTTAAAATGAAACAAAAACCCAGTTTGCGGTAAAAATATGCAAAAAAGGACAAGAACTTTTTATGGCTAAGAACACAAAATAGTTGGTTTGCAATAATAGTTGGCTTATATGAGAGTATGGTTAACATTGCTGGTCATATTATTATTGTGGCCACAAGCTTACCGCTCAATTTGGCCATAATAATAATGAAATGCCACCGGGCCACTTGACCACGCCCAAAGTGCACTTGTGGGCGGGCGTTCACTTTGTGATGCAGTGTGAAAGGACGTGACTGTAACACTAAAAATCCAGCCAGCTTCCTCACTCACAAGGACCTGACATCGAAAATAGTTTTTTTTTGTTCCTTTCATCTGGGTATTGCCTTTTGGTCATTTTCTAATATCTATCGTTCGTGTTGCTCTTGTTGTTGTTGTTGTTGTTGTTGTCAACTCATGTTGGCAATTTTCACCTGTTCATAGCCGCAGCAGCAGCAGCAGCAGCAGCATCAGCATCAGCTTACCTACAACTTGTATAACAAATGTGGCACAGTGGGAAGCCCTGCGAATGAGAGAGACAGAAAGAAGCTGACGGAGGGAAGTGGGGGGAGCATGGCTTGATGTGTGTGTGTGGAATGCCAAATGCGTTTATGATTTGTATCATGTCCTTTTGACCAAATAAATCAAATGCAATCAACAGTCTCAGCCGGGGCTCACAGGGCTTATTAAGCATGTGGCTAGGGCCAAGAGCTGCAGGCAAGCTCTCTGCTTCTTACTAGCTGTCCATTATATCAACTTGCCAACTGCCCACCTTGCTTTATGTGCTGTAGCCCCAAACCAATGAAAATTCAATTTCCACAGCAATGGAACGCAATCCGAATAATTGCAGTGCACAGCAATGTTTAGTTTTCGATTGGAATCAGGTAGTTTCCATTGAATTTCAGGTGTGCTGACAGGTGATTTAATGGGTCTGCATACATGTAGTTCTTTCCAAAGTTAACTCTTATGTTCGTTTTTGATAAAAGTATTACCACGGAAATATTCTTAACTTAATCTGATGAGAAGCTGATTGCTTGATTGATTTATGAATATTCAGTATAATTTATGGGAACTTAAAATGATGCTCTATATATTAGGCTGTAAAGCTATGTTTTGTCTGATTGATTGATTGATAAACACAGATAAAAAAATAGGAAAACGGTCACATTTTCAATTATATGTAACTACTGTTCCTGACTGACTGATTCATTGATTGATTGATGGAATTTCAGCAAAAGTGGAATGATAGATATATTGTGATCATAACTGAAAAACTGAGATATATATTTAAATGTATAACTATGTTTTTTTTTTGTCAGACCGATTGATTGATTGCTTGATGAACACAGAATTTATCAAACATTTAAGTTTTATGTGGAACTGATTGATTGATTTTTGAGCTTTCCTTTAGATTTATGAATATTCAGTAAAATATATGGGAACTTAAAATGATGCTCTATATATTAGGCTGCAAAGCTATGTTTTGTCTGATTGATTGATTGATAAACACAGGTAAAAAAATAGGAAAATGGTCACATTTTCAATTATATGTAACTACTGTTCCTGACTGACTGATTGATTGATTGATTGATGGAATTTCAGCAAACGTGGAATGATAGATATATTGTGATCATAACTGAAAAACTGAGATATATATTTAAATGCATAACTATGTTTTTTTGGTCAGACTGATTGATTGATCGCTTGATGAACACAGAATTTATCAAACATTTAAGTTTTATGTGGAACTGATTGATTGATTTTTGAGCTTTCCTTTAGATTTATGAATATTCAGTAAAATATATGGGAGCTTAAAATGATGCTCTATATATTAGGCTGTAAAGCTATGTTTTGTCTGATTGATTGATTGATAAACACAGGTAAAAAAATAGGAAAATAGTCACATTTTCAATTATATGTAACTACTGTTCCTGACTGACTGATTGATGGATTGATTGATGGAATTTCAGCAAAAGTAGAATGATAGATATATTGTGATCATAACTGAAAAACTGAGATATATATTTAAATGTATAACTATGTTTTTTGGTCATACCGATTGATTGATTGCTTGATGAACACAGAATTTATCAAAAATTTAAGTTTTATGTGGAACTGATTGATTGATTGATTTTTGAACTTTCCTTCAGATTTCTACCTTAAGCTCAAATATTGGCCTCTAATGATTCAATATCTTAATCCACGCCCACTATAAATTGAAATTGAATTGGTTGAAGGCAATCTGTGCCATGAGTAAATAGCACACTCCCAATCTCCAATGGACGTCATCAGAAATAATAGAAAAAAAAACCCATGGAAAATCATGGAAATCTCTCTGACCGACCAAATGCAGCAGCTCAAAGCCGAAAGTCTTGATTGTGTCACCTCGTTTGCCAGCTGGAATCACACAGCCATATAATATTACTAAAAGGGCAGCAAAGGAAAAGTCCAAGACTTGGTTTTGAATTGGTTTCGCTTTGGTTTTCCTTCTTCTTCGTTTATTTTTTTAGGCTACTAGTTTAGTTTTTCACTGTGCGCTGCTTTGGCTTTGTGCTCGTTGTTTTGGCTTGAATTACATACATATACAATCGGTTTTATAATCTTTTAAAAATACAAAGCAAATATATGATGGTACATAAGTAGAGTGCGATGTGCGATGGGCAATGGGCGATGTGCGAGTGCATCCACCGTCCTGTGGCTGGAAAATGGGAAATGTGTCCCAAAAGCGCAGCGAGCATTGCTTTGTTTTTCCTCCCTTGACAGCATTGACAGATTCGACAAAAAACTATGGCCAAAAGAAAAGGAAAAACGTTGCGATAAAAAAATATGAGAAATTCTTGCAGCCGCTCTCTCCCTCGCACTTCCTACCTTTACCTATCAAGCTGTCTCACTCTTTCTCTGTGTTGGCTGCTCTTGTATTTTATTGAAATTGATTTTCTTGGATGCGAATGCATTTGCGCCAGCATATTACATTTATTATATGGTATGTTGTATATATCTGCCTTGGCTCAGCATAGTCCCCATTGCTTTCTCAATTCTTTTTCTTACTTTTCTCCATTTCTCCTTTTCTTTACACGCTTTTTTTACCCTTGTTCCGTGGCAAATGGGTCAGAAGAGTGTAATGCTTTTCTGAAAATGTTTGTAACAGGGGGAAAGAGGCGTGGCTGAATAATACCAATATTTAATAATCTTAAGAATCATAAGAAATTATTTTTATACAGCAATGAGTTTGTTTCTTGAACTAATATAAAAGTAGGCAAAAGTCACAAAGTTTTGACGGACTTAACGTATCTGCTAGTCGAGCATAACCAAACTATTGAATTCAACTTGTTTTTTCTTTTTTTTTTGTGTTGCAGTGGCAAAATAAATATTGGAAATGGCAAATGGGAATTGCAGACAATGTATTGCGTAGGCGACTAACTTCAGCTGAACTGAACCACTCGGCACTTGTTGCCAAGCCAAATGTTAATTCTTTTTGTCAATCCGTTGATTATTTGGGCTATTTCTATTGATAAAAATACCTCCCAAATGGTCTAGGGTTGCATCTATAAAAACTAAATATAACTGGTAAAAAATAAAACTTGTTTGTGTTTTGTCTCGTTTTTCCTATTATATTTCAATTGTATTTACCACGGGGTATATAAAATTGAATTTTATATCAAATTAAATTAAAAATACAAAAGTCATATATCATATAGCTGAGCAAATATTTCAGGTATTTATTTCGTTCTCTACAGTTCCAGCGCTAAAAAGTGTGCTACATATTTCGTATTCATAATGTTTCAAAAATGGTTTCAATGAGATATGTATAGATCTTATATTTTGAGCTATTTCTCAAGCAAAACACATATTTATTTTGTTAAGCCTGTTTTGCAGTCTTCTAGGGCTATTTAACAACTGTGTAGATTAGAAAAACTTAAAGCTAGCTAAGCGGAACACTTGTTTAATAGAGTGCACACAGTTTGACGATAATGCTAAGGGCAGGTTTTCCCCCGATGCCTAGAGAAATGTCCAAACAGTTTTATTTTGTATGCAAATGTTAAAATTAAGCTGAGGCCCCAACCATGGCAAATATAACGACCAACTAGATCCCCTTCAAGCGAGCGACCGACTGACAGGGCGGGAGGCCAAACACAATGTGCTTTATTTTTAGCCCCGTTTATTGTGCAGCGCTCAAAGCGGCCAACAGAAAGGTGTGATCGGGTAGGGGAGGTAATAGAGATAGCATACCGTTTCAGGTGGGTTGGCAGCAAAAATAATTAGAGCCTGCAACGCACTATGCCCAGCTATTGTTTACACAGGCAGACAGACTCCCGCTCCCACCATCCGCCTCTCTGCAGCTCTTTGTAACTGCAGCTGGTTGCCATAGCAGTTGCTGTTGATGCTACTGCAGCCATTGCTACTGCTACTGCTACTGCTACTGCAGCAGTGACAGTTTCAATGTGCAAATCTGCATAAGTGCGCATTTTAATTTTGTTGCACATTTTGCCGGTTGCACAAGCGGCGTCTAATTGAAATGCATGCCGAAGCCAGCGAGAAGGATGAGGATGAGGATGAGGATGAGGGTGAGACATAAAGGACGATAGGACTTGACTTTTGCTTTAAGCATATACTGCTATATACTCACATACATATACATATGAATTGCTTGTCGATGGCTTTAATATGCATTTACTTTTAAATTGGGCTCAAGCCGGCACGTCACAACCATCAACGAATTTTTATGGCTGACAGCGCGACCTTCTTACACACAGAAGCAATGTGAGAGAGAGAGGGAGAGTGCGAGATGTAGGGTGAGAGAGCAGGACTTGGCCACCATTAGCAAACCCTTTTGCGTTTATTTACCTTTATTTTTTATTTATATATTTGCGTTTTATTATTGAACGGCTACATGACATGAATTTCAATGAATGTCAACAGCAAACGCTTCCCTTAACAGACCTCCAGACCCTCACCCTCACCCTCACTTTTCCCCCCTCTCAGGCACTCATATCATGGCCATAAAACGAGCGTGTCATCAGAAATCGCAACATTTTAGCAAATTGCCGGAAATAAAATTTAAATTAGCAGCCAGCAGTCGAAAAGCATTCAAATAGATCATCTTTTAGCTGAGCATCTCGTTGGAAAAGTGGGAAAACAGCACAGCACAGAACATTGTTCCGAGCTAAGCTATAAAGTCGTAAATCCATTCAGGCGTCTATTTAGAAAAGCTGTTACCGAGTTTTACAAGTGAAGACATTTAAATTTCCGACTAAAATAGGACATAAGCTTGTATTGCTTTAGCTAAAGCCACTCAAGATGGCAAATCAACCAAAAATTATTTACGTAATAAGGCCGGGAAATGGAATACACATACAATTATATATTGGTTTTCGAAAAATCGATAGAAATTTGTAAATGTAAGGCTACCAGGAAAAAAAATTAAATAAACAAAATGATAAAAAAAAATGTTAAAGATAATGAAATAAAATATTGATAAATATGGAAAGCCACACATCTAAATGAGCTGCTATATCATAATATATATATAACTGACTTAAACAAAAGTCTCAGAAATATTTGCTGAGCTACACTACTTAAAGAAGTAAATAAATGTTGGATAGTGTTTATTAAAGAAGTACTCTATCAAATAATAGTTATTGGTAAGCCGCAAAGAAAAAAAAACTACCCCATTATTTCGCATATTGTTCCATTTTTTATGCTTTGTCTGTTCAGCAATTCATCAAGTCGAGAAAACTTAAGCCAAACGCTTTTAAATCAAAGGCTGCTCAAAAAGTGTCAAAAATAATTTCATTTTTATGGCCAGCTGGCTGGGACACACACAGAAAGAGACAGAAGAGTGTGTGAGCGAGACGGGACAAGAGGGAGAAGTGGGGCTGGTCTCATTATGTAAATTGCGGGAATTCCACATAAGCAGCTCACCCAAAACTAATTTGTCACTGTCTTTTGCTTGTTAGTCAAACGAACGGACAGCAGCAAGAAACTGTGTCATATGTGTGTGTGTGGTTCTGTGTGTGTGTGGTAAGTGCTGCTTGTGTGTGCGTATTTTTGTGGGCCACGCTTTTGTGGCTTACATTTTTATCACTCTGTGCTGTGGACCAACAAAGTTCTGGTGAGTGCTGATAAACTCATGCCAGACAGCGCAAATATTCCAACAATTTCATAAAGTTAACAACAGCAACAACAAACAACAATCACATGCACACACATGCACACCTGCACACCTGCAAAATATGCTCTAATCTAATGCAATCAAACTACTTGCTTAGTGTCCAAATGCCGCAATAATCAGCTAAAACTGTTAATTTTGATTGCTTAGCGAGTTTTACTTTTTACTGTTTCTACCTTATTTATATAGGTGTTATGGCCGGCCCTTTGGGTTCCACATAATTAAACGTTGCATACTTTTGAGCGCTGTTTTCAATTTATATAATTACCGCCGCGCCGTCGCACCCAAAGCGCATTTTTGCACTAATTAGTGAAATTATGGCCAGAACATGGGACCCAATTCGTGTAGCACGAACAAACCCCACGACCAAACCTCAACGCACCGCAATATATACCCTCATCCTTCTCTCCTTTCACGCTCTGCGCTTCTTTCCATGCATTGAGTTGAGTTATATTTAAATTTATATGTATATCTATATGTATCTTATGCCTGGAAATGTTCATGAGGGACACTTTGACTCTTTGCCTAACACATAATGTTTTGTATTTTGTTCTTAACTACTAGGTATAAGTACAACACACATATTTATATCGACCGATATCCTTAATGCTGGAATCCCATGCATTTATCATGTATATGTCTAATATATCTATTTCTATATTAAAATTTATACAAAAATTCTTAAAAATTCGTAAATACATTTAAATTTAAGAAAATTAATTTTTTCAGAAACCGGTTATATGCATGACCAACTCATCAATCAATCAATCACTGATTCAGTCAGTAATGACTAGCACTTTCTTTTAGTTTCTATTTATAAATAATTGGCTTAAACATTGGTTTTATTAGCCTTATCAATAGTCTTACAAAGAAGCTTCAGTATATCAAGTTCATCAATCAGTCAATAAATGGGAACTGTCTCTAACAAACCGCCATAATTCGCAAAATTTAAGTGGAAAAGACTCTTGCAAAACTTAAAGCGAACATTTGGATAAAACTTTGAAGAGTTGAAGCAACAATTCCAACTTTTTTCTGACATTTTTTCGTTGCTCTTATTGTTTCTGGCCATGTGCGAAGTTTGTTTCCCTAAATGCTTGTTGTCGCCCCTTCCCCTGCATAAGCTTGTCAAATTTAACTGTCAAACGCACCTGTCAAGCGTAACAATTAGCACGCCGAAATGGCAACTGGCAGCCACAAAATGGGGAGCTACATGTACACACACACACTCACACACACAGACATGGCAACTGTTACGGGTTGTGATTGTTTTTGGTGTGGGTCGGGGGTTACGTACGCTGGTTCAGACTCAGACTAGCAACCTCTATAGCATAGTCGCCTATGACACGCGAGTTGCAGCATTGATTAACGACCATTTGTCGAATTTGACAAATTTTCTTCTGCCAAAAGCAGTTAAAAATCAAAAGAGGAGAAAAAGAAAAAACAAAAAAAAAATTGTGTTGAAAAAGTTAGGAGAAGTATTCGAAGAAAATTTGTTGAAAAAATCTGAATTTTTTGTATTTAAATGCATGAAGCGCTAATTATTCTATTTTTTTTTTATTTCTTTATAAATAACCAAGAGCAAGCTGTAAATAAATATCTTTATATTAAGAGAAAGGTATAAAAATTGAGAAATATTTTCATAATAGTATATAAAAAAATTCTGAAATTATAAAAACGTTTTTTGGGTGAATATTCATCGGGCCTCAAACCTTTTTTATATTCTATTTAATGATGCTTAGAGATCTTCCCACAATTTCTGTAATATTTTCTATTATTATTAAATTTGCTTTACAAATTAAATAAAATATACAAGAAAAAACTATTTTCAATGGCAGCAACTCTTTTCTTTAATTCCCGTTTTTTTTCTTTGCTTAAATTATTCACCGCTAAAAGTTTTGACCCCGTCGAAATTTGCTTGGCGCTTATTATGAAGCTGGCTCAATTAGCTGGCTTGCCGGCTATTGTCTGGCCAATTGGTTGGCCCAAAAGGCAGAGCCGCAAACAATTCGCTGGCCCTCGCATTGTGATCGACGATGTGGTCTTTTATAAATGGCCACCAATTGCGACGGAAATGTGGGCAGGAGCATTGCGTTTTTCGCCACGGAAATGACATTGTTAGCCAGGCCAACAAAAATTTGCATAATAATAAAGGCAGGGAGCCAGGACAGGCAGACAGGCTGGTAGTCAGGCTAAAGCCATTTCTATATAGAACACCATTTGCATTATTTTCTTTTATTATTTTGGTGGGCAACAAACCGTTTTGGCCAATTACCTGAGCCATCCTGTAAATGAAATCAATCAAAATATTTACTCTACTTTTGTTTGTCCAAAATTATGTGTACAAAATAAAAGGAAATCCAAATAAAAAAAACACTCTATTTGAAGCAATAGTTAAGCTTGTTTTGGGGGCGTGGCTTTGCATTGACTTTAGGCGAAAAATTGTATCAAGCTGAAATATTTATGAATTTTATGCAGTTGAAGCGTTTTCTGAAGCTTCGGGCAGCTGTTCCTGGCATTTAGTAGAAAGTTTAAAATACGCTGTATTCAAGACGATAAGAGGGTATATCGGTTGTTGTATGTTGTACGTTCTACACAGTTGAAATGTATAAAACAGGTGCAGGACAGGGGCTCAGAGTATCTCTGAGTCGTTCACGATTACAGCTCACTTACTTGCTTTACTTATTTTATCTGAAATACATTTTTTGTTGTTAAAATGTACGAAAATGTTTACGTTTTTGTGTATGTTTGTTTGGCCGGAACAAAAAGTGGAGGAAAAGCACATGAAAATGCGTCACGCATTTCACAAAAAAAAAAAAAAAAACTTTGAGCTTAGGTGCAGGTGTGCGAGTGTGTGTGTGTGTGAGTGTGAGTTATGACAGCACACATAAAAAGCGAGACAGAGTAAGGTAGAGAGTGAGTAAGTGAGCAAGTGTGTGTGTGTGTGTGTGTGTGAGGCAGGACTCTCAAGATTTATGTGCAGGAGTTTTACAATTTGATCGCCTGCTGTTGACATTCGTTGCTGCTAGTTGCACGAAAAATTGTTGTAAAAATGTTTCATTGCCACACATAAATTTCAAATTTCAAGCTCACAACTTGCAGCAAAGTTGTCTGCCGCTGAGCTTTAAGTGCAACTCGTCTGCCACGCCGGCTTATGTGCCGTATACGCAATGTGCAGGCACACACAATTAGTTGCAGCTACCAAATGTTGTTGTTGTTGTTGTTGTTGTTGCAGCTGTTAAACTGAAATCACAATTTAAAAAATTTTCATCAATCAATGTCGTTGCCATAGCAAAATGATAAAAAAAAAAGAGAAGCAATATTCTATTTATTTTTTATCAAATAGCAGAGAACATGTCCTTGGCCATGGATACAAACAAATCGAATCTATCTCAGGCCACCTATCTATATATATATTGATGTATATTATATGAATAAGCTATATATGCGCTCATTGAATTGCAATCTTGTCTCTTGTTAGCGGATGAGCAATCATCAAAGTCATGATTTATTTAATATAAAAGTAAAAAAAAAAAGCTCACTTAAGGCTAGTCGAATGTAAGACACTCTTAAGAGGTTTTCTTTTACGAAGAAGCTTTTGATCAGAGCAAGTGTTTCCATAAGATATTTCTTTGGCAAAAGAGATTGACTTCAACAGATATGTCCAGAAAAAAATAAATCATATAGTAAGTCGTTTTATATCGTGAATACCATTAAATGCATTATAATTATATCCTAAGTGTAAAGATACGGATGAGATTATGATAATTTAAACAACATATTATATATTCTTTTGGATGACTTCGTAAAATATATATTCTTTTACACACACTATAAAATAAATGACTTTCGTGACTCTATCGTAATACCCTTCACAAACATATAGAGTTTAAGAGGCTGACAAACGTTAAATGTTTGTAAACCTTATTATATTATTGTCTGCACTTCATTTCGTTTTCTTCTGCTTCCGATTCGTCTGCTCCTTTAACATTTTCTTTTCTTAATGCTGCTTTCTTTTTCACCGCTTTCACTCTTAACAATAATATTTTTGTTGCCGGCTTTAATAAACTTTTACGGCACTCATCAAACTTACGAAGTAACTTGTAAAAAAAACTTTTTCAAAGAAATTTATGTAAAAAGCTGCGAAAAGCTGAACTTCGATTGGGAACCCAGAAATGACGAGCAGAACAGATTAAAGAGTGTGGAAAGAGAACGTGCGGGGCTACGTATTGGAAGTGTAAGTAGTATTACGTAGCATAGTTTGCGCTATTTTCCTATAGATTAATTCAAGCAGAGCAAACAAGTCGAAATTTGCATTGTAAACAAACAAGTGAGGAATTTGTTGAATGTCGAGTACTGAAGCACTTAAAGTGCATAACTTATATTTACATTTTTATACCCTTTGCGTGGCAGATGGTTAAAGTCGAGTGTGTTAGCAAGTTGTAGAGATAAACCCTTTTAGCTCATAGATTTGTTATTGAGGTCAAGTATGAAAACTTCGCTTAACTTATGCATTTGCTTATGCTTCGTAGTTATTTTATATTATTATGTATAAAACTCGATATGGTAATTAATATCAATCATATCAGATTACAAATAATTCATCAAGGTACAGCATAATCGCAACAAAAAAAATAATTGTACAGGGTATTCCTTCTGCTCAAAACTCAGGTTAATCAATCATCAATTGTGTGAAGGGTATTCATAGCTGCAATGCAATTGTTGCCAAAGCACAATTTGAACTGCATTCGGAATCGCAATTCTTGACAGATTGCAATTGATTTAGTGGTCTTTAAATCTGAAAAATTTGATAAAAGCTCAACACACAACTCTAAATCTATTGTATCTAATGTATTAACACCTTGGAGAGCACACCTGCCAGCCAACCAGCGTTTTCTAATGGCAGCGCTTCTTATAGAGAGGGGGGAGGAAGGAAAACTCAACCGAAAACACATCACATTACTCATGTTTGTGGTGGTGGAGTTCAACACAGCTGCCGCTTGAGTACAAGTAAAATAAAAAGAAGAAGACGTTCAAGATGAAGAACAACAACAACAACAAAAACAATAACAAGAACAGCTACAACAAGAAGGAGAACAACGAGAACAACTTTGAACCTAATGCCAACACAAGAAGCTGAGGCGTTGAAGTAAAAAATATGTGAAATTTAATTTTCCTAAGTGATTTTTCATGTAATTCGGCACCTGCGATTATTTTGCTTTTTGCAATTTTTGCTCATCTACCATATAATACTTTTTCGCCTAGCATCGTCTTGATCAATTGTTAATGCACACACACACACACACATACACAATAAATATATATATATGTATGAGTGTGTGTGTGTATCTGGTACGCATCAGCGCCTTGTGAACTTGTTCGAGGGCCAACCATACATCAAACAAAAAACTTTTCCACATTATTTTCCTTTTGTCGCCTGCAAAGTTTTTCTTTAAAGAAATTCATAAATATTTTCATTTTCTAAGTATCTGCTGTATCTGGTTTTGGCCATAAACTATGCATTACACGCATTTGTGCTGAATAATTGGCTAAAATAAAGGAGAGAAAGAAATCCATTGCATGACGCTTGCATTTTGCCAATGACATCGAAAATTGGAGGCGCGAAGCGAGAAGTATATATTTAATATATAATATAGCTATGTACTTAGCCAGCTGAATGTCTGGCGACAATCGTTTATCACATTCCACCCACTCGCAGCTTCTTTTAAAGTGTCTAACAAAGTTATCGGATTACGCGCTGAAAAGTATGCTACAAAAGTGGCAAAGACCGCAACAAAATGGAAATATAGAAATGTATTTATAAATATTTTTGATGTGTTTGTTTTTAATCTTATGCATGGAAGCAAATGTTGCCACTCAAGAAAATTAACTAGAGCTTAACGAGGCTTTCAAGTACAAATTTTGGTGATTGTTGAGCTCAAATCTTAATTAAGAGAAAATTTTTAATTACTTTTTTGAAACATAACAACATTTAGATGGATTTTGTATCAATTTTATGTGTGCAACAGTACTTTTTTTTATTCGATTTCCGTTGCGTTAAGTTTATTTAATATTAATTAAGATTCAAGCAAAGGCTTTAAATAAAAATCTATTCGAAATTAAGCTCGTGTCTACCCCTAAACTCTGTGTTGTTGTTGTTGTTATTGGATGTTGTTTGGCTGGCATTCGCTTTGGCACCATAAATTTTGTGCCGCTAATGCCATAATACCATTTTATGAAGATGAAAGTCGTGCGTTTATTTCATTACACAAATAATAACAGCCAAAAATAAACCGCAGTAGCAATTCCCAGACCCCTATATACACCATGTACCCCATATACCTCTCTTTCTCTCTCTCTCTCTCAGACACCATCACCCACTGCTAGGTTAATGAGCTGCTGGCACATGCCTCATTGAAGGTCGAAAGGCTTACCAAAAAGATGGGCGTCGCTTTAGGGACTGCCCAGAATTGAATTAATGACAGCACATGTACACATAACAGAGCGACAAAGAGGTCTAAGGGGTATTTGGTTGCCTGTTGGAGTGGGCATAAATATTTCTTATGGCATTAACGCAAATTTGTTAACAAATTTGTTTGTGCCAACAAATGAATTAGCTAAGCTCCAGCCCCGAGACCAAACGAGAGAGTTTGGCATCAATTAAGCGCTCGTTGATTTTTTTTTTTTTTTTTTTTTTTGGCTCACAACTTCAGCTAAAGCCACTGCCAATGGGTGAGTTGGGTGTTTACATGGTTTAGTACATAAATCAACCTCAATAAAATGTGAAAATTTAAGTTAGATGCCAGCTCGAGCTCATATTTCAAGCTGCTTGTTAAGTGCATGTTTTATGATTATTATCGCAATAAAAAAAATACAAAAATAACGAGAGAGTACAAGTACGAATGCACTAGTTGAGTTGTGCCCGACTACGAGATGCCCTGGACACCATTCATTATGCATTTGGTGTGCAGCTGTTAGGCTTCGACTTTCTTTGAAAATTTATATTTGTAATTAAGTTCGACATAAGACAAAAGATTTTTTATTTTTGTCAACTTTGAAATTCTTACGTCTTACGACTTATGTTCTACAAATTTGAATAAAATATCGATTTTTATCGATTTTGCAAAAAGGATGTCAAAACACATTTTTGACTTGTTCTGCTTGTTTTATATATATGTACATATATCAAATTCTATATCTCTTCCGATTGCTCAATTGTTCTCACGTAACATAGATACCCCGCTCAGCTATTTTTCCTCCAATTACAGGGTATAAAAGAGAGTTTTGCTTGTAGCCGTCGCCTATGCATTTGCAAGCAAACGAGCAAATGAGACGCTGAGTCGTATAACCGTAACGAAACCTAAGCCCTGAGCTCTGAGCATTGCCTTTTACGGCCGTAGGTACTCCGCCGGGTTCACCTGCCCTGCTGGCAACATTATAAAGGCAATAAGATTTTCAAAATACGACAATTTATGCAATAAACTTGAAATTTATGCCCAACCAAGAGAACTCCTTTGCAAAGAGTCACATTTTACTTGCGAGTCGTCTAGTCGCTAGTACTGTGCTTTTACTTTCGTCTTCTTCTTTCTTTTTTTTGTACATACATATATTACATTTTATTGTCTGGCATTTTAAAGTCAATCCTTGCGCCAATCCTTGCTAAGTAACTGGCCTGACTTTTGACGCGCTTGACTTTCAAAGCATAGAAATCTTGGAAGGTCAGCAAGTTTTTGCGTTGAGGTTAGATTTCAATTGATACCCTGTACACTTAAATAACTGCACGTGCAGTTGTTATTGCTATCATTTAAGTTAGGATCTGTAAGATGAAACTAAATTTACTCAGGATCAGTAAGAGCTAGATATACCAAATCTACTGTGAGAGATGATACAAAAGACGTTTCTTAAAAATAATAATTATATGAGATGAGAGATAAACAAAATAACTAATACAAATATGGGCTGGTATGACTTTTCATATTAATAGCATCCATAAATAAAAGCTATTCACCCACACCAATATTTTACGAATTTATTTTAATACTCTGTAAGTCTTCGTGATAACAATCTGCTGCTTATTAGGCTGTTAAGTTTCAGTCATATCTCAATATCCGAACTCATGTTCTGAACTGTGAATTCGTAATTGGTTTTGCGCGGACATCATATCAATTGGCAGTGCAGCATCTAGACTTTCCCCCTAAGGATAGCTTAACTTAATGTAGGTGTAAAACAGCGACAACCGTTATCTGCCAGGTGAGAGAAAAAAAAAAAAAAAAAAACAAAAAATGGCAGGTGGAAAGACAAAAAAAACCAACAACACAAAAAAAGAAACAAAGAACCGAGCCCAGACACATCATTAGCACAGGCAAGTATAAAAATGCTGATTAACGAGTCCCTCGGGTCTTAAAGGACGCTTGTGCAGCGATTTTGCTGCGGTTGCTTGGCCCGGTTTCTATTTCTCTTTTTTGCATACCCTGTAACTACTGAAGTGGGTCTACTACATGGCAGAATAATAAATAAGAATAATAGGCAGAAGGAAGCGTTGAAGAGTCAATGAAGTTTACATATTCGTGATCAGGATCAACTGTCGAGTCGGTTGAGCTCTGTCGATCTGTCTCTGTGTCTTTCCGTTTTTCTATTTGGATCTCAGCAGCTTAAGATCTAAATTTTACATATGGGCTCTATAACTATAACTCTATAACTCCTTTCGATTGCTTGTTATCGATAACATATACCTCTATGCATCTTTCTCTCTCTTTTTTGGAATCTATAAGACCTATCAGAGCATTAAGATGTAGCTCTTCTTAATTGGCAGGTTGAGTATACCCTAGTTCAATACAACGGTAAACGGTCCCTCTCTGTGCAATCAAACTAGAAAATAAATATAATAGATTGCTAACAACAGGGGCTTAGGGTATGTCCTAGTCTGGCTCGCTAGCCTTGTTTTTTTTTCGTACATTTTCTTACTTCTCTTTGGGCTTAATTTAGAAACATAAATTTAAATTATATTAAATAATGTGAAGTGCGATAAACTTTTCAAGGACGCGGCCAATGACATTTATTGTAGAGCGCATAATTTATGGCCAATTTATTGACGTCATAATATTGATGGCCAAATAATTGTGATTATTTCCTGATAGTAAGGGGCGTGGCTTCTTTATACATTTATTTATATTATATATATATGTACATAATATATGTACACATAAACGCGTTTAACTGCGATGAAAAACTCATTTGCTCGTTTATGGCTCGCATTAAAGTCACGAGTAATAAGCACAACAGCCCAAATGTTGGGCGTTAAGGGGGCGTGGTCACTCAATAAAATGCCAATGGAAATGAAATCGAAATAAAAATCAGCAAAAGGTGCGACTATATTGTCATAGACATCGTTAACCGAGCCAAAGGGAGCGCAGAAGCCCAATTGCTATACAAATGGGCTAAATAAAAGTTGTGTGCGAGTATATGTGTGAATGTGTGTGGGTGTGTGTAAGGGACTGTCGTTTCGGCTTGTGTCCAAGACAAAACGTACCTTCAAAAATTCCAAAGATGGTCTCAGAAAAGCGTAGTCGATGAATAAAAGCAGGTAGTATTTAGGGGTTGTTGAAGACTGCCAAAAGAATGCGCCGTTACAATGTTTATGGCCATATAAACACCTACAGGGTATATACCCAATATATATATATATATGTATATATAATAAATATCGGGCCATCACGCTATAAAGCTTTATTTACACCAAAACGTTTTCCTCTGGAAAAAAATATATTTAAAGTAAATTTTATTGCTGAATTTAATTGATTAAATTTTCATTTGCGAAGCAAACATTGCATTTTATTTAATTTCTTTAAAATACAAATTTAATGTTAGTAGTAGTATTAATTAAAGTTATACATAAAAAAGGTTAAATTTTTAATTTATAAAATTGAATTTCTGAATTTTTATACAAAATTCAACTCTCTTTGTATGAGCTCTACGAAATTTCTTATAACTTTTCACAAAATGCTTTTGAAAGTTTTTAAATGATTTAAATTAAAATAAAAACTCTTTGAAACCTGCTTCTTCTTGTTCTTTTTGGTCTCTGGCTTTCCCGACCGGCAACCTTTATTAAATTCTTGAAAGGTTTCAAAATGTAAGTTTGAAATACGTTTGTTTCGACGTTATTTTGACACAGTTTCGAATTGTACAAAATTGTTGTTGTTAACACACACACAGGACAACCGTTGCCTGTTCCTATTAGTTCCGTTAGGTGCCTCTTTGACTGCGACACACATATGCAATCATACACACACACACATACGCACACATACACTCGCACACACACCTCTGAAAGTCAGTAACTCGATTGCTGTTGCATGTTTGAATTCTGAATTGAATTGCTGTTGAGTGCTGCACACACGCACACACACACACACACACTGACTCACACACTGACTCACACACACATGTGGCTGGCATCTGCTGCATGCTGCAACACATATTTGACAGTTGATGTGACTACATATCCAGAGAGTGATTGACATTTGGCACATGCCACAGCAAAGCCAGTCGACAGAGAGAAAAGGCCGGCCAACGCTCTTGGACCTAATGCAAATCTATGACAATTGTAATTGACCATATAAGCACAGTCTGGCTCACACACATATTCGATCACTTATTTTGCCTGCTGTTGCATACTTAGCACCGCATTACAAGTGAATCCTAACGGATAAATGATTATTTGCAAGCAGCATTTGCTTTTGAAAAGTTGTTGGATCAAAAACTCAAATTTATCAAATTTATCGAGAACTGCATTAAGTATAATTTGGTTTAGGATTTAAGCCTCAATTGAAAACCTCATTTGTGAAAATAGAAACTGAAGGTTGTAAATATAACTTATTATGCCATATATGTATGTATTTAGTTTAGATATAACCAACTGAGTTCGATTAACCTATTTTTTATTGGCAAGAGGCGTGCACCAGTATTGCCAAACAAGAAGTTAGCAAAACCCATATTATTTTAATAGGCCAAACTTGTTTTGAAATACTTGTGCGAGAGCCAAAAATGATGGCTAGGCAACCAGTCTACGCAGCTGCCTGCCTGGCTGTTGAGTACCGAGAAACAAATGATGCAATCGAATTTTACGAGCCACATTTAATGTGGCTAATAGATTTTAACAATGTGGCAATAGAATAGATACAGACAGCCGCAAACCCACCCAGCTCTATATAGATATCTGTGTATGTGTCTGTCTGTGTGTGTGTGTGTGTGTGTCTGACAACAATTTATTTTTATATTTGTTTGCCAAGTTGCGTTAAAATGGCTCAAATGTGGGCGTATTGCGACTGGAAAAAATAACTCAAATCTTTCAAAAGGACGTCTTGTGGCTACACATACACATACACACCTAAACTTTTATGCTTTACGAGAACCTATCTACCAAATCTTATTTATGTAACTGTTACAGTTCCCAAGCTATACTTAAAAAACCAAGTAGCGAATGCAATTCTTATCGATAACTTGGAAGTTGAGGCTGATATCGATGAAAATCAATAAGCAATAAACTATGGGTAAGGTTTGAAGAAATATATATATTTTTCAAACTTGATGTTTACGTCTAAGTCTTAAGATTTGGACACCAATATTAAAATAATTTTATATTTTTGTAACTTAGTTTTTCTTAAAATTAAAACTGTGACACAATTTAATTCAAACTTCAGACAAACTGTCTCTGAAGTAAATTATCACACAAGCACTCACACACACACACTAGCACTCACACACACTCAGAAACAAATTTCATTTAACTCGATGACACTTCTGGGTGTGATTAAGAATTTAGCGCCGAGATTTGCGACTTTAGCTAGTTGAAAATGCAAATTGTTGGCCATCAGCAGTGGAAAATCAAAAGGAAAAAAAATTAAAATAAAAAATAAGCCGTACCAGTGGAAAATTAGGAAACGCCATGCATCTTAAATGAAGCCATCAAAAAGTTGATCAAGAAATTTAATAACCTAGCAAACTGCCAATGAAGTGGCAGCTGTCCAAACAACCACACCGAACCGAACCAAAAGCCAAACCAAAGCGAACCGAACCAAAAGCCAAAAGCGAAAGCAAAGGCAAAGGCAAAGGCAAGGCAAAGGCAATGGCAAAGGCGAAGCCCCATCCGAAACCGATGCCAAGTACTTAGCTAAACCTTTTTCCGATGCCCCCTGCCAAAAAGTAACCTGAGCGTGGCCAATTTGTAGCCCCAGGCCAAAAGCGGCATATATAAAATACAAAAATACAACAACAAAAATAAAAAAAAAAAAAGATGAATAAAAAGGCAAAAATCGACGCCTGCTGCCTGAATAAACGACCCATGTCAATTATGCGCTGAAAGCAAATATATTACAATATCATAAAAATGAAAATGAAAATGTAAACGCAAACAGCCAAAAGTCGAGCACAATGAGCACCGATTTCTGCCATCTCGAAATTCTTCTTAAACAGCATCCTTAAAAGTTCGAATACAAACAGTGAAAATAAGTAAGCAAATCTTTGGTTGTGTTTTGTCCGACAGGGAGATACCCTAACACTCTGGCCAGGATAATATTTCATTAAATATTCATAAGCAGCAAATAATACAGCGCACATAAACAATTCACACACATTTATCAAGCCGATTTTAGCTTGATAAATATTATATAGTATCTGGTTTTCTTTTTTACAAAATCAACACGGTTTCAGGTCATAAATTGATTTATCAAAGCTATCGACTTATTGGACATATGTACATATATAGATTGCTATTTTAAATATATTTTATATTCTTTTTGAGTACAGAATCTGAAAGGCTTAAACACCCATTAAAAATAATTTTGTTAACTTAGTTAAAACTCATTGAACAGAATTTGTTTTAGTTGTAAATATAATTAAGTTAGCCTCGTAATAATTTATAATAGTTTTACAAAAAGTATACACAATCAATTATTCAAATATAAATACTTATAATAACGATTTTTTGAAAGTTTTTCCTTTGTGCAGCAATTGAAAAGTTTCTCATGGAAAGCTGAAACAAATGTGTGAAAGTTTTTTTAATTAAAGGGGAAAAGAAGAGGGTAAACAATAAAATAAAATTTCCAATTACTACTTTAAAGTGCGCAATTGTTTTCAGTGTAAGTGATTAGAACTGCGAACTGGTAGCGAATTTTCAGGCAAAGGCTTTAAATTGGCTCATTTGGAAGCCATTTGCACAGTGGCTATAAGTTGGCTTTGTCAACACGCACACGCTCACTAACACACACACACACACACACACACACACACACGTACACGCATGCAAATTGTTTGCAGTTTTACGCAGTTAGACACACAAAGGCGTGGCCAACTGGCGTTGAGAAAACCAGGCCAAAATCGTCAGCAAGAGTCTGACTCAGAGAGAGAGAGTGGTGGAGTGAGTGAAAGGAGGGGGGAAGAGAGTAAGAGCTACCAGCCCATTTATCGAGTCGGAGCCTCGTCCCCCTTTGATGGCACAAACAAGTTTTTGGCTGGTTACAAAGCTAGAACATGGCTTGGCCCATAATTGAGACTATCATTAAGCCAGGCCAGCAAACTGATGACGCCGACTGTATTTTGCAGCTACCTTCCATTAGGCTCATAGATCATCAACATCTAATGCCGCAAATCTTAAAGCCAGGCTGGTTGGCAGGTGCATGGCCCAAAGGAAAATATAGCCTATCTGTTTGCTTATAAAATATGCAACAGCCACACTCATTGGCTGCATATTTATGCGATTAGAGATGCAACAGAAAAAGCGACTAGGATAACTGACAGGAAGCACACACACGCACACGCACACACACACACACATTCACGCAGACTGCAAATCAAATGGAAGGCCGAAACCAAATAGGAAACTGCTGACAGTTGGTTTTTGGTATAAGATTCTGCCTCCACACATACAAAAAAAAGGAGGGAAGGATGCTGTGTGAAGGACGCATAATAAAAGGACAACAAGCCACACTGACAGTTGCTTTCGGGCGGGGTTTTCCTTTCGATTCGGTCGTATGGCATACGCAAAAAGGTGACAATGGCTCTGACAAAAGGAAAGAATGGACAGCAAATGTGCATTGGACGATGAAAAGAGGGCCGGATACACAGCCAGCAAACGACAACACTCAAATGTGTGTTAGTGTGCGTAACATATGTGAATTTGAGAGGGGGTGTGTGTGTGTGTGCGGGTGTGCGGGTGTGCGGTTATGCGCCAGCTGAACATCTTGTGAGATTTTGTGCCTTTGGCTCCTGGTCTAAGGACGAAGCGAAGCTTGGGATTTAAATGTGAAAATGACTTGGAGAAAAAAGCGTATTTGTTCTGACCACGTTAATGTTAGTAGAGGCCATAACACAAAAGGGTCAATCACAAACAAATGACAAAAATTCTTTATATCCTCGATGTTGGCAAAAAAACAAAGCAAACAACAAAAAAGACAAAAAGAAAAACTCTTTTACATCAACACTTTTGTTATGTGATAAAATTTTCTAATTTATTCGATTTGCGTAGCCAGCAAGTCGAAGATTTATGTGTGCAAAGTTATACACTATGAATATTATATGTGCTTACATCATGATGTATGCAGCTATATAGCATTTTAACTTTATAAGTGCGCCTTTCAAGTGTGGCCTTTATGCACACTTTAACACTTTATTAGGCTAACAATTATACATAATATATACATCATGATGTATGTATGCTTGCATATACATGCCTATAAATAATAATTCTTCACTGAACCAATAATTTAAATATACTTATGTATATAAATATATGATAAATTTACGGCATTAATCATTTGTACATCATACACAAATACACATCAAAAATAAATTAATAAAATAAAGCAGCTGACATGAGAAGACTTTCAATCATGTTTAAATCTAATTGACCAGAACATCATGTTCTATTAAACATAATTCATTCAAACTAGTTGCAAATATTCCCCTAAATAAATAAATTGTTAGTTGCCTACATTTGCACATCTGCACATCTGCTTACTTTCAATCATGGTTAAATGTTTGATTGAAGGGTATGCCGCAATTGTTGCTAACGATTCTAGGAGATTACCAAACTGTAATTCAGAATGATTGTGCACTAAAATTGTACAAAATGCGGTTCGATAAAACGTAATTAAAATGCAAACTGAAAATTGGAAATTGTAAGCCCAATGATTAGTGCGGATAATGAGTACCTAAAAACAGTTCACAATGTACATCGAATAAGCAAAATATGTTAACAGCAACTACAAAAACAACTACAACAACAACAACAATTACAAAATGCGCCCCGTGGGTCGGTCTACACATACTAAATAAATAACTAAAAGCCATAACGTGTACAAATGTTATTTTGTTGGCCATCAACTCTCGCAGTCAATCAATAAACGCTGAATATTTCATATGCTACATCGATTTGCTGCATGCCCCAAATGCCGCGTGCCACACGCGCAAATGAGCAACGTAACCAAAACCTAGCAAATAATGAGCTTTTGTTTTATGTCTGTGTCTGTGTGGTGGAGTATGTGTGTGTGTGTGTGTGACTTTTGCTAATAAGCTCAGTTCAAAGACGAGGTCTATTGTGTGTGTGTGCGTGCGTGTGTGTGAGTGTGCGTGGGTTGCACCCTCGCAACTGACTTTGCATAAGAGTAAATGGCGCAAATTGCATCTGATTGAACAGTAGCCACAGCAATGGCGGGTTTGTCCAACTGGGAGATACCCTTCTTCAAAAACGGTTACTTATATTTACAAATATGTCTATTCTATGTATACATACGATGCACACAAACTTTAATTACATAAATAAATATATATAAGTACACATCTCTATACATAATATTGTTACATACAGTCTAAGAGCTTCAGTATACCCTGCCCACCCATTTTGAATGAGTTCAAGTACAACAACAACTGCCGTTGCAGTTGAGTGGCTTATTTGCAAATGAGCTGCCATCATTTTTGCCAGCCAACTGGACTGTCGCCATCTGCAGCAGCTCAGTCGCATCATCAGCATCAGCATCTGCATCAGCATCAGCATCTGCATCTGCATCAGCATCTGCATCCATGTCTTTATCTTCGTTTGCTGCGGAAAGCGAAATTGATGAGCAGCGAGCGTGAAGCGGAGCAGCCCGAAGATGTTTTCGCTGCTACAGGCGGCACTGCCTATCGCTGACAGCAACAATAAAAACCGGTGAAAAATGTTGCCAACAATTTGGGACAGCCAAATAAAATGCGCAACGAGTCACTTGATCAGTGTGTCGCACAGTGGGCTAAACATAATTTGTATGGCAGCAATTATTAATAACTGATTAAATATTTATATATGTATAACATATGTAATGTGTTTACATTACATAAATAAGATGTTTCCTATAGTTGTACTATAATATTCTATAAAACAATATTGCTTAGAACTAAGGATTCACACGTCAATAAAAATTAATGTCAATAGAAATATATTTTTCTATATTATTTAGTGTTTAGATATAATTGTAAAACCTTTCAACTCATAAAACGGGATAACTTTTGTTGAGATTCATTCATTTTAAAGCTTACAACTTTATAGTATTAATAAGAATAGAAAATATAAAGTAATATATTGTATAATATTATTTTAAATTATCTTACGTTTTGTTATCTGAATAAATAGCTTTTATTTATTGCTAATTCTTATTATATCAATTAATTTCAAGTTTCATGCATTTTCTCATTACTCGTTCCACTGTGCATCGGAATTTGGTTGCTATTGACAGATTCCCATCCAACTCTTTGGTCGAGGAGGAGCGCTCTTTAAATAGTATGGCAAAACTTTAATTAAATTTTCGCAGAAATTGCTGTCGCTGCAAATAATAACAAAACAGCAATAGTTACAGTTGCGGCAACTGTAAATTGTAACTGTTATGGAGCCTGCCGTCTTGGCCAAAACTTCTTCGGCCAACTGGCTAATTTGTTTGACAAACAGCGAAGCAGTGGAAGAAGTAGAAGAAGAAGAAGAGGAAGAAGTCGAACAAGTGGCAAAGAGAAGGGGAGGGGGAATTGAGGCTGCGGGTCGGTTTTACTTGGTAAGCCACAGTAGGCTCTATAAAAACTTGGCAGGCAGAAACTGCTTTGACCAAATTGAATTGTTGGCTTTGCGTTACGCATACGCCGCATGGACCGTCAAACGAACTTTGACTCTGGCATGAAGAGAGAAAATAACTCATGGTAAGGGTTAAGTTTCGAAATGTATTTAATGTAAGCTTTCTGCTCTTTGACAAAACTTACCCATGTTACGTCTCTATTTTTATTTAGTATTTCTTTTATTTGTCCATATAAACTGAACTTTTATGATTAAACAAAAATAATTTAAGAAAAGGAGTCAAGCTTTGAGTTGTAAAATTAATTTAGTATATTTTATATTGCATTTATACTTTATCTATAAGCCTTTACAGCACTTGACACTAAGAGCTCAAGCAAAAACTTTTACTTTTTTATTGAATCTACACTATAAGTATATAAATTCTATATCTATAACCTATGAACTATTGTATTTTTAAGCAATCTATGCTTAAGTCTCATTTGATTAGCAATTCACTTCAATTTGACAGTTAAAAAGTAGTTAATAAATTCTTTATGGAGTTTCCTTCTTTTTATAACTTTTTATCGGATATGTCAAGCTGTTTTTTTTAATGTTTTTTTTTTATGTCTTTTCTGGCAGTTGGCAAAAGATCAACAATATTATTTATTAATCTCACTGATTGCCATTTGTGACAGATATACCCTATGTTATCGGTTAAAAAAGTGTGTATTAAACGTCACAAGTTATATAAATAAATCTGATGGATGAATAAAAGTTAATATAGATAGTTATTTTAATGCTCCATTCAGAAAGCTTAAGTACTCTATCTGCTCTACATTTAAATATGATAGATATATGGTATACATGTATTGCAAATATCTACTATATCTGTATACATTGATATAGCTTAACTATATCTTCACTCAAATTGCAGCTGAACGCTTGATACCCTATAATTTGAGGCACTAAAAAAGAAGGTCGATGGACAGCTTTATTATCCCGCTTAACGATGCATTCTGATTGATTTGGTCAGTAAAAAATGAAATGAAAAGAAAAGCTGAAAAAAATAACTGTTTACAATTTTCTTTGTCATAAAAAAAAAAAGAAAAAAATGCCCTTTATCATAGAGTGTCGAAGTGGAAAACGCTGCAGTCGCTGCATTTGTGGCTGTGGTTTGCCTTTTTTTCTGTTCGTCGCGTAAATTTGGCGCAAAATGACAAAACTTTTCACCTGGCCAAAGTACCTCACCTTTCACCTTAGCCCGAACTGTATCGCAGTTTGAATCTTTGGCGCTTTTGGGCATTGGGCAAAGTTTTTAATTAGTCTTTGATAGGAAACCAACTGAGTTCGCAACTTTAAACGGTGCGTAATGTCGATACAGCGAACCCCTTTGAACACCTGTCCTCCCCTCTCACTGCCCACTCACCTGCCATCTAGTTGCATTGTCTGTTTGGCAGCAACTTTTTGGGATACCATGAGGTTAATCAAAGTTCGGTTAACCTCCGGCTGCTTAGCTCTGCACCCTTTGACTTTGGCAGCAAGCACAAATTGCGAGCCGCGGGCTGTTTGTGCCACAGCTGAAATTACGTATACGCCATGTGCAACATAACAGCTATACAGATAGATGCATATGTATACATATAGGTACATATGTATGTATGTATATATATGTGAGCACACATTTGCCAATTGCCAGTGTAATTTGCGCATTCATATCAAATTACAACACACACACATTCATATGCGTATATGTATGTATGTACGCACATACATATATATGCATACATAACATGTCACTCATCGCACTTATCATGCAACTTCGTCGTCGTCTTCTTCTTCTGGTACAACTTGCATTTGGCATTTGTTGAACGTCTTGTTCTTATGTTGCATTTTCTAGTTGAAATATGCGCATCACTTTTATTGCCAGTTGGCTTCTCTTCTGACATAACTGAGCCGTCGCTCATCCCCTTCTCCCGTTTGCAACCCCTTCAGTTGCTACTATTTTTATTCCCAGCAACTGTTTTGAGCTGGTCTGATCTGTGGATTCATTCAGCCAACTGTCGTTGGGTTAGATTTGCAACGTGGTTTAAATTTTGTCTCGTAATTTAAATTAACTTCTGCTTAACTATAATCAATAGATTAACGTTACATTTAGAGTTTTATGTTATATTTTTAACGTCTACTGATAGTCCCTGATTAATTTAAAAGAATGAAATATAGTTTTCATAATATATGGTAAGGTAGATAAAGATATGGAGTAGTATTGAATCTTGGCTATATTTGTATGACTACTGCAATAAAACCCATTAAAGTTGGATAAACATTCAACTATTTCCATTTACTTATACAATTTTTTTGATTAATAAGCTTTTGTCACACAAAATTTGTTTACAGTGTAGTCCGAGTCACTGTGTTGAGACTCCCTTTAGAGCTGCTTGATTTCTAGCGCACAGACCGAACTGTAACTAAATACTTAATTGGTATATATATTACAAAGAAGAAAAAAAAAAAACAAATAAAAAGAAAGGAATAGTAAAGAGCACATCTACCTTCTAAGCGGCTTACATTTTGTGCATTCTTTTTGACCGTGGAGCGACTTACAACTAATTAAACTCCAGGGCCATCAAAATGAAAAGGGGATTATATAGAAAATGTGCAGAGGCAAAAGCAAAAGAACAGCTGAAGTACCACTTGTCTGACCTTTAAATGCATTACATATAAAAATTGCATTTAGAAATTACTTTGATTTACTCACTCTCAATCTAGATATGTCGCTCTCTCTCTCTCTGTCTTATTGCAGGTGCAGGTATCCTTAAATTTTTTTTTTTTCTGACCATATTTGTAATTGCGAAATACCATTAGACAAAATTGTGTCTCTTCTTTTAATCATTTTTTTCTGTATGTAAATGTATTTTTACAATTACATCTTCATAACTATCTGTGATGGAATCTCTCTTTCTCTCTTTCTCTACTGTCACATACATACATATATCTTGCCTTAGTGAGTAATACAGAAATTGTGTTAGAATTAATTCTCTCTACCTCTCGATCTTCTTTTCTTGCACTGTATATTTTACTATTTGTAATAGTGTGTTTATATATATTCCCTAATTTTATAGTAGTCTCTCTTTTTTCTTATATCAGATTAATTTATCAATTTTATTTCTCTCCAATTTTGTTTCATAAAAATCATTGACGAACAAATAAGATTTATTAATTTAAGTTCAGAATTCTATTTATAGTCTACAATTCAATGCAAATATTTCTAGCATTCAATGGATTTATAAAACATTTGAGCTGTTTTTTTTTTCGACAGTTTCTTCCTTCGGTCACTTTTAGCTGAAGTTTAAAGCTGATCTTTGACAATTTATTCGAATGGTGCAATCTGCGATGCGTTCAACTTGCAGCTTCTTTCTCGCTCGTTCGAAGTCGTGAGGATTTGCTGTCATTTGCGTTCTGGCTTTCTATTCCCCAAGCTGCCACCTTAAGACTTCTTCCCTTTCCCTTTCACCCTCTTGCACTCTTGTCCTGCTGTCAAACGCAAAACTTTGCGTGTGGAGCTGATGAAGCTGACGATGGGCAGAATGGAGAAATGGAGAAGCAGTGGCAAAACTTTCTAATATTTTTCAGCACCTCAACAGAAGCGATAAGAACTCTGGCACGTTGTCGTGCCGGTTCCACAACGTCCTAATTAGTTGAGTTCTATGCATTTTCTACCCAAAAAGGTGGAGAGGAGGCTGTGGCAATGGCGAAACTATGGCCAAAGTTAAAGGTAAAGGAACACACAAAAAAGAAAAGAAAGAAAGAAAGAAAGAAATTTCTAGCTTCTTTGGCATAACTTTCGTAATATTTTGTTATAGCAAAGTTTCGATGTTGATAAAATGTGGCAAATAAAAAGTTATAAAGTCTTTGTGGATGCGGTCAAGCGAAATTATTGGTGTGATTATAATGTCAGTGCCACAATATTGAGTAGTTACTGTAGTTTCTGACTTTGATTAAGAACTTCCAAATAGAATTTGAAGAGACAAGCAACCTTTAAGTTGTCTTCGATTTAAGACACTTGCTATAAAGTGATTTATAGTAAAGCAGCTCAATTAAGCTGAGGAATGATAAACGTACATATGGGTAAATATGCTACTGCATAATCATTTATCACATACATATTCTACTTTCTTTTTTTTAAATTAAAAATGTTAGTGTTCAGTTTTTATATAAGCTTATTCTCTGCTTCAAAATACTCACCTTAAGATCTCTATCCAAATAATAAAATATTCTAATACAAACTAAGACTATTTTATCTCATTTCTTTCTCGGCGTTACATACTGAAGGTCAAACTAGATATACCCTTCCGCATAGGCATACTGAGAGGCCAACTCATTTATCGATTAATCTGGCAGCAGATGCTGTGTCCCATCCTCATATCATAACAAGGCATCATTTTTGCTCATTTTTCGCACATCTTTAGGGTAGCTTGTTTCCATTTATTTATTTATTTTTTTTTTTGATTTGGGAAAAGCTGTTGGGACTTGCGTCAATGCAACTGACAATTTTTCAATCTCGATCCGAAGCCGGCGTCAGAAATAATTGCAAAATGCATCAATCAGCTGTCAGAGTCGATACTTGACTATCTTTCAACGAGGACTGCGACAAAAAAAAAAACAAAAAAAAAAAAATAACAAAATTGGGGAGTGAAGAACGTTTCGTTCATTTCTCTGTCAGCGGCAGCCACGCCCCCTCTTAAATTTTGACATGTCTGAAATTTTGCTGTTACCAGTCGAAGAGGCAGCTCATTAGCCACGATTATGTGTGCGATGCCAAGTCTAGACCGCATTTCCGATAATTATTCTTGTATTGGCTGCAGTCGAGACGTTGTCAAAAGTTTCGAAAACTCAATCGAGCATAAAACTTAGAAACCGCAGCCGCAATGGCCACAAAACTGTAAAGCTGCAGGGATGCAGAGGATTATAGGCGCATTGGCAAAGCGCATTCAACATTCAACATTCAGTCCTTATCCTTCCCTCCTTTCTTTTCCCTACAAATGCGGTTGTTGTCCTTGTCCAAGTCTGATTGATTTTTACATGCCACATCGAACTTGTTTGTCTGTCCTGTTTTCTACTCCTCTTTCTCTCTTTGTTGTTTCTTGTTTGTTGCTTGTTGTTGTTGTTATACTTTTAATTGATAATTGCGGAAATGCCGGGAATTGTAAAAATCTGCACAAAAGTTTTTCCATCCATCAGTTTGACCAAATTGGCGGCCATTGCCATTTAATATAGAGTTGGCTTTCGGGTCAACGAAAATCAAGCAAATTGGTTAACAGCGAAACCACAAAGCATTTAATAATGGACATTCGGACGACAAAGCCGCAAAGAGAAATGAGAAAGACAGAGAGAGAGAGAAATAGAGGGAAAAGAAGCGACAATTTCCAATGCTTAAGCTTGTTAAGCGATGAAATATTGAGTATTGATGTAGTTCACTGTAAAGAGCTATTCTTTGTCTCTTGTTGCAACTTATTGCATACCCTGTATTCGTTATAGAAGAAAAATACACAGGACCGTTTTAGTTTTGCCTGTATATATCCTCTAGCTCATCTTACTTACGATGAGCTAGAGGATATATACAGGCAAAACTAAAACGGTCCTGTGTATTTTTCTCTTAACATATCACATTTTATTTACCAATTTAAATCTTAGAATAAATGGACCTACAAAACAGCACTTTTCTGTACACCATAACGTAGACTATAGGGTATCTTCTACTTTCTATAGTAATAGTTAATCAGAATTAAGCAGTCAACAGGGTATTTCCTAGTTAGTTAAGCTCGACAACAAAACTAATTTAGTACCTAGCCTCAAACTAATTTAGAGGGTATTTTCTGGTTACTACTTCACTACTAAAGTCATCACAAAACTTACAGAAATATGGACTTTTAGTTGGCGGAATTACTCAACACTGGTTTAATAATGCCACGCCCTACGCTTTTCATTGTTTACCAGCCATAAGTCTCCGTCTTGTCTCTCTTTCTCTCTCATATTCGCTTTGTCTTTCTCTTCCGCCGCATTTAATATTCATGTTGCGTTTCAGCTTGACGGCCACACATTTTAGCCCAGAAATCAATTATACGCCCCGGAAAATATGATACGACGTTCTAAGTGTCTATGTGTGTGTGTATGTATGTATGTGTGTGTATGCCTTGGACATAGGCTTCGGCTAATATTACGTGTAATTAAGGCGCGCGCGTACATCTAACACATCGTCCTCGTCGTCGTCCTCCCCGTCGACTCCGGCGGGATTCCTCTCAGTTTCTCTAGAGGAAACGTCGCAACTGGACCAGCGAGAAAATTTTGATATGCTGGCAACGTAATTGCCAAATTACTTGGATTTTTGCTAACAGTAACACTAAACGCAACTGCGAGTGTGGAATTTCAATAAAATATGCAAGGTATACAAGGTATATACATACATATATATATAAATATATATAATACGTCATAAGTATGCTCGTATTCCCTCAGCGAACAATGGGCATCACGTATACGCCGCGTGTGGCTGGCGAAGCACGAGTGCTTAGCAAATTTAAGCCCTCAGTTATATTTATAATTTATGTTTAGGACGGTTTGCTAGAAATTATTAGACCGAAGTACAAGATAAATTGCATAAGAGTTACTATAAATATTTGATTTTCTAAAATAAAAGTGAGTGTACATGGTTTTTCATTACATTGGAATGTGTAATGCATATTTTTTGGGTTAGTATAAGATTGTTTTTTAAAAGAGTTTTATGCTTGTTAAGTAAATATACAATTATGCCGAATATAGGACTTACTAAAATATATAAAAATAAAATATTCCAATAAAGGCAAAAACTCTCTCAACTTAACTTAACATTTGCCTTAATTCCATAGCATATATGAAATGCGCACTGCACTAACGGTACATATAGGAAGCAGAAAACTCCTTTTCGTTCATTCATTCATCTCTTGTTGATTTCCCATCTATAAGAAGCTCAACCCAAATATCGCAATCACTTAGAGAACTCATCGAACGATTTAACATCTTCGAATTCTAATTCCAAAAGTCATCTGAATAGAAAAAAAAGAGAAATGAAGAAAACACTACTTAAACAGATTTATTAGCCATATTCACGAATGTCAATTGGCTGGTCATTTTGGTAAGTGATTTTGTTGGCCATGTTTCATTTTGAAGCGTCTACAAATTGATTTGCCATCTGCCTCTTGATTGATTAGAGCCATTAATGCAACCCGCTTTTTGCATCGCAATATTTATAGAAATTGGTTTCTTTTTGTACATAAGAAACCTTTTTTTTAGGAACTTTCTACTAAAAGATGAGGTTTTCCTATTGATTGATACGTTTAAGCAATATGTTAAGTTCAGTTTCTCATTTTAAGTGAAGAAATTTACTCACCTTTTATACGTAGATTATCTTGAAAATCTTAAGAGCTCTTAAGATACAAAACTAAAAAATAAATAACAATAATTATAATGAAAATTAAAATGATCATCACATATATTCAGAATAATGATAAAATTTATAATAGTGTAAGCTATATTAATCATAAGAACAATAACTATAAAGCTTAAGGGTATCAACAATGATAATAAACAATAGTAAAATAATAATAGTTATAATACTAAGAAAAAGCCCTCATCTTAACAGCTGCAGAACTTAAGTCAAAACTGTATTTACTTTTTATAAGTCTCCTCTTTGCTTGACTTTATTTGAGCCTGTAGTCCCATTGTTTGCCTGGATAAAGTTGGAAACGTCGCTAATTTTATGACAGCTCAACTTTGGTACTCGTCAAATGTTAAATACGCCGAAGGGGCCAAAAAAAAAAAAGGAGAAGAAGCAAAGTGGGACTCAAACTTGAGTTGGTAGCAAAAACTTTAGGCCAGCTTTCGCTTTGGGCTGGCGACTTTTTATGCTAATGTGAGAAGTTGGCAACTGGCAGCGGGCCTTTAAGCAAACACGAATATCCTTATGGCTGGCCTGTCAACCCTGCCACAGAGCAGTGTTAATTACAATGCCTCATGAGTCATGAATCATGACTTCCGGGGCTGCCACGACCGCTTTCTAATTATGACGAAACAAATGAGTAAAAACACAACGATATGGCAACAATATAAATGCAACAGCGTTGCGGCAACACTTGCCGAAAGTTAACTGTTAATAGTTTAAGGCAAGTGTGAGGGGTAACCCTCACTCCCTCACACTTGCTAATTCGATGTGGGGGTGTGTGCTTCCCTTGCTTAGCATTTGTACTCGATGTGGCAACCCTGAGTTTTGGGCGTGTGGCAACTGCGGTTAACCGACAATTTGTGCTGAGTTTTAGAAATTGCCTCGACTCCAGCTTATTTGCTGTTAATTCATTTGGATAAGACGCAATAGAACAAAAATCATATAAACGCAAATTACAAAACGAACACATGAAATACCCTTTATTTGTACAGGGTATTAGCTGATTAAGTGTATACAGCTGTCGCATAGTAGATATTTCAAATAAACACACAACCGCATTTAAAATGTTTATTATAATAGTTGTATTTACCTTTTGGCTTTTATTTGTTTCTAGTTTTGGTTTCTCTTGTATTTTCCGTTTGTTGTTTTTTATATTTAAATGCAGTGAAATAACAATATGTTTACTTAATGTTAATAAATATACCAAGTTTTCTACCGTGACACTCATAAATAAAAATACTTATCAAAAAATGTACAGTAACTACGTTTGTAAAGAGCTTAAAGTATTAGAAGGGGGTTTATGCAAATCAAAATTGGTTTTCAATTTGAATTTTTTGGATTTTATTTAACTTACGCATACATGATGATACTCTAAGTTATACTATATCTAGTTTTTGATTTATTTTATGTATCTTATCTCGACGCAAAATTCATTTTGTTTGCCCGCATTTGATTTTTGCTTTTTGACGTGTCAATTTAATTCTTTTTATTTTATTTGATTTTCTCTTCCAGCTAGTTTCTTTTCTTTTCATTTGAGTTATATTTATAATTATTTATCTTTGCACATATATAGCATATAGTATTTTTTTTTGTTGGTATTTTCTATTTAATTTTTTTTTTTATTCAATTTGATTTCAGTTTTTGATTTTTGGCAGTATTTTATTTGACGCGCACTGAACTGAATTTTAAATGCAATTTACCTGCAACTGTTTTGGTTGAGTAGTCTATAAAAAGTTGTATATTTATGCTATATATATATATATATATAGATATAGATATATAGTTATGAATGAAAACCAAATGAAAATAATTAATAAACAACAGTTATTACGTAAATAATTTACAATAGTATGTATGTATATTCTTTATAAGGTTTTATCTCAGTACCATTTAAATGTCTTTTGATATGACTTAAGCAAGTTTTACGGTATTCTTTTGGCAAATATTTACGATTAGATATATATACACTATTCTCGATAAATATATGTATGTGTTTGCAATGAACATTTGACACTTTTATTAAATTATTTATACATTTAAATTTAATTAATTTTATGTATGCAATTGTTGTTCTTTTGATTCGCTACAAAAGTCAAATACCCTTATATTATTTCTTAGACATTTTATTCATTTATTTAATAAATCATAAATGCCAACAACATTAATATTAGACGATAGCGTGTCAATTGCATATTTATATAAAAAACAATTGCTTTTTTTTATTAATGTGTCGTTTTTATTTTGTGAGAGAATGAAATCAAAATGATTTCAATTAAAATAAATACAATTAAAATTTGTCGGTCTGTGTGCTTATTTTTTATATACTCTTGTAGAAGGTATTTCTGTTTGATTTCCAGACATGAAACGAGTAGTAAACGACGAGAAGTTGATTCCAAAATTAAATATTTATGTGATTTATGGGTTTCAACAGGAAATAAATGTTTATCTATATACTAATTGCTTTAAAAATGTTGACATCCGAAATCGTTTGCAATGAATTTTTGCTAAGAATCAAAAGTTGATAAATATATTTTTTTATATATCCTTAGATTAAAGAACTATCGGCAGTAAAAAGTATTGGGTGCTTCTCCTACAAGAGTATTAAACATTCGGCATGCCGATGATCGCCTTTGCTTTATTATTTTTGCTTTTTTGACTACAATTTAAATTATTTTCTTTGCGCTAATTAATTTATTACAATATTTTTATTGATTCCCGTAATCCCGCCCGAACTTTTTGTTGTATTATTTATTTTGCTGTAATTTAATTATAAACAAATATGCAACAATACATTCTATTAAAGAGCCCTATGAACACACTTTCAGCTATGTTTCGTTCATATATGCCTTATTGTTTAAATTTCTCATTTTTTATTTTTATTTTTATTTACTCTTCTTTTTTTTTTTTGTATTGAGCTTCATGTAATGTTATTTATATTCCATTTTGTTTGTTTATTAAAAATATTAATCAGTCATTTGAATGCAATGAATTGCTGTATATATGTATTTATATATAGAATGTCGCGTGTATGTTTTATTTTTGAGCACACACACTATAAATAGTATTTAAGGTTTCCATTCCTCACCCGATTCCCCGAATCGCCAATTTACTGTTAACAGTAATGCAATAATTTATACCCATTCATTTGCATTGCACTTGCTGACAGGCTAAATAAAACTTGGCCAACTGATTGCCACACTGCAATTATTTTTTTTGTTTGGCTTAGAGATGGACGCGTGCTCGATATTTTGCGGAGAACAACAGTTTATAACAATGATGGTAAACATAATAATGATGATTATCATAGAAGAAGTAACAATAAACAGGTAAAAGGTGCAAATAACAAGAACAAAGATAAATGAATTATTGAGCTATAATAAGAAGGATCACGATAATGATAATGATGAAGACAGTGATAATACTAATAATGATAATAATAATGCTAATAACAATGATAATGAAAATAATAATTATTATTTCAATAATAATAACAAGTTCATTCGTGTCATTCATCTGAATCGATTAATTTTGTTTGTTTAAAAACACGTCACGCACACATCTCTAGCTCAATGTGTCGACATAAATAATGTTGCCTACTTTTGGGCGCCGCTGGATTCACGCTTTGAGTGGAATTTATTAAAAAATGCTTTTTGTAGTTATTAAAAAAATATAATAGTAATATATGGAATGCTATAATTGATATATTCAATTAAATAAACTTTAATGCATATGATGCTCGAACCTAGAGTACAATTTGAATTATTTATATTGTTAATAGAACGAAATATGACACGATTTTCATTCTTTTTTAATAGTTTTCTAGTATTCTTTAAGCTCCCTGAATACATAATTTTCCATTTTGCATAGCTTACTTAATTATACGTCTATTGAGTCAAGTTTTTTGGTTACTCTTAATGAGCTCCTTTCACTTATTTACTAAAGTTCGCTTAATGTAAAACCTACTTCACTTACTTGTCATAAGGGTGGGCACACGGATGCTTCTTTATGTCCGGGGAGTGTCGCATTAGAGTCGCGTTCTGCCCGTTAACTGGCGAGAGGGTTAGGCTCCCCTCATGACTGCCGCCGGCGCTGGCAACGCTACCGCCTCCGCCTCCACAGCCTCCAGCCATCATTTTCTCTGTCTCCTGGCGACTGTTTGCCATTATTCGTCGTATGGTGGGCGCGCAGGGTGTGCGTCAGAGACGCGACTCCTGCACGTGCTCGTGTCAAACCTGACCATGTGCGTTCATGTGGAGCGCCTCTCCAGCGTCCGAGGGCCCACCTGAAAGCTGGGCAGGTGGGTAGTACTGCAAAGAGGTGCAATTGAGATACTGTGCGTCGGTTAGACATTATTACTGACCACATAATTACAAATTTAAAGCAACCCCAAAGTAAGCTACATAGTTGAAGTCGGTTGTTGTCGACTGGATAATACCCTGTAGTCCCTTTTGAAAGATGTACATATATTTGTATTTAAGAGGACTCAAGTGCTAGCTTTCATTGTTAAAAGGAACTTCTAATCGATTATATGTAATACTTATTCAATTAATACTTGTATACTCCTATATGTTTCCTGTACATATCCTCTTTAGTTATTAGAGCAAGCAGATAATCAGTACAGATAGATCAATTTCTTATAACTAGCTTAAAATTAAACTGTGTATCGATACTTTTCGATATCTCTTACACATTGTTTGTATTCTATACAGATTAATTTGAAGAAACATTGCAAGAAGAGATCATTTTATTTATATATTGCATTATGTAAATAATATAAGCTATAAATATATATTTATCGATAATATAATAAATAAATCGATTTAGGTAAGCATCAGGCCTTGCAGACCATTGTTACATATATAAACAATATATGCTCAATTTAGACCATAATATTTCCATGAAGTGAAGCACCCCACCCTCATAAACATGCAGGGTATACAAAAAATAAACACGCTGTTGTATCTACTCACCCCTACGCGTCCATTGTCGTAGTCGCGGCTCGCTTGAATGGTCAATTTGGCCTTGGCATGCATTGTGTCGGTCAGGGTGTTCCTTTGATGTGTGGATGCCACGCCCACGCCTGGAACAGCGTTGGCTGGACGCAATAACATTGAACCGTTGCTTTTGGCCGCGCCCCCAAGATTGGCGGGCGAACTGTTTGCCTTGTTGCGAAAGCAATACTCAATAATTGCGACAAAGACAGCGACGAGGAGACCCCCAATGAGTATATAGAATATGCCGGCCACATTGCTCAGCGAGAGCTCATTGTGCGATGCCTCCTGATTGTCCTTGTTGGTATTGCATTCCGTTTTATCGTACCACCATTTGTTGCGCAACGTAATCAGGTCTCCATTCTCCTTGAGCGACAGCACAGCCAAATTGATGGGATCTCTGCAATAGGTAGCGATGATTTTGTTCGTCTCGATTAGGTTGTATGTCTTCAAACTTTTTGGAAGGCGTCCCAACCCTCCATTTATATATGTACATACATACATATATATGCAAGTACTTACTTGAGCGCCGAACCGAGCGGCGTGGCAATGCCAAATCCCTTTGTATCCATGTTGGGACCCACTTTCATTGTGTCGCAGGGCTCTCTCGCATTTACATATTCATTTTTTGGTGATTCCACAAGTAGAGCATATTTACCCTTGGATGTGCGCACACGTCTAATCCCCTCATCGTAGGTATTCACACAAAGGTGCTTTCTCGAGTTCATATACTCCCACATTTTATTGTGTAATCCAATTGGCGAGCGCTGTGGAGCGAACAAACGACTGTTTATTATAATTGTCTCCAGTATTTATTACAATTAAAATGTAATTATTTAAATTTCTAATTGTTTATGAATAATATATGAGAGAATTCGGTTAGAGCTAAGATTTATGGCTAGATTTGAAAACCGTTGACAAGCGGGCTATTATTGGGTATATCAAGCGACTATGAATATATCGATCGCCGGATTTAGTTTTATTATCTTATAGTTAAATTAATTATATTATAGACATATACAAAATAAAACTTAAAATTCTATTTTTTTAGTTTTTGTAAATAATTGGAATAAATAATCTGATTGTGAAATATTATCGATAACAGTTATCGATAAAGTAGACTTATTCCAGATTTATTTGCTAAAAAACATTCTGACATTTGCCCACTAAAGCTGAAAAGTTGCAATTATCAACTGTCAGCGTGACTTACCTTAAAGAAATCCCAGGTGGAGCCGTGCAACAGTGTGCCGTATTGGACTTCCGTTTGCATGGCCAAATCCTCCGGCGAGTTGATGGGCGTAACCATGCGCTCCACGGTAAGAAAGGCAGCCAAATTTGCAGTGTACGAGGAAATGAGTATGAGCGTAAAGAAAAACCAGGATGCGGCCGCAATCCGACCCGACACGGAACGAGGCGACAGATCGCAGCCCTGTTGCATAAAGGCCGACAGCGAATACCAGAACGAGTTCAAAATGCTAAACTCATTGACGGACGGTGCGCTGCCCGGCGCTGCAGCAGATCCCGTACAGATTCCGCTGCAGCCGACGCCAGAGGCGGAAGCGGCTGAGAGAGATGCCTGCAGAGCGGCCGATGTCTGGACGCCGGGCGTCGGAGGTCCGGGCGGCGGCGGCAGAGGAGCGCCGCCAATGATGCCGGGTGGCTGCTGATTGGCAAGCTGTTCGTGATGTGCATGTGGATCTGTAAGAGATACAGAGGGAGAGGGGAAGAGTGAGAGAGCGTTGAGAGAGGGGTGGAGTGAGAGGGAAAGCTTGTGAGTAAGCCACAAATTGCAACCGCAGCAGTGATGGCACTTTTCTAGCTTTATTTCACAGTGTATTGATGAGCTGTATTTTAGCTTATTATATGAGCAAAACATCTTAATTTAGCTGTTTTTAGAGTGTAATATTGGCTTGTATATCGATATTTTTAATTTCAACTATGCATATATTAACTATAAATTTAAATATATGCTACTATTATTTAGATATGTTTGGCTTGAAAAACGATTAAAGTTAGTTTAGCAGACATTCCATTAGCAATAGCATAACTTAATGTGGAAGTTATATAACTGTTTACTCTTCAGGCCAGAGTCTACCTACCAAGTGCGCCTTAGCACATTTTGTGATTCACTGCAATTTAAGTTTTTTAACATATTATAAACTGTAATTACACTCTGAACAGCGTACGATGCTGACAATTACAACCCAATTGCAAAGTTTTTGCTTACTTTTCTCACTTAGCACTTGCGTAATTTAATTTAATTTTAGCTTTTTTACTGCTATTACGCATTGTGGCAGCACTGAAACGCAGTCGGCAAACTACGCTGGACAAGTCAGCAGTCCGCATCGACAGACAGGCGAAGCATATCCTGCATACATATGTTGCCCACGTATATATATGTATATATGTATATATGTATATACATATCTTCAGCTGCTGCTCATGTTGGCTGTCCAACTGGCAACTGTCAATCATTTCGTTTGGCTTGACTTTTTGCGCCTGCTCTAATTGATATGCAATCAAGCGCATAGCCAAAGCTCCTGCTGCTCCTCTTTCTCCTTCTTCTTCCCCTTCTCTTTCTCCTTCTCCAACTCTCTTCCTCATTCCCTAGCCAGCTCCTCCAGCTGCTGTCATTTGCGTCAATTGCTGCTACTGACGGCTTCTGACTACTGACTGCTTCAGGCATTCTGGCTGTCATATCTGAACATTTTCATGCACTCGCATTTCCAGTTTTTATTTTGCACTCTTCTTCATTTTGTATCTTGTATTTGGTTATTTTTTTTTCTTTCCTTCTAGCAGTCTGGCAACACGTTGCCTGCATACAAAATGTTGTTTACTTGCCGCTAAAATTACATTAAGGATGTTTTGCAGGATGCCAATAGATTGTTATTGTCTGTCTGGCTCATATGTGACCTCCGCTTTTAGAGTTTGATTGCCAACAAATGGGAAACACCACCAAAACCACGAAAACCACCCGGCAGCACCAACCAAACCAAACCAAACCAAACCAAATTGAATCACATAATTGAATTATACGGCAACACATGCAAAACAAGTCTAAAGTAATGCAGATGCCACATTTATTTTCCCTGAATTGAAAACGCGTTGCGACTTTTCCCAGGCATTCAGAGCTCATAAAATATCGATAAAAGCAAAGTTGGAGGCACTTAAATTTACGAAAAATTTATATTTTTTAATAGCTTGATTTAGCTGCCTGTAATCCCCAATTTATCTCTCTTATTCCTATCCATGTTTTATCAATGTTTTATTTTTAAAGATTTTTAAGGACTTTCTTATATTACTTTAAAAAATGTTGAACTTTATCAAATATTAATAAATTTAAAAATTGGATATAACATTCTTATTGTCCAACTTTTGCCTCTAATCTTTCTTCTTCCGCATTTGAAAAACAACTTCATTATAAAAGATTGACAAATAACACACTTTAATATTATATCATCATATTATGTCATCTTTCTATTTCCCTACTCGTGCTCATATTCCAATTTGAAAAAAAAAAACACTTCGAACAAGCTTTGCAGCACACTCTTTAAAGCTACTTTTAGCTAATTTCCATTTATAACAAGCAATATTTCAAATTTCGTAGCAATGTACATGCCTAAACATACATATTTAAATATGTATGTATATTGTAGTGAAGTATATCTTACCTGTTAACTGGGCTTGTTGTAGCGGCTGCTGCACAGGCTTCCATTCGTTGGGCGAGAAGCGAGACACAAAGAAGAGAACGATGCTGACACCAATATAGCTGAAGATGACGCTCACCTGTTGGCAACATAATGAAAACATGGAAAAGCGTGTGAGTTGAAGAGATACAGATACGATAGCTTGTGCTTCAGCTGCCGCCACCTGCCACCTGCCACATGCCACATGCCAGATGCCTTCCACTTTACCCCCACCCCTTGCTGCTGTATAATTTGGGCTAAAAAATTTTTCATTCAATTTTCTTTACTAATTGAAGCGGAAGCTTGAATGGCTTCCCTAGAAAATGACAGAACATTAGCTTAATGGGACGAGTAGAGCGAGGATAAACAAGATGAGCTATCTTTGGCATGACTGACTAGCAGATTCCCTGTGACCAATTTAAATATATGCATATATATGCATAACATAATTTGTATTTACATGAATATTGTATACTACAAATTAAACATATAATATAATTCGGCAATAGAATATACCCTAGATTATTTGTTTGACCTTACTTTAATGAATTTTTTAGGACCCCAATCTTTTTGATACTATTCCATGACCGTTAATAAAATGCTGCATTAATAGCTATTATATTATCGTATCGATAGTAATCGTTTATACTCTAAAGACCTTGTTTAAGTTTTCTTAAATGAACTTTAAGCGAAGAATGTTTCAGATACTATTCCATCACCTTTACATTAAATGATGAATATATAACTCTACTATTACACAATTGCTGTTTATCGATAGTTATCGATTTTGCGAATGTATGGGAAGACAGTAGGATGTAGGATTGGCTTTTGATAAAGGTATTATATAGAATGAATTTAAATAGTTAAAAAGGTGAAAAAAAGAGCAAATGTGTGATTTAAAATTTACAAAATGATCTTTTGATATGGGAGATAAACAGTATTAATAAGTATTGCACTTATGAAACTCATCTGGAATACGTATAAAGCCAATGGCTTACACAAAATTGTCTTTTGCTTGTTACAAACATTGTGACAACTATATGACATCCAGTTAAGCCAATTTCAAATGGGCTACAGGGTATATAAACAAAGGCAGGTGACGCTGCCTGCCTGTCGAGGACTTCGACAGGCAGCCACCTGCTTCTCCTGTCTGTCTGACTGCCAACTGTTGCCGTTATGTTGTTGTTGCCATTATGTTGTTGTTGTTGTTGTTGCTGATGCTGTCGTTATCAATGCTTCAATGGCTGCCACGGGGCGCAGCTTTGTGCGCCGGCAAAAAGAAAAAGGTGTCGCTCGACGGCGTCGTCATAGTTGCTTTTATGAACACTCACACACTCGCGCACTCACACATACAGTTATTGTAGGCTTGCTTGTGCTCATGTGTGCCCCCTACAATGCGTCATTTAATTTATGATAAATTTTTTGTTCAAGTCTTTTATATTAGCTTGCTATAGCTTGCTAACTTTTGCAGGCATCGTTGAGCTTTTTTAGCCTTTTTTAGCCATTTTCTTTTTCATATATATATACATATAACATTTTTTTTTTTGTTAGCCACCTTTTGCTCTTTGGCTGTGCGTCAAGCAATTTGCATTTGTAATTCTTTGAGCTCATGTCAAAATAAGCGTAAGATTTCACAGCGCTGTTCACTGACTTTTATAAGCGTTTAATTTTCTACGGTTTTTCTTCTTCTTTTTATATTTTTTGTTCAGTTGGATTTATTGCGCTGTCAACAGTAAACGGAAAATGGTTAAAGATAGAAAAGCCCGCCTAGCTTAGAGCTCATATGTGGCTAAAAGATTTTCTGAGGATTGATTAAAACTGTTGCTAATTTGGTACATTTCAATGGATATCAGCATTCATTCATTGAAATACATTAAAGCCAAGTTCAAAATGGTTGTATTTGTAATATATAAATATTGAAGGGAGCAAAAGAGAAACGAAACCTGAGATACCGAACACTATAAATATAATCCATATCTTTAAATATTATTTATCTGTAATATATTATACTAAGTATAGAGTGTATTTAGTAAAATAATAGGAATAGGGAACACCATTCATCTATTATTTTTGATTATTATTTTCGTTTGTACTTAACATTTATTTTCTTTTCAAGTAAAAAAACTTCTAGGAGACATTGGTATAAATGATACACAATCATTATATAACAGTTACTCATTCTATGATTCTATGGACATATTGTAGTTCCATTTATACTTTGTTATATTTAGAATAATCATATTTCTTCCATCCACAACTCTTTCGCTCTTCATATTTTAGCTCAATTGAGTTTCCCGCCTTGAGATTAGATTAAAAAGTCAATTCCACAGGCTCAACTTAACAGAGAGTCCCGGAGTCCTGGCAACTTATGCCTTCTGGAGCTCCTATATCAACACCATCAACTAAATGGCCATCTAATTCTGATGGCTGGCCATTATTTAAACAAGCCAAAACTTTGGACTAGCGCCAAATTTAATACTTGACGGCTACGTAATTTTTGCTCGCAGCGCTTGTAGTTGTTGTTTATAATGTTTCAAAAACAAAAACAAAGGCAAAACGAAATACAAAATAAAAAAAATGAAATGAAATAAAATACAAAAAATAAAAAATTTGGCAAACAGTAGAAAAAAAGTTTGTCGTTTACTCTATTAAACTTTTAGGAGCTTACGAGGTAGCGAAGTTGAAGCCGAAACCAGTGGAAATAAATATACAAAAGTCCAAGTTCTGCCGCAAAGTTTCGCACAGAAATAAAATAAGATGAACAAAAATAATGGAGGGGATGGAAGCGTAAAAATTACCAGGCAATGGCGCCAACAAAAATGAAAGAAACACATTTTTTTTCTTATTTTTTTTTTAAAACTTTACTCATTTGTATGCAGCGCAAAATTTTGCATTATTTTGACTCGTTACTGAAAACTCTAAATAAACACAATGTGCCGCACGTCTAGACGCGGGTACCGTTATCAGATTTTGAATTATTTTCCGGAATTAATCGAAGCTGATCTTGCTTATCGGTGTTATGCAGGTTATCGAGGAGGCTTACAAAAAACCGATAGGTTATCGATAACGCAATTGATATTAAGTCCTAACAATTCCATAATTTATCAACAAGTTTACAAATTTCGTTCGAGTTGTCGGAACAATAACTCAACTTTTGCTTAGTCGATTTAATAACAGCTTAATCAATATGTTGTTAGTTTTAAATTCATCATAAGAGGTTAGTCAAACTAATCACCCAAGAGAGGGCTAAAAAAAAGAACAACTCTCGCTTTCACAAAATAGTTCATTCATTCCATATCGCTGGACACGTATAAAAGAACTTCAAGTCCGGAATTTCTTAAGTAAAATTTCTGGAGTCAACCTTTCAGCAACGAAACAAGAGTTAATGCGTATAAGTAACCTCCTAGTCTAAGCTGTAACTAGGACACGACAACCGGAACGGGCAAGGGGAGGGGCATCTATATAGCATCTTGCAGCCGGAATGCAGCTCGTAGTCAAAGTTACGCCCGAGTCAGTGGCTGGAACGTAAAGTTTCTAATCGAGCAAGTGCAACAACTACACACAGACTTAAATAAAGATATAGCTGTACATATATAGACATTGATAGACCGTTACATATACGCACCCAAATTTCCTGCGATAAAGGATTCATGAAGCTGAATACGCCGGGCGTTTGCTTCACTGGTTTCTTAATCATGATAGAAATGCCCAGCGACATGAACGGCTTGCTAAAGTCGATGACACGTTCCCGTTCGGCGGTAATCGTCATGGCGGCAATGGCAATATCCGCTTCCTGCCCAAATAAGAAAGAGAGAAGCACAAAGAAAGAGAGAGAGAGAGAGAGAGAGAGTAAGAGCCAGTGTTGGTAGTGAGTCGTATATAGATGTATATAGCTATATGTGTTGCCCACCTTGCGCACCAGCTCGCCCACCATCCCATCCCAGCCGCCGTGCACGGCCGGATTCTCGGAGCCGTAATTGCCATCCTTTACCACACGCAGTTCATCTGCAAGTAGAGACGTGTGAGCTTGAACAGATGTTATATAGAAGGACCTGTTCTTGTTCAACACTTACACTCAAGTCCCAGTTTCTTGGATAGCAAGTCCGCCAGATCCTTGCAGTAGCCTTCGAATCGGTCGTTCCCATGCAGCTGCTCCCCAAATGCCGGATGCTTTATCATTATGTACGGCTCCTCCAGCACCGTTGTGACAATGTACGTGCGATTCTTTTCGAACTCCACATGCGGACGCAAACGCACAAATTTCGCATTCAATGGCTGCAGTCCCGCATTGTCATTCCATTCTGCAACTTTTACCTGCACAAGGTGAAAGCTCCTTTTATTTAAGTTAAAAGACAATGCAGTTCATATTCATATACACATATATATTGAACCGGAGGCGAGTTTTACTCTAGTAGAGGGTGTTACCATACTGTCAATACATTTCCAGTTCATATAGATCCAATGAAATATATAGGTCAAAGTTTTAGCATTCAAAACTTCTTATTTTCCCACATATCACATAGTTTGGAGCTGCTCGAAACTAATATACTCTCAATCAAGCTCACAGCCGCAGGGTATTAAAACTTCGGCATGCTAAAAATAATTGTTTCTTCCCCTCTCCCAACTTCATAAATTGAAGCAAGCTGCAGGCAATTTCTGCCATCTCTAACTAGTTTCCCTCTCCCGCATACATGTACCGTTATATGTATAGATATACCGTTACATACCATGGCGCTGTTTACGGTCATCTCGACAACGTGCAGCGTGTAATTGACTCGTCTCCCGTCATCGTTGAATTTGATATCCCCGGTGAGTCCCTCGATTTCCACCTGCCGAGCGAAACAAAAAATATAAAAAAAGGGAAAAATTTGTGAATGAGCGTCGCTTTTTAATTGCTTTGTCAGCGGACGTTGCCTGTTGCCCAGCTTCATCATCATCGTTATCTTCATTATGATCACGCCATTGATGTCTAGCTTACCTTTCTCAAATAACGGGATATTTTATCGCCATGCTCCCATGCATTCACCCAGCCCTTGGCCGTATTACAGTCCAACGCTCGCGGCGACGCGCCGCCAAAGCCGCCGCTGGCTTCGCTGCCGCTGCCGCCGCCGCCGCCACTGTTGCTGCTGGCGTTGGAGCCATCGCCGGCAGTGGAGGCGGCTGCCTGGGCGGCCACCATTAACGTCTGACTGCGACGCTGTACATTGTTCCTGAATTGATCCGGCTTCTTGCGCAGAATTTTGTTAAACGCCTCCACCAGTACAAACACCGCATCGTACATGAGAGCCGCCTGTGCCTGTATTGGGGTTTGGGTATGTTGTGAGTTTAATGTTAATACGGGCTCTCATTTCATTCGCTGGCATTTAATGAGCGTATTACACGCTGTCTTTCACAATTTTCACCCCATTTATTCGAGAAGGTGTTTATGCTTAATCGAATTGTTCATTTTTCGCGACGCGATGCGACGCTTTAATTACTTCAATTTAACCGATTTTTGACTTCTGCCACTTTTAGATGTTCCTCACAAAGCAGGACTGCTTATGAATCTAACAGGTGGCTGTTAATTAGCAGCTGTTATTTTTAAATGCGACTTATCAAAATCGATCGACTTGTGGAACCTATCTGAGATATTTAATCTGCTGCCATTAAAAATAATAAATAAAGTTGCAACAAATAAACAAAAATTTACGTAACTGGGCTACAATTTTATTTAAATACTGCATTGATGCTGCCACCACAGCTCCAACAGACATAACTCGTCCAATTTGTTTGCCACATTCTAAAATTTATTTGTACCACAAATTTGCTGAAAATGTACCAACCACAACGATTCGTTGCATTCAAGTTAAATAATCTCGCATATTCAATTGACAGTAAAAGTCACAAAATGTATATATTTAAACATATTTTTATGTGTGTACTTTAGTATATGTCAAATGGTATATATGATGCACAACTGTACCACAAGTATCATGTTTGGTACATATATGTGGCAGCAGAAAGATAAGAGTACGTAAAATGATGTAGAAACGAAGATTTGAAACGTTGCGAATTTACAAATAAATTTTGCTCGTTCTTAATGTTTTATGAGACCAAAACGTATTAATTTATCAGACAATTAGTTCTATTTTAAATAGAGATAAAAATGATTCGCATTTCTTTTCACAGTTCGTTTCACACATGTATGTATAAATGAAAGTGAAGCTCTGAACATGTTCAAAAAGAAAGCAATTAAGTGAAAGAGAGAGACGCTGATTTTTTCATTTTTAGCAGTATTTTCGAGAGTATTTTGTTTAGTTTTTTAACTGAAGAGGTTGCAAGTAGGAGTGAAATTGTTCCTGTGGGCAACATATTAAGCAAGAAAATGTGTGAAGATGTATTTATGTATGTAAAAGTTGCAAATAAGTCTTTAACGTGCTTATTTATTATACTACATATACACACACACAGATGTATTTATGCGCTTTTGTGTGTCGAAAAGAATGACCTGAAAAGCAAACGAAATTTTTTGCTCCTTTTGTGGTAATTTTTGTGAGTGCATTTTTTGATTAATTTTTTGTGTGATGGCAAAGAAAAGGAAAAAAAGCGAAATTTTTATAATATTTTTTTTATGGTAAAAAATGTTAAAGGCAAAAAGTGCAAAAGTAAGAGTAAATGTTTCTAATTTGTAAAGCACATAAGTAGTGAAAATAAGGCTTTATTTAGTGCATTTCCTTTCAGACTCATATATTTACTCACATGTGTGTATGTGTGTGTGTAGAAGAGATTCGCACAAGTCAAATAAACAAATAAGCATTGTCAAAGAGAGCAACAGCAGTGTGTGTGTGAGTGTGTGTGTAGAGCGTAACATTGAAGTCCCGAAGCAGAATACAACTAACATTTAAGCGCCACAAAGTGAAATCTTTGTCAACAAGGATAATGCCAAGGAAATACAAATATAAACAGCACGCAAACTAAACCAACTCGCCAACTGTCGAGTAGTTGTGTGTGTGAGTGTGTGGGTGTGTGTGTGAGTGTGTGAGTGTGTGGGTGTGTGTGTGCTAAGCATGACAAGGACAACGGCAGCAAGGACACATACATATGCATGTGTATTTGTGCATGCCTTTGACTGAAAGTTGCTGCTGAACTATGTAAAAAGTGAAATCTGTCGCCCATTGTGCTGTTTGTGTTGCTATTTGACTACACAGGCGAGTGGGAGAGCGAGCGAGACAGAGTCGCGCAGCGAGTGGGATGGAGATGGCCAGAAAGGGCACAAAACTGTGCTTCAGTTCCAACCAGTGCTGATCAGTGACTGTGTATGTGTGACTACGATTTACCAAAGTTAACAACATAACTTTTTTACAATTCATCGTTAACAGTTATTCGCACTTTAAAGGGCACAGTTATTCACTCTCTATAACACACCGTTAGTTATATTTTTAATGTCACAGTATGATATAAAGCTGTCATTTTTTTAAATAATATAATGTTAAAAGTTAAATGTCGCATTACTGTTAACTGTTGACTGTCTGTCATTAACAGTCAGCTGCACTCTAACATTAACAGTCATTATTATTAGTATTAGTAAGTATCTGTTATTAACAGTTATACCAATATCAATAGTCACACTCTAATTTTAACATTAATGGACACATTTAAATTTAAACTGTAAGATCACAATAGAATCGAAGTCACAGTCACATTCGGTCACATTCGGTCACATTTGGTCACAGTCACTGCGCATCTCTAGACCCATTGGTAAACATTAAATGCCAGCAAATATTTAACAGCTAGAAGCAATGCGAGCTGCTTGCTATTCGCATCTCTATATATGGAGAACGTTACCGAAATCGATTCACGGCCAGCTCCGACGTTTGTCTGTGGGTCGAGACGTTTCCAGCTGTCATAGAAGTCGCGCACCAGACGGCGATTTGTGTCCACAATGCGAAATCCGGTAATGTTAATGGCACCAAATTCGATTATCTCGCTTTCCCAGCGATCGTCCATGACCTGCAACCGAAGTGCATAATGGACACAAAAGTTTGTCATTGCAACGACAATAAGAACTGGAACTGGAATTGGAACTGCAACTGCAACTGAAACTATTCTACTTACCAATCCACTCAGAAGATAGTGATAGGTGCGACGACCCAAACGCAAATCACGGACATGTTGTATCAATATTTGCTTCGCCATTTCCGTTGGACAGTCGAGAACGATATGCTTGATGGTAAATCGTCCAATGTGCTCCAGGGTATGCAAAAATTCAATAGCCATGCTGACATTCGAGATGCGCTTCACTAGCTCCACTTGAAAGGACTCGTTGCCCGGCCTCAAGCCCTGGTAGATTTGTTGCAGTCGCAGCAAACCTGCAACGACCGAGGAGACAAAAGAGAATGGTTCCGTTAATTAACAGGTGGATAGGCAGGTAAGTGGGCACAAAATCGAGCTATTATCGCATTAGCAATTCGATAGAGTAGAGCGGAGGGATTGTCCCTGCTCCCAATGCACGCGATGTAAAGGCTGAGCATTAAGGATTAGGAATTACTACAAGAAATTTAGAAAAATCACATCAAAATGTATTTCATTTTGATAAATTAATTAAAATTTGATTCCAAGCTTAAAAAAAATAACAAAGAATAGAAATATTTAAATAAATGTTAGGTTTTATAATATATTTTTTGCATATACATACATAAATTGTAATGCATGGAATGCGAACCTTAATTTATTACTTCACTTAATTTTATTGCATGTATTTATTTAATAAAATGTGTGTAATTGAGCTTTGATTCTAAATCATCTACAAGCCAGCTTCACATTTGAAGTTTGTGACAGATGCAAAGTATCTCACAGATACTGAAATTAGTCAGTTATGCGCTGCATCTCACAGATACAAAAATTTTGCAGAAATGTGAAATGTATCTCATAGATACACACGTAGGCCACAGGCAATTCGCAAATTGGCGCCTAAAGCAAAGCCACGTTTCATGCAGAGTACCCCTTCCCACTCGCCCCTCCCTTCTCCTTCTCCTACTCTCATCCCATCCATCCCTCCATCCTCTCTCCACTGTGCTTGTGGTCGAGATTTGCATTTGTGCTTATTGAGTTATCTCGCTCTCTGCTGCTGCCGCTGCCGCTGCCGCTGCTGCAACTAACTGCATGTTGCATGCAACTTTCATTCGCACTTAAACAGATACGCAGATGCGACGCACGAAGCCTCGAGGTAGACAGAGAGACAAACAGTCAAACAGATAGCTGCGCAGATGATTTGTATGACAGCTACGCACAAAAAATACCCTGTCTTCCCTCTTGGGTTCCCTTTGTGGTGCTTCGACTGCAGCTCGAATGCGCCTTCAATTTATGTTTGCGGATAAAATGGGATTTGCTTTGGATTTCGCAATGGCAGCTCTCGACATTCGACTCTACTCCACAGGGCGTTACGGCTGGAACGCCCATCGAGGCCCACGATGCTCACGGCTAAAGCACAATCACACACACACAAACACATACACTCTATACATATGCAATTTGTTGTTGCTTTGATTTACACTATTTACGTATAACATCTGCCAACGCCTGGATGAAGCTGCCAAATACCCTGTATTTGGGAAGAGGGTACAATGACTGACAGATTCGTAGTATATATCATTTTGAACATATATATAGTATATATCAAATGACTTACAAATGTTTGTACGCAAGAATACAAACACATCAATTATATTTAAGGCTCACGAAATTTAAGTAAAGGGTATCTATCGGTCGGGTATTTTACAAAACTGTTTATAAACGGATTTAAAAGATGAATAAAGTACATCAACAAATAAATATATATAATTTTACGTAAGGTATTTCACAGTTAGTCGTATTATAGTGTATTATAAGAATAGGTATACCCCATTGCCAGTAGAGTTAAACAGATTTTCTGCCCAGGGTATAATTCAGATGCTTAACTAAAATAAACTTCAATAAAGGATATCTGCTAGTCGATTACTTCCGCTCACTTAATTCCTACTTCAGGAGGAGAACCAATTTTTTTGCGCTCTACTAGTGCAATAAATTTTGTGCTTTGCCTTTTATACAATTTCATTTGCTGTTGCTTCACTCACACCTCCTCTCAGCCTCCGTTCTACTCATCCCCAACACCAACCCCTACTGCCACCTACCCCTAATTCTATCTATGCCCACTCCAAAGTCAATGGCTCCTCCCGCTTCCCCTTTCCATTACGTTTGGCTCGCCTTTGGATTTGAGTTGAGTTTTGGGTTTTGTGTTTTTCGATTTCAGATTTGTCGTATGTATTTGTATGAGTGTGTGTGCGTGTGTGCAAGTGTGCGTGTGTGCGTATATTGAGAGTATAATTGAGCAGCGTACTGTGCTGCGACTTTGGGCTTTTGTTTTATTTCATTTTTGATATGAAAACATTTGCGACTCTCCTCATCCCAAGCTACCCCTCCCCATACCCTGTAATATGTTTGTGCCCGAATTGATGGCTCGAAATTGGCTTCTGTCTTGATTCTTATTTTGTTTTATGCTTTGTTCTCTCATTGCCTTCTCTCTTTTATAAGGTATTCTAAATATGTCATGAAGTGTGTAACACAGGTGTAGAATATCTTCTGCATTTTATTTACTCTAGGTAATTCCTATTACTATAAAATATTTTTTAACTGAAAACATATATATATATATATATATGTATATATAAAGTTTCGATTGCAGATAGAACGTAAATGCATATTTGCTGCTTCTTTATATATGTGGAACTAAATTATGGGGTATTTCAGTGCATTTATCCTCTTTTTATACATTTGAATATATTGCATTTCGTAATATATTAAGGGTACTCCAGTACATATATTGCCATTTTTTAGATATTTAAAAAAATATTAATGATATTCCACTAAATAGTTCACCTATTCTTTAATCTTAATAATCTACTGTTTCTTTATATTGTTAGAAATATATTAAGGGTATTCTAACTTCGACAGACGTTATGTTCTTTTTTTTTATATATATACATTTTTGTCTTATCTCTTTTCCTGCTTCTTTTCCTTCTTTTGGCCTGCGCTTATTTCCGTTTTGCTTTTATTGTTTTACTTTTCGGTCGTGTGGCCTGTCGCATTGTTCTTTTATTCCCTTTTCATTATTTTTGTTTATGTTACGAATTTAATTTACAATTATATTTATTTGTTGTTTTTTTATGCCCATTTTTGCAAAATTCAATTATTTTTCGAGCACAAATTCTCAAATAGCAAATGAATTGAAATTGAAATTGAATTTCTTAAAAGCCAACAGATAAACTTTTCGTACACATCTCTCAGACTCTTTCTCTATCTATCCGTCTCTCCCTCTCTAATTTTCTATCTCTCTCCTTTGTTGCCGCTATTTTCACTCACATACGAAAAGTAAACAAGACAATTTGTTATGTTAAACAAAAGTTAGTTTTGCGCAAATGAAGTTTTCCGCCCATCGGTAGTGACACTCACAAACACACACACTCACACTTTTACACACACAGCCACACATATCAAGCACACTAACAAGCAAAACATTTGCTTACATATTTCATGCCTTAACAAATGTGAAAGATAATGGAATTATTATAACTTTTGCGTAGACAATTTAACAGCCTGACTTTTACCACGGCTAATATACATACATGTATGTATACATATATATTAACGTATAAGTTTGTGTACATAAATGTATGTAAATATATTTATAATTAAGATAACATAACAAAGAAATGTTCAATATATAAAATTGATGTTAAACTCTTACTTTAGGGGCCTTTTGGTTAAGTAAAAGTATTATTTTTAGAGTAGGAGATACAAAGCAAATAATATAATGAATAATTATAAAATATTTAAATTTTTGAAAGAACTTCATTTAAATTATAATTTTTTTATATTATTATTCAATTGCTTTGCTTTTGCTTTATGCAAACATTTTTAAAATAAATATTTATAGGATAAGCTACTTAAACTTTATTTATTTTATTTGCCTTTTTGTTTATTATGAAATTATTGCAGATATTTCATAGATTACAATTTAATTGAAGCACTTCGACATTCCTTTCTTCAGCATATTTTTGACCATTTTCAATTATGCTCTTAATTTTTCTATCACTTCCCCATAGCAACGCTTCACATCTAACGTATCCAGCTGGGAGTTTTTCTCTTGTCATCCCTTACATTTACATAAATATTTAAAGTATTCAATGTATAACAGAGATAATTTGGATAATGAATAAATTGTAATTTCAAATAAACTCATACATTCTTTTCAAACCTTTTCTTTTTTTTGTAAAATTTACTTTTGTATTCGTTTTTCTTTGCATCAATTCCCTATAGCAACGCTTCACTTCTAACGCATTCTAGAAAATTGTCTCTGGACATCCTTTATTCATTTTTGAAAAGATGAACTATCCTTAAGGAATATCTTAGATGCTTAACTCTTAAAGAGCGGCAACCCGTTCTACCTGCCAACTTGGCTCTCTTGTTATGGCCAACACTTGTTCGTTGCTACTTGCTTGTTGTGTTCTTTTGCTTATCACAAACTTTGTTGGTTTAATTACTTTGAAAGTGTGGGCGTGGTTGAGAGGCTGAAAGGATTTCGCCCTATGCGCATATGTTTGCAATGGCTTTTCTGGCAGCAGGCAGCAGGCAGCAGGAGCTTCGAAAGTATCAAATAACATGAAAGTGAAATCGCTGTAAAAGCCCATTACGGTTAAATTAATGGCCAACTGGCAGGCATAACAAGCATTTGGCCTAGTCGTGACTCCTCATCGAATCCTTATGCAAAATTCACAATTCACATTTTATTTTTGTATCATTTTTCAGTAGACGGAATCGAAAGAAAGACAAAAGATTGAAAACGCATTTGGTTCTTATTATTCATGATGGGAGCTACAATCAGATTTCCTTCGAATGATGGGCACAGTGTATCGGGCTTGCTCAACTGTCAGGAATACCCTGTACGAAATACTTTTGCATATCTACTGTAGGGTCTTAAAGTATTTCAATGAAATACCTCTTTTTTCTTATCTAAACAATTATAGACCAAAGTGAGATTCAGTATGTGTTATACCCTGTAAATAACTGTTAATGCAGTACTACTTCGTACTTTGGATCATAACATAATTAAAATACCCTAATAAATAAAACTCAAAATAAATATTTATTTAAATTTATTTAAAATGTGGGTTACCCGTTTAGTTAAATTAACGACTACAGGGTATTCAAATGGAATTGCATTGATTTGATTCAGCGGCCTTTTCTAATATTTAAAGGCAATCAATGCCAATCATTGACAATCAATCTATAAATAAAAGCATTTGCATAAATCTGCACTCTTCTACACATTGATTAGCTATCCAGTTTTAAAGATAGGTTATCCCATTCTTAAGGACTCGGAATCTGTTGTTCGACTCTTTAATAAAATATTTATCAAGTCTCTGGGCCAGAACACATTTTTTTTCCACAACAGAAACGAATGAGGGGACAAAAAAAAGCTCATTATCCGACTGCCAGATGAGCTGGAAAACATTTCGCATGTCCTTTCCCAATCAGGTGACAAATGCAAATGTCCTTTCCCCCAACCCTCGTCTGCTTTTCCCTATGTCCTGAGTTATAAACAACAACAATAAGCTGCCTGGACAGGAGTCATTTTTCTCCTCCTGGTTAGGTGCTCACGTGTCGAGCCTCAGAGACACATACATATATTATGAGAATGTGTGCGTGAGTGTGTGTGTATGTGGCTGTGTCTGTATGTCTATGTGTGACTGTGCTTAAAAATAAGTGAGACATTTGCGTTCATTGCAGACACTTGATTGTATTCCTTAAGTAACAAATCAACATCTTTATATATGTACATAGTATATATACAGAGTATTCGTATATTAATGTAGTCAAATATCAAAAGCTGTAATATTATTGCGAAATATATCATTTACAAATTTTATAGATGATTCGAAGAAAACATTTTACGACATTTTTGATATGAAATTACACAAAACTTAACGAACAGAAATGAAATTCTATAATATCTTAAGTTCATTTAAATTATGTCTCGCATTAGAAATAATTAAGTTTTGTAAAAGTAAGACTAGCTTTCCGAAAAACTTCGTCTGTTTGTTATATCAATAAAAATACCTCAAACTGACCTATTTTTAGAGTTTGGATGACCCTAACTAAGGCTAATTGTGTTCGATTTTTAAAAAGTATATATTTTTTAACTCGTATGAGTCAACAGAATCGAATGACATTCACAAATTGAAAATCTAAATTTTGACCATTTTTGAAAAAATTGCATCAAATATCATCAAAATATTATCAGATTTTTTGCCAAAATGGGCACGGTTCCAAAATGAATAATTCAAAATCGGACTGAATTTAACCAAGTTATAACAAATTGAAGATTTTAATGATTTAAAAAAATTAGAGTTAAATTTGTATTTCAAGAAATAATTTCATTTATCGTAATATGTAAAATTACAAAAACTTAAAAGACACAAAAATGAGCTGTATTTTCGATTTCCATTGCACAAACACAAAATACTCCTCTAAGGCTTCAACAACTGAGTATGAAAATATCGGTATAGAGGAAAAACACTTAGGAATATACTGAAGAGCAACGAGCTGTAGGCAGCACATTCGGTGCGAGGGTTCATAGACTTACGATACAAAGGCCATAATCTTTTAGCCAAAATTAAAATTGGGGGTTTACGCCAATTTCGCAAGTCCGAGTCGTAAATAGAAGCGACAATAAACCCATAAGCTGGCGGGCATCTCCGCATGAATTAGGGCCAGAACAAAAAAAAAAAAAAAACAAAAAGGAAAAAAAGAGGAAATGGGAAAAAATAGAAATATATAAAGAGCATATAGAAAATATTGTGGGTGAACTACAATATAGAGGCTATTAGTATTTGTTGTTATTGTTGTTGTTGTTGCTGCTGCTGTTGTTGTTGTCTTGATTGCTTTAGCGCTGCCAATGGCCATAAATAGTTTTCTTTTCTCCAATTTCTGTGTAATAAACTCGTTTTGCGTGGCACAAATAACAACACAAACGCAGGAGTGGGGAAGAATAAGAAACCATTTTCGTATAAACAGTTGCCAGAGCCAGAGCCACATGCGAGAGCCTGGCCAAAACAAAAGCCGTTAACTTGCCTCGCCGTTACGTGCCAAAGCAGCCGTCGAGCATTCCAATACCCTGCTTAAAGCCCATTCTCCCCAACGGGGGGAAAAAAACAAGGCTCTCATACACGCCGGCTGTGTAAACATGGCCATAAACTGAAGAGCTACAATTATTGTAGAAGAAGAAGAAGAGAAATGTAAGGCGTTACTCGGCCAACGAGCGAAATCTCAATTTTTGACTTACTTTTGAATGAGATAATAATAAAAGGGTCAATATTTGAAATTTTGATTTACAAATGGGTGTGAGAGAGAGAAACGGAGCTTGTTTATCATAATAGTTCAATATATATGAAAAACGTTCCAATCCAGTGTTTCAAACGTGCAGAAGAGATTTGTTTCTATATTTGACTCTATAATTTAATTAATACGAAAAGTGTTGCATTTCAATTAAAGAAAAAATAAATTTGCAAAATAAAAGTAAAGCTTAGGATAACTAATGTTGTTCCGTTACAATATTTATGTTTATAATTTAGTTATTTTCCTAGCTAAATTAAAATAAATAAAAAAAAATACATATTTATCACTTTGAACATTATAAATATATATTAAAATACTCGAAACATTTAACTCTTAAGACTTTTTTTTGGAATTCCCTCAAGATCTTTGTTTGCATTCTATCAAGTATTTTAATACGCAAATATTTACTTTGTACACAATTGAAAACTCAAGTTTTTCGGCTAACAGAGACAAGAGTGAATTTTCCGCCGCAAATGAAAATTCATTCATTTCTCTCACCTGTGCCAATCGTGATTGTTTGTTATGCTTGAAATTTGATTGAGTGCCATAGATTTTCATGGCAACCTATTCAAACAACTTAAAACAAACATGAAAGGCAGCTTGGCCCGAGAATGTACGATTCGGCGATGCCCTATAAAAATTGTAAGTTTTTTAAATCACCGATCATATGAAAAAAATCTATAAAACTATTCGTATGTAAATATCTGAATCTCGTATCAGCGAAAGCATATGCACAGATAGGGTTAAATTCAGTTGATTGGATAAGTTGATCCAGATAAAGAATATATACATTATACGGTTGCGAACGTTTTCTTTTTGTGCAGTACCAAGATACTCTGTTTACTCATTTTATTTGGTTTTAGGGTATAACAAACAAAACGCCTTGAAGCGCACACAAATTCCACACAAACACACACCATTTACAATCACACACACACACACACACACACCCACACTCACACATACCCACACACACAGACAACGTTAACACTCGCTGTGGTTAAATTGATTGAGTGGCATAAAAAAAGATTTTCACGTGGCATTCATTAATAATAATAATGCAGACGTCCGCCAGTTGACCAAACATTGGATGGAATCGTCTGGCCTGTCACTCTCTCGCTCTCTATCTCTCGCTCTGTCTCTTAGTCATATCTTTTTATGGCACCGCTGTCTGCCTGTGTGTGTGAATCTGCCTGCCATATAAGCCAATTGTCTGTCAGCGCAGACGGCTGTGTCATTAAGTTTTATTTATAAAGCGGCTAAATGGAAAATCCTCGCAAAAACTTATTACAAAGCAAATTGAAAGAAAGAGAGAGAGCGAGAAATATGTTGAAAACAGGATGCGGAGAACTCATCTCTCATTTAATGAAGTTTGCAGGCAATGAAAGATTATTGACTCCCCTGAGCACTGGGCACTCGTTGCTCAATCTCACACTTTATTAGTTATGCATACACTCGAAGAAATTCAGTTATAGTTGTGCGCTCTGTGTAATATACTGGTGAATCAATATCCAGTTTCAATAGAGATTTCTTAAGCTAAACATAAAAATTAAAGTTATATAACAAAATAAAATTCTTCATACTCATAAAATAATTTTAAGAAACTTTAATGAATTGTTGATTGTATTAACAACTTTTTTCTGTTTAGAAGAATCTTTTATATCTAGTTAACAATTCTGAAAAATAAAAGATATTACAAATTCCTTATTTAAATCTTGCTTTTGTTCTCTATTTTTAACTAACTGATTCTCCTGTTAAACTTTTTTTAGAGAAAATTTATACTTGATCAAAACTTGTGGATATTAATTTAGAATAGGTTAAAGAAATATTTATCATATGAAATAAAGTTCCTCAGTATATAAGAGCTACATATATATATAGGCAAATAAGTTAATCTTGCACAATTTTTAAGTGAAGGTCAGTTAAAATTCTGATCACTTAACTAAAGAAATAAAATCATATCATGTTTTTTCTGCAAGTGCAGTTAAATGAGAAGTTATATATATATTTATATAAGTATGTAAATACTATACGGTACATGGTATATGGTAAATTGTACTCACCATCGTGGGAATCGTAGAGATAAATTATTTTGCGCCAGCCATAAAATTGTATTGTATCAATGATAGCTTGATGATAGTCCGGGCGCATGCTGAGGGCAAAGTCCAGGAAGCCAGACGATGGCGTAAGCACCTAAAACGCGCGAATTATGGAAAACAGCGAGAAAGAGAGGAAGAGAGTGTGAGTGGAAGTGAGAGACAACGTGGCAAGTTAGCAAACATGAATCATTATTGAGTCCTGTTTTGGGCCCCATTGTTTTTTGCGGCTCGTTTTGGGCATTTGCCTCACTGATTTATAGAGCCTCCGCCCCCCCTCCTATCCCATTCCAAAATGTGTGCGTTATAAATTTTTAAAGAGCCATAGAGCAGTATTATGCCCAAAAAGGAGACAGAGCCTTAAATTTATGATTATGATTTGGAGGCAAGTTTTGTGCCTCGATTTCAAGGTTAACAATTTATATGCAGTCAACGTTGCGTATGATTAATATTTCATATTTAATAATATTTTCATAATCTAATATTTATTAGACTCGAACTGGGGACTCACCTTTTCCGGAAACCAGGGCGTCACAAAGGGCATCTGAAACGTGTTCGAGTACGAGTGCAGGGTATCAAATGAGTCGGGCGACACGGCCCCCAACATGGAATAAACGCCCCGTGAGAACTGATTGCAAACTATTCGGAAAAAAAAATATACAAAAAAATGTTTATATGTATAAAAAGAACGTTGAAACCGGCCAAAAATTAGTTTCTGATGATATTTTATTTGCTTTTTAACAACTTTTACACAAAATGTGCAAAACTTGGGTTAGTTTTTTTTTATGCTCTCTAATAAATTAAAATTCGTGTGTGAAATGTTTCGGAAAGTGTTTAAATGGTTGATTAGGTATAAAACTTAAATTGCTTTAAATATACACAAAACGAAAAGGAATTGTCAAAAAAATAATATAAATTTTATTAAATACATTTTATTAGATACATTTCATTAAAGGAGAAACTAAAATATATTAGACAGTAAGGTTAATAAATTTAGGTTTCCAGAGCATGTAAAATATCATATTCAAGTATTTTTAGGTGAAAAAAATAAAAAAAAGTAATGTTATCTCCATTCTGTGATTCTTATGAAGACTCTTTACAGGGGACTGGAAAGCTAATATACTCACTCAGTCGCGACAATTTGAATGCATCCGCCGTATTGATGACGTCGACATAGGCCTGCAGCTCGAATCGGCGAGAGGAGACGTTTAAGTTGTGATTGAGCATCGCATACTTGAAGGCCGATTGAACCTCGTCGGTGCCCTGTTCGAAGATGGCACCTGTTGGCATTAAGAAAGTTACCGTTATAGTACTTGTTTTGATTACTCAAATGCCGAACTGTTACTGTAAAATTGTCAATTAGAGAGGCAAACATTGAAGAAAGCCACTTTAAACTTTTGTAATTGGTTTTGCGCTTGAATTTTATTTGAGGCAAAAACTTGGCAGGCTGCTTGTTCTAGATGACTGTTGTTGTTTTTGTTGTTGTTGTTGTTTGCCTGTCTTGGCCAATTTGGAGCACAATTTGTACAAGTTAATAAGCGTTTGCCGTTTCAGTTTACCCAATTGGCCAACTCGAGCCAACCAGAGCAAAGCTTGCAGCCTGCAACAGGCAGCTAAAAGAGAAGCTGCAGACGAGAAGCTGCTCACAGAACGTGCTCATCAATTACCAATTGGCCAGGCTTAAGTTCCCCAATTTCCAGCCCCTGCACTTACCTAACGGTATTTTCTCGGTTAACGATGGTTGACCCTTGACCCGACTGCATATAAGCCAGAAAGCAAAGCAGCTCCAAAGCCAACTGTGCTTTAGGCCAAAGCGCATATTGTTGTAGTTGTTGTTGTTGTTGTTGTTATATTTGTTGTTAATGTGCATTTTGTTGTTTTTCTTGTTGATGTTGTTGCTTGGCTTCAGTTATTTGTTGGTTTTGGCTGCCGTTGACGGCATTGCGAGCATTTTTGGTGCACTTAGTTTAACATTTGCATTATTTGTTTCACTTTGTTGACAGTTTGCAATTGATCGATTATTGTTTTACCGTTGCATTTATTGTTAATATTGACATTAATGTTCATTGTTAGCTATATTAAATATGCCACGATTCCATTTCAGTTTATATTTGAATAAATTAAAATTTGGTTCATATTTTAAATATTCAATTGTGAAGAAATGAAAAATATATTTTAATTATTATTATTCAAAACTTTCCTATCCAATCCTTTTCGTCAAAAATCTCTCTCTCTCTCCCTCTCTTTATGTATACATCTACATATATCTGTGTTTGTAAAGCTTGATATTATATCTCTTATTCTATAATCTATCTTAACTTTATTTATGTCAAATTGGCGCTATGTTAAGGATTCCTATCGAAATCTAAATATGTACAGCTATATATCATATCAGATGGCTTTAGCTTTAAGCGTTTTACAATTTCCTTAACATTTTATAATCAAAATCAATCCCCACTTTATATTAAATTGCTTTTTGGGGCTTATTTTGGATACATTTGCTCCATTTATTGTGCTTTACTTTGATTGGCAAACATTTTAAGCTGCTTAATTTGAATGCCTTCTATGTGAGCTATTCACACACACACACATACACACACGTGCACATTTGTATACAACACGCTTTCACGCGCTGAGCAGCACGTGTCTTGGCACCCTCTGTTGGCCCATTCTGAGGCTAACTTGGTCTGGCCAACGAGGCTCCTTCCATTTCACTTTGGCTCTAATGTTCACATTTATGAGAGCCCCGCCCACCTGTCAGTCCCGCCTTTCTCCGACTCTCTAGATGTGTCCAAGCTTGTCCGCGGCTTTGCATGTGTATTTGTGTATCTCAATATGAGTGTGTGTATGTGTGCGTGTGTGTGTGTGTGCTCGGCGAACTGTGTGTAAACATGCACCGCACACACACACATTCAGAGTTGTGCCTATCTGGTAGCCCTGCGTCAAGCTGTCTGCTGCCTATCTGGCAAGCCTCTGTCAATCCCTCGGTTGGGCTCTGTCAGCGCTCAGGTGGGCTGCCCTTAAAGCTATTGTTGTTGTTGCAGTGATTGTTAGTGTGTCAACTTGTATCCTTATTGCGTGTGTGTGTGTGTGTCCTGTTTTATCCTGTGCCACTTGTCCTGTTCCTCACGCTTCGCTGAATGTGTGTGTTTTTTTTTACTCTGAACCCATTAAAAATGGGTAAACAGGGTATATTGTTTTTGTGATAATGTATGTAACAAACAAAACACAGAAAGAGGAGTGGCCGATATCATAAACTATATATATTTTTGATCGGGACAGCAGCTGAGTCGATTAAGGCCTGTCTGTCTTTCCGTATGTATGAGCCCGACAATCTCAGATTCCATTAAAACTACAGACTTACAATTTTATATATAGGTTCTCCTATAACATTCGCAGATCGAGAAAACATTGAAAACTTTGGATTTTGGATACCTTGCCCATGTATGTGTGCGTACGTTTGTTTCAAGCTGACTTGTATTTTGGTATGCGTGTGCATGCGTAAGTTCTTAAATAATCTACTAGATAAGTAAGCAATATTTGCTATGCAGGGTATCTTCTAGTCGAGCATATTCGAATACCGTTTACGAACTTGTTTTTTGTTCTATATTTTTTTGCTTTCTGCTGATTTTGCGCTTATTTTAAATGTCTTTTGTCTGAATTTTTTTTGCTTTCTTTAGCTGTTTGTTAATTACTTAAAACATAGAATGGCGGCCGACCAGCTGCTCTTAACTTTTTTATACGCACTCAAAATACGGTCACACTTATTTGCAGCAACACAACAACAATTTATCGCTTTTTTTTATTTGTGTGTTCGTGCTTGAGCTTTAAAATTGTTGGTCAAATTGTTTTTTAAGCCGCTTATTTCGGCCGCATTGTAAAAAAAAGTACGAAGGGTTTTTAATGAAGGGCCTTTTTTGCCAGCTGTAGGGATATCGAAAGGAAAGGGTATCATAAAGTTGTGGTCATCAAATGTGCGAGTTGCTAATGGCTTTGACCATATAATGTAGATGAATGTGCTACTATATATTTGCATAGTTATATATATGTGGATATATAAGCCGCTTTCACAGTTGAGCTAATCTGGTGTAAAAATAATAAATAAGTTTGTATTTAGAAATATGTAGAATAGTAAAAAGTTTTCTATGAACTATGAATATACAATTAAGGCATGGTTCATGAAAAAGCTTAATTTTTCATTGATTTATAGTTGAACAACTCTTTAGAACTCAGAGTTTATGAAATATCAAATAATTGTTTGTTTCAATAATGAGCAAATGAACAACTTAATCGAAAGAATCGGTTATAGACAATAAAGTCAAACGAATCGTTCAAGGTAAAACAAGCCATACATATGTGTGTACATATATATCTAATTTGGGACTTTTCTCTCTCAGTTTATTATATCTAAAGTCCTTAAATCTGTCACTCGTTCATTCACTGCTTAAAGAATATTATATCTTAGACAACTATTAAAACATTTTACGACACACTTCCATAATTTTATGAATACTTGGAAAATTTATAGACTATGCCAATATTATCATGAGGGGTAGGTAATTATTATGCTTAGATAAAATCTTCTCTTAATATAACTTAAATGTATATTTAAGAGAACTCCTTAAACAGAGTAATTCTATGCTTGTAAAGGATTGGAAAATAGATTAACAGACGGTATAATATTCATAAGTAGAACTGCCTTTTAGGCACTTGGAACTTTATTCATTATAATGACTGCAAAACTAATGCTGAATGGGCTGGAGTTTGTAGTCGGAATTGGAGCTGGAATCAGAGTCGGAATCGGAGTCGGAGTTGGAGTCAGAACTGGAGTTGGGCCACTTAATTAAATTTAAATTAGAGGCCTAAAAGTTGCACGTCACGAACCGAGTTTATTTTATAAGGCAAACAAAATAGAAAAACTCGCAGCCAGTTAGATAAATGAAATGAATGAATGAACATTTAGACTAAAAGAATGCCAAGGATCCTTGACTAGGCCTCGACTAAAGGGAAATCGAGGGGAGCGAGCGTGTAGTTCGGTTAGTAGAGTCTGTTGGTTGGGGCAGCTGCATACTTCCAGCCTTACAGCGTCCACTTTTGTTAATTAAATAATTATTTTGTAGCGACTTGCTAATTACTTTTCACTCTTTGCACTTTAAGCCCAACTCCGTCTCGATTTCCTTCTCTACTTCTCTCCGTCTGTCTGTCCGTTTGGCCTCCTATTCATTCGCCACTTGCCACATTAAGCAGACCTTTTGTTACTGACCCCCATCGCTTGCACCTACTCCTTCTCCATCTTTCTTTTACTCTCTGATAGCCATCAGCTGCTCCTAAATTCCAGTCGCTTTTCAAATCTTTAAGCCCAAGAAAAAAACGAAGCACATAAAAAGCATTTAAAATGTTTTTTCTGCTTCACCTGATGCTAAAATATTTAGAAAACAAAACTGAATTTTGTGGGTTAAGGCGATTTTCTATCTTTCTTTCTTTAATCAAATTCATTGTGCTTTCCACACAACTTTAATCGAGAACTGCATTCAGGGACTTAAAAATGTTATTTATAGAATTGGAACTTAGTTATAATTGATAGCTTGAGACATAAGTCCGAATTCTAATAAAATTCTAGTTACAATTCTTAAGATGTGATTTGGTTGTGTATTAAGATTCGTAATGTCTGTCCTAAGAAAAGGAATTTGGAATTTTCCTCTAAAAATTGTTTTAATAAATAGAAGATAAAATAATCTGATTTTTATATTCATTCTATATATACTAAATAGAATGGAAACATATTGAATAGTACTGTAGAATTAAAAATTAAATAGAAAATAAAATTTTAAGGTCTCTATTATATAGTTTTCTATTCCTATCCCAATTAAAAGTTAGAAAGATGTTTTGTATTAAGATATCTAAAAATATTGCTTATCTCTTACTGCAATTTATGACTATATATCTGGTAGATCTAAATTCTAAGTTCCTTCCATCAAGCCGTAATATGTTTTGCATTCAAATTAAAGTACCCGTCTTGTAGGGTATTAAATATAATGCGACCGCAAATGTTTAGCGATATGTAAAGCTCTCGCTCATTAGCATTTTAATGAGCTGCTTCAAATGTGCGAATCCTGTGTTCCCCGTATCAAATTTGTTACTCTCCACATTTACATATATATCATACTCTCATATGTATAGATATGTATTTATAAATATTAGAAAATGTGAAACGATATTTGGGGACATTTTTGTTATGATTTTAACAATTTCCTACTCAAAGACTTTTCCGCATCTGATATTGTATTTTATTTGTGTACTGTTATTACTGTATTCTATTTTTATACTTTAAGGTATTACCTGCCTGATACAGAATATATATAACACTTTAAAAATAACAAGTCAAATATAACAGCTCATTAAATACTGTTGAGCTTTATACTGAACAAAATATGCTACACAAATAGAACAAATATGATAAATCCTCAACGTCTATATTCATACCATATTTTTACATAGAAGCTCAAGAACAGCATCTGTTGTATAATAGAACATATGTGTATATACTTTACATATCAGCTCAAGTACAACATCAATTATACAACAGTTAAAAATATATAACATCATATTATCGTAGATATAACATCTAAAATAGATTAACTCTGCTTTGTATAATAATTTCTTTATAACAGCTCAATAAATCGTTGCTTAAATAAGTTAGCCAGCTGATCAAGAATAGTTGAAATATTTAACACAAATATATAAAATTTACAGATAAAATATAACATATCAATAAATATAACATATCATATACAATAAACGGGTCAATTAGAATAACTCATGAACTCTTTCTTCAGTTACTTTGTACGTTTCTAACTGGCTAATTAGGAATACTTAAGATCTGAAATACAAACAACTCAAATATTGCAAATATAACAGGTCGATTATAATAGCTCATAACTAATTTCTGCGTAAGTTTCTTACTGCCTGATTAAGAATAATTAAGATCGTAAACACAAACATTACAAACATCACAACTCATTCAATCTATTTTTGGACTTACACAAATTTAAGAGTTATATTTATATTATATATATATATATTATTTCGTTTTTTTTCTGTTTTTCCGATAATTACAGTTATTATGTTGATAGCTTTGTAACACACATTTATCCAACTTGTTTACCCGGCTTTTCGCATACGCATTTCCTTTGGCAAATTGACTCTTGAGCGAGTTTTACATTTGCATAAGTTGGCCGCAATTTAAATGAAGGACCAAAGCCTCGAAAAAAAGAGAATAAAAGTGATTGCCGCTTCTTTATTATCACGTAATGTTGAGCACTAAAAAGCACATTTTTTTGTATCACTTTCTATTTTCGGTTTTTATATTATTTCGTTTGGTGCTGCTGCTGCTGCTACTGCTTCTCACAAAAGTCCGTAAACTGTCTACGGCGCTTCGCATCCGTCGTAAATTTCGTCCTGTTTGACGCGACGCACGACTTTCTACTGATTCAGTCGGCAGCATCCACGAATCGTTGAACTCGACTCTGTTAGCCGGGCGACAAAGCTACAAAAATCTCTTCGCTCTCTTCTCTCAGTGTACTAAAAAGGGCGAAGTCAGTGAGAGAGCACGATAGAGAGCGAGTGAGAGAGCGAGCGAGCGAGTGTCGCTCTCTCGTTCAGTCTGCAAAGCGCATATTGGACGAAGGCTTTAACTGTCGGTGTTACTGACCTAGTAACCGTTTTTCAAGTTTATTCGTTGTGGCTGCTGCGAAAAGTAACAGCAATAACAACAACAACAACAACAACAACTACTACAACAACAGTAGCAGCAGCAACAAGAACAACAGGCGGCTATCGTTTTTTTTTTTTTCGAATACCCTGCAAATGGCAATTCTGCAAAAAGTTGACAGGAAATAACGTGTTAAAGTTATACAAAAGAGCAACGAACACAATTTATTTCGCTCTTTAAATATTTTGTTTATTGAGTTTAAGAATTATGGTGATCAAAATTATAAAATTAAAAAAAATAAAATGTAATAATATATATATTAAAATAAAAGATAATAAAGGTATTATTTTATGATTCAAAATAGTAAAACAATTATTTATTCTGTTTTCATATAAATAAAATAATAAATAAGCCTATGAAATTGTGCATCTCAATGCAATAAATGCTACATAAATTCTAAATTTTGTATACTCGGTCAAGTTAAGATTAGCATTGAGAGAAATACACATGTTACCAATAAATCAGTCCCTAATAAGACTCCAAAACTGATAACCTTCGTGTTCAGCCAAAATAAATCATATCGTAGGCAATTAAAATGTCTGCTGCTCAAAAGCAATCCGAAACAGTCGATAAGGCTGTAGAAGAGGGTCTCTTAAGATATTTAAATTTTTAAATATAGTTAGGATTAAGTCTTCGATTCTCTTTTCCCAACAATGCATGAGAGTATGTTTTTACTTCGATACTTAGACAAGACATAAATATATATGTATATAATTCTTATATTCTTGCTTTGATCTAATGAAAAGCGTTTCAGTTGCAAGTCAATTAGTTCCATTGCAAAATGTTTCGTTATCAGCTTTAACGTGTATGCAAATTATTTGTGCGCAATCTGAACAATCATTTCAGCAATAAGAGCACCTGCACACACACACATACACACACACAAACACACACACACACACACGTACACATACAGATGCAGCAAAAAACTCAATCATGTGAGCAACATGTGTGCACGCGTCGATACTTATTGAAAATTCAATTTTCAGTAAATGCACACAAATTGATTTCAACGCATACACACAGATACACACCCCCACACATATACATATACAAACAAACACACACGTACACCCCGGCATAGGGTTGGACCCGTATTAAGTGTAAAACTTTTCAATTTACGTTTTGTTTCTTAGCATCAAATATCCGGAGCTGTCAAAAGTATTTGTCGATTGAGATTTTGCTCAAGTGGGCTTCGCTTTTTATCTTCTCTTACATTTATCTTATTTTAAATTGTCTTTTTTATTGTATATACTCTGTTCGGAAAGCGAAAATGGGTATATTGGATTCGATGCATCTTTAGCTGATATCATATAGATGCACTTTTACTCACCGTTGTAGATAGAGATAATTGAGAATGTATACTTGTTGGTACTATATCAACTGAAGATACTATAATAATGGTTGATAATTAAGCCGATAGAGGGCGTGGCAAATCAAGCCAAAGTATATACTTTAGAATCGTAAGGACTTCAAAGTTGGATAACATCGAAGCTGTTTTAATATTTATAAAATGTTCAAGTCAACTGAAGTAGAGTATCACGGAGTCAGTTATTTTATTCGTTTTTATTAGATCTGAGGAACGGCTTTCAACTCTGACATATGGCATACAGGTTGTTGCTTATCCGCGCCTGAAATTCCGCATCATGCAGCGCAAACACTTGTTAATTACTTTCATCATATATATATATATATTTTTGTATGTATTGGTTGTATATGGGCATATATCCGCGGCTACAGTTGCACAGTCACGCAATTTGAGGCGACCTGCTACGAGGCCGCAGCTTATGTTGCCTGTTGCTTTTGGACGTCTGCTAATGGGCGGTTGCTCTTTCTCCCTCTCGCTGAATGCTGAAGTGGAAGCGGAACTGGATGTCAATTCAGGCAGACATCACACCCACACACACACACACGTGTGCTCGTTCACACCACAGCTGCTGTGGTCGGCCTACACCCACAGGCTGGAATAAAATAGCTGTTGGCCCGCTTCTTTTTCTTTCTGCTCCGCTGCTGCTCCTTTTGCTGCTTTCTGCTCCTGTTTGGGCCTGTTGTCGCATACAAGTAATTGCAATCAGCACCTTGGCAACGCGCAGCTGCGCCAAAAAGTGTGCTACATGTGTTTTTATTTAACGCCCACACGTCTGCCAAGCCATCTTAACCCTATAAACCGCAATATCTCAAGTCCTTGTCAAAGTTAACAGTCACTTTAACATTATGTTCAGTTGGTGTTTCCTTTAGTAAGTTTAAATGCTATTTATTTGCTGAGTTAGGTATATGTCAAAGTTGACAGTAACTTTAACAATATATAATACAGTTTTTAAATGAGAGTGGTTTTCGATCACGATCAGAAATAAGTTAAAAATAACGGGTACTTCAACATGACGTTAGGATCCAGATCTTATTCTAGTATATTTAAGAGTTACACATAAAAATCGCATCTCTAGAAATAAGCTAAAAATGGAATCTGCTAAGATATCTGATAGTTTTAACCCTTGTTTGAAATAGAAAATGATTTTATAAGCCGGACAAATAATAAGCAAATGAAGAATGTACTTTACTTTACTGTACTACATTATAAAAAGAAAAACATACTTAATATTTAATTATTTGGGAAATAAGGCAATAATCAAGCTTTTCGACTTTCTAGGGTTAAAGCCATTTAGCAGTTATCCGCAGCTTCGGTAGCTGCCGCAATTTATATGCTAATTAACAATTCTTAATTACAATTTCTTGGCTTGAATGCAGTCACGCACATATATATATATAAATATATATATATGTAGAGGCTTATATATGGGATATATAGCTTTATAGAGTACAAGCAGTTCGGTCTACTTTATTATAATTGCGAAAGTGTCACTTTTGTGCCTGCGATTGTGGAGGGGGACACGGTGGCGGCTAATGGTGCGTATGCGCAATCTGCTGTCAGCTTAGCCAATTTGTGAATTTGTATTCCAGGTGGAAATTAAGCTGAAATACCTGCTCAACTTGATTGGCATTGTTGTCGAGGCCCGCAAAGCCCGATCATCAATTGAAAACAGTTGAGGGACAATGTCCACGAAAATGTCGCACGGCATGCAAATTATTGAGCAACTAATTAAGCAACGGAAATGAGCAGAGGGTGGGGGAGAGAGAGACAGAGATAGAGCAGGGGATGATAGAGTGGGGGATGGGGTGGGAGTTGCCAGATTATAGATAAAAGCAAAAAGCTGTGCCAATTAAATTAATAACTTATTTATGAGTGGAATGTAATCTGCTTTAGGCATTAGCTGATGTAATAAAAATGATTGAAATATAATTGAGAATTGACATAAAAAGTAAAACACACACACGCACAATCCACACACATACACGTGACACATTTTGCCTGTAAATTCGTTGGCTTGGCTGGCAGGCACTTACAATCAACGATTACCTTTACACCTGCCATTTTGAAAATAAGCCATAAGCGGAAATGACATCAAAAGGATATTGTTATATCGATGAGGCCAAAAGGGCGTAGGGACTCAGACGTCGTCGTCGTCGTCTCCGTCGTCGTCGTCCTTGTCGTTCTTGTCGTCCTTCTCGCTGTTGCCGAAATAAATAGCACAAAAAATAAAGTATGGCAAAAGGTGCCATAAAATAAATAACATAAGAAACCAAATAAACATTTTGGCAAAAGGCAAAAAGGAAACCAGACCGAGCAAAAAATGCAAGTTGCTGTACTTAAGATGAGAGAAAGCGACTAATAGATACCCAGTATAAAGTTGAGAAATATTACGAAAGTAATTTAAAATGTTAAACTTAAGGCATTCAAGCGAAAAAATCGATATTTATCGATAATAACATTGGAGATGTTAATCTGGCTCTACACCTAGCATTTGTTTTAATTATCGATACTAAAAGTTTAAGCTTATCGATAATTATAGAAACTTAAATTGCATTTTACGATATTTAAAGTACAATATGCCCAGCCTTACCTGTTTGCAAGGGTTCCAGGGTATTAAAAAAACTTCCAACTGTGTTTTTATGTGTGCAGATGTGTGTGCTTCTGTGTAGGTGTAAGAGCGTGTATGTACGGTGTATGTTTGGCATAAAATAGACTTATCCTAATGAAAAAAGTCTTGCAGGCACGTTAAGTAAGATATGTATGTGATATCACAGTAGGTGAGGCTTCGACTTTGCCTGGGGGCTATACTAGGAGCTGCCCAATGAGCCGACGCTGTGTTTGTGTGTGTGTGTGTGTAAGTGTAAGTGTGAGTGTGTGAGTGAGTGTGCGTGTGTGAGGCGTCGAAACGTTAAAAGTTAGGCATGGCAATAGAGCACATGGTAAGCCGCTTACACTCTGACTGCCTGCTTTTTCTCTCCTTCTCTTCATGTTTCTTGCTCTGTGAGAAAAGAAGAAGAACAACAAGATAGCAATTGCCTTTAAACCATACACGCATTTGCCAACTCCATAAAATGTAAAGAATTTAAATTGAAATAGTTTGCATCAGATTAAAAACGGGTCTCTATCAAATTTATCATTCTTAATTATTCAAAATATAACAGCAGATAAAATATTAAAAAAAACTTTTGTTTTGCATTCAATTGAAGAATGAAGAAAAAAAATCAAGTGTGTTTTGTTGCTGTTAAAATATGTTTGACATTCCTATTGAAATTCTATTTGAAACTCATTCGAATTGTTTTTGCAGTCAAGGTGAAAAAATTGTAAAATATAGTTTTGAGTTTTGTAGGAATTTAATTTAAGATATACTAATGGCTATAAAATTATTTTGATTGAATAAAGTTGCGTTTTTAAAGTTAAAATAGATTGCAATGTCTTCAAATTGGTAAATATAAAGCTTTTTTTTAGGTTATTTTGTATTTGTATCTGAACTTCAATTAGACTTTAGTTTAAACCGAAAACCAATTACAATGCATATTTAAATCGTTGCAGTTGTTGTCAACTTCTCAAAAAGTAAAAAGTTGCTCGCAGAGTTTTTGACTTGGCGTGCAGCAAAGTGTTTTCACAGTTCACAGTTCAAATCCCAACAGCCATAAGCCATAAGCCAAAGCAAGTCAAGTGTTCATTATGGAGAAGATTCTTGAGACGTGCCACAGAGCTAGTCAGAAAGTCAGACAGTCGTAGATAAGCCCAAAGAGGGAAACTGTCTGGCAAATGGATAAAGCTCGAAAAGCTGTTTAGGGGGTAGAGAAAAACGGACTCGGGATTGGGAATCGGAATGAAGACCATTCCAAAAAAAGGATACCATTGTCATCGAGGGCTCAGACAGCGTTTGATTTCTTGCCAAAACATGGATATAATTAGGTGAAGAATTAAATTGACAGTGTTTAATGCTCAACATAGGTAGCAGCCCTCATTGACAGCTTTTCCCATTGTGACCTAATTGCCAAATGACCTGCATAAGCAACACAGTGTCTGCTCGACTGCTTACTTAAAATGACGCACCGAAAGAAATCGTCGGGAACATTATACTTTACTTAGGTACAAAGAATAAAGGAATGTTACAAATAAGTAAAACACTTCTTAGAATGATCTCATATTTCTTATTGCAAGAATTCCTTTGAATATGAGGCTAGACAAGCTTAACAATATATATTATTTGGATATACAAAAAAAAAAAAGTAAATATAATAATTTATTTTTAGCCATGTCTTATATATATATTATTGGAATATTCAAAAAGACCTGAAAATAAAAATTTCATTCTCATTTAAAATACTTCAAACTTAATACCATTTCGTAAAAAAATCCTCATCTTGATGATTTCTCTCAGTGTGCACATTAAAAGAAATGTAAGGTAAAACAAAGGCAGTTAAATGATTAATGCCTTTTACCTGTCTCACCTATAAATATACCTACAATAGCTAACAACTTTATGGCCTGTCATTAAACGTGCTCCCATAGAATAGAAATATAAATATGGCATTATTATAGATCTATTTAAATGTTGATGGAGTTATTTATAAGTCTTATAAGTCTATATACATAAATATACATAACTATACGTTACCTGAAGTTTTTATATCCAAAATTATTGAGTCACTCATAATATAAATAATCTATATTTGATTATTTATTTCATTATTATTTTATTATGTAGCACATTGTATGCGAAACTTCTGAAGTCCATAACTTCACACCCAACATATTTACAGGGTATGTGGATATATATTAAGAGTTTTTAATTTAAGCCTGTATATTTCATATAGCTGCCCATGATGTTTTTTAGCTTGCGGCCAGTTTTTCATTTTCTTTTTCAATTAAAAACGCCGCGACTCGCAGTTGGCGAATTTCTCATATTTTCTGTATTTTTTGTACTCTCCTTTGCCTTTTTTATTTTTATGTTTGGCCTGCTGGTTTGATTGTCTGGGGCTGGTCCTGCAAGGACCTTTTGCATTTAAGTCCTAATTGCAGTGGAGCATTTGGAGCGCTGCGAACGTTATGATAGTTCGCATCGTTTTGCTGCCGACTTAGGCTAAGCGCTTCACTTTAAGCCCGTTTGCAAATGCCAGGATAACTTGGCTATCAGAGGACGCAGGACACTGCGCTGAATGCTTGAATAAAGCGTATCAAAATTGGCTCAAAGGGTGAGCGAAAGGGTCACCTGCTGGGTTCAAGGCCATAATAGAGTAAGAGAGAAGAAAAGAAAGCTTAAACGGTTGTTGCTTACCCAGCAGCTTTCTTTTAATTGAATGATCTACATATATTAATTCCACATTTTGCTGTAACAGACTGTACTTATCTGATTGACTGATTGATTTTGTTGTTAGACTGATTGCTGATTGATTTGAGTGACTGATCAAATTTCGGCGGCTGGATAAAATTTAAATGTATTTCAAGCTCGATCTGGACTTCATCTGGAGTGCGTCAATAATAACCATTAACACTAGACAAATATATATACATATTTATGCTCATTGCTTAATCATCCTAATGAAATTCCCAAATAGATATTGAACTAATTTATTTGCCACGCCCACTTGAAAGTCTGACTTTGTTGCCTCATTAAAGTTGCAGTCAAGGCAAATGTGTCGCACCAAGAATTACCCCACCCACTGCATTAGTAGCCGCAAACGCCCACTGCCACGCCCAATCCGCCCCTGGAAGTTACGTGGAACATTTCGTACTGCGGATGCAATAAAGTGCAGAATTTATGTGACTGCCGCCTAACAATTGAATTAAATTTCCAATGCGTCTTCGAGGGTTGCCGAAGGGGGTTGCTGCAAGGGGGTGGAGAGTGGGAGGTGAGTGGAAACGTGGACATTACGGCTCGACTGTCTGCAGTAATAACTGTAATTTTTGGCAAATGTTCAAGCTTGCAGCTCTGAACGACATATTCGCAGCCAGCAGCTCGTAGCTCATCATATGCGAAACTCCATCTCCATCTCCCTCTCTCTCTCTCTCGGACTCCATTTTCCATATGTTTTCCCTCCGCCCCCCCTGTCTGCTGTTAATATTTATTGCTTAATATGCAGATGCACGCAAAAATACTTAATATTACTTAAGTCTGGGCAAATGCCTTGCTTGCCATCCAGAATTCTGTAATGAATTATTAAGCCCGCTGTTGACATTAGTCATTAGACAAAAACGAACGTATTGTTCATTATTGTCCAGGAAAATCCATTAAAATATATCTAATTGCGAATTATTCGAGTTAGGTTTATTTAATAAATCAATTTAAATTAAGGCTTAAGCATAAATAGAAATTTTATTTGAATGTGGTTGATAATTCAAAATTAGTTGGATTAAAATTACGTAAAATAATTTTTAAAGCAAAGTAAAGATTCTTAAAGGTTAAGCCAAAACCTTTGAATATATCTCTATATAATATGTTATATTTATATGATGAAAAACGAATTCCTGAGCTATACTTTTGACTAAGCTTCAACTGATCTTCGTGAGAGAAAAAAAGGAAAGCAAGAGATAAAGTGGGAGAGCGAGTAAAAAAGTAAAAAAAGCAGGAATTTAAATATTTTGTACATGACTATATACAAAGTATTTCTGTAAGTGTATGCATAACCAATAATAATTCTAAATAATTTTATTTTAAGTACATTTTCAACCAAGAGTGTCTTAAGTTCTCTATTTACCGACTTGTATTTTATTATACCCCTCTGCACAGTTTTACGGCTGCAGGGTATAATAAGTGGGAAAACTAAAATGAAGGAAGCTTGTGATTTTTGGCAAACAATTTCCATTGAATTTACCGAATTTATCTCGCCAAAAAAAAAAAGAAAGAAAGAAAATGTGGCCAAAAACACAAAAGCGGGACTAAAAGGGAGGATTTTGGGGGATTTCGGAGGATGTTGGAGAATGTTAGAGAATGTTGTTCGTTGGAGGCAGCGTCAAGCAGATATAATAGCTTTTGATTACAGTTTATGGATGTCGCCCGTAGCTCTATTTTTTTTTCTCCCATTCCTGCTCGTAGTGTAATAAAGAGTATATTGGTTTTGCAGCCCGAGTGCATGGAAGTTGGAGATGTGAAGGTAAGAATAAAGTTTAGGCCTTCAACAAAAAATTATTTTGCTTGCAAATTTTATATAGTGCAAATAGGTAGTGGACAACAGATAAATCGTAGAAAGGTATTAAGTTTTAATCAGTAGTCCCTAAATGAATTTTTTAAGAAATGGACATTTAATATGTGTTTGTCTTTCAGTTTGATCCCTTAAGTTAATTGAGCGAGCATTAAGCAGTCGATTACATTACTTTGCAAAGGCAAATAAAAACTTGTTTTTTGTTGTTGTTGTCTCTGTGTGTGCTGGCCAAAAAAGTTTGCTGCTTAGTGGGCGTGCGCCAAAGCGGCGGCGCTTACCAAACCAAACTAGAAAAAAATAAATAATATATATATATATATACATATATGTAATATGTATGCTGAATAAACTGATCACGGAACGGAATGATATATATAGTGTAGTTATGCTGATGCGTATATGCTGGTACAGTCAGTGCTGTACATCTGTGGACGGCAACTATTGAAAGTCGTTTCATTACGCCGCAACCCAATTGACTTTTATGCAAATAAAGTAATGTGATTGCTCTCGTTGCTGGCTCTAAAGAGCAAAGCATTGATTTTTATTTACCGCTGTGTGAATTAAGTGCTACACACACACACACACATACACATACACACACACGCAAAGATAATGGGGTGGGGGTAAAGCTTGGGAAGACTAGCGCCACATTTTCATAACGTAAGTGAATAGAAAATTGAATCAAATCTAATAATAAATGCTTTTATGCAGCCCTTAAGCACTCTGAAAAGATGACGACGATGTTGTTGGCGACGCCGACAATGGGACGGATTGGCTGCGAGGACGCAGCGGGACGCAACAGTGTTGCAAGATGATAGTGGAACGGTCGGGAAGGGGAGGGGCAGCTCATTGGTGTCGCCTCGACATGCTCCAATAGCCATGCCGCATACAAGCGCAACATTTGCTTTGCCAATATGCATACCAATCTCTGAGTGCTGTGTATATGTATCTCTCTGTCTGTGTGTGTTTGTGTGTGTGCGTGCCCCATTTGGATGGAACATTGTTGTTGTTGCTCCTGCTGCTCCTAAGGACTTGTCTCAACAGTCAACAGTTTGTAAGCATGCGTCGCTTACGCTTTCTTTTTAGATCCTTCACCCAGTGCAAAAATGTGAATAAGACAGGGTATATTGCTGTTGGGTCAATGTGAAGTCAAGCTTCAAAATGTTCTCTAATGTTTAAGGCCTGTTGACTTCACATACATTCTTATTAAAGAAGCTCAAATGTTAGTTTATCGTAAAACAGAGTATCTGTTAGTCTTTAAAACTGTTAAGATTTCACTTTAACCAATATTTTTATTATCAATATGGGTGCAATGTATCTGTTAGCAACTTCACTCAAGAAAAAAGGTGTCTGTCGGTGAAACATGCTCATTTTGTGATTTGTCTAAGCTTTTGTTTCACTCACAAAAAAATATAAAAATTACATAAATTTATTGGAAGTCAGTTTAATGGTTAAAGGGTATCTATTACTGTGTACGCCGGAAAACTTAACCTTAACTCTAAAAGAGGACAAACATTACTGCTTACTTTACTCACACATATGCGTAAAAAGCGAAACAAATGCATGTTGGTTGCACTTCACACTTAAAACAGGGTATGCATAAGCCGATCAAGCTTATTTAAAGCACTCTTACTTGTCTTTTTTTAATGCCGCATGTCTTTGCATTTCAGTTGAAATGCCTTTGGGGGTGCGTCCCGTCTTCAATTTGGCTTTAAGCAATTTAATCGAGTTTCCATTTTGGCTCGGATTACAACGGAGTCTCCGTTGCCTAGCAGCCGCACTTAACTAGTTTGACTTGCAGTTCATTTAGTCTGGCATCTGAAATGCTGCATTCAACACAGCCAAACACACACCTGTCTCACCAAGGCAAAGTCAGAGCAGGAGAGATAGATAGAGAGAGCGAGGGAGAGAGAGACGTACGTAAACTCGATTTGAAATGTTTTTGTTATTCGTTCTTCATATCCTTTCGCATGTCCTTTGGTCTGTGAAGGAAGTATGTGCTGTGCTGAGTGAGTGCTGCTAGTCAATTTCAATAATTCAACTGGCATAGCATCCCACAAGAACAACAGCAACAACAGCAACAACAACAACAGTAATAGCAAAACAATGCAACTGGAACCCAAAGTCAGAGCCAGGCATCAGAATCAAATGGAACAAAGCCATTTCCAGACCTGTCGTAAAATGGGCCATAAAATTGCCTCGTGCCAATGGCTCAATTATAATTGTGTTTATAGTCAATCATATTATTATTATTACCGGAATTGTATACTGGGAAAATGGATGGTTCAATAAGCAGGCAATATGCAGGGGATTAGCTAACTGGCAAAGCCTTTAAACAGAAGTTTATTAAATAAATATTGCAAACTGTAAGAAAAATTTCATTGAGATACGAGAAGACCAAAGAGAATGGGGAGTGAATAAGCTTAAGGGGTAGAAGAAAAGATAGAAAGAGAAAGAGCTAAGAAGTCAGAGACAGATCTGTAGAAAGAATCTGAGAGCCAAAGGAGAAGAGAAAGAAGAGGAGCAAGAGAAACGAAAGCGGAAAGGAGCGAGAGTCTTTATTTGAAGAGGGAAAAAAGAAAAAATATCTAAAAAATTCAATAAGGAGAGGAAAAAATGAATATAGTATGAGGAATAGAGAGCTGGGCGACGAAATGTACTTGAGACAAAGAGTGAAGAAGAGAAACATACAAAATAGAATCCGAGTTATAGAGAAGTGGAAGAACCATAGAGCAGATAGGAGGAGGCAGAGCACCCGTTCTAACGAAAACTCTCTCACAAGAAAAAGACATGGGAATTGAGTTAGATGAAAGCCTATTACAAATAGAGACATCAAAGCGAGAAAACGAAATAAAATAAAATAGACATAAGAGAAAACGACATTTAGCTTATGCTAAAAGCCTACTTTAAACTTATGAGATTTGCAGAGAAAGGCTTATTTATTTCGTAGGCAAAAAATTGATTGTTAAATCAAATTTATTTTTGTAAAGCTTTTAATCAAACTTTTATAAAATTGAATTGAATTGTGAGTTGAACGAGTTTTTATTTTTAACTCTATCAGAGCTTTGCGTTTCTTTTCTTTTTTGCATTTACAGTTAATTTCTCTTTTGGCCAAATTACAGAAAAGTCGTTTAAATTGTTTGCCATCAACTTTGTCATGTTATTGGCGAAATATATCAGGGCGTTTGTTTTCCCTTGCCCGCTTCTCCCCTGTCGCTTACATTTTGTTTATTTTCTTTAAATTTCTCAGACGGTTTTTTTATCGATGCGAACTGCTGGCATAATAAAACTTTTGAGACCACATAAATTGCGGAGCATTTTTTATTTACTTAGCATCGTTTATCAGTCAAACCAGCAGGAGAAATTTTTCGCTTTGCACATGCTTAAAATGCGGCCACTTGCAAAAGTTTATTTATTAGTGAGACTTTTCAAAATATAGTTGTGTATATATCACATATATTACATATATATACATATTATATTGCCTTAAGCTTTAATATTTATTTCCGGTTCCGCCTCAGCGTTTACGCAATTGTTGCTTTCGTTATTTCCGTTCCTTCTTTTTTATTTTTGTATTTTTTTTTGTGCTCGTGCTGTGGGAAACTTCCTCATTACTTCACTTGTGGCTTACGTAATTCAAGTAGGGTCCCAGATGGGAGCTACGAGTGGCCAGGATGCGGGCAAGGACTCGTCCGAGTACGAGTCTGAGTTGTGAGTTGTAAATGCTTTAGTTTTGTCGTCCTGTGTCCTGCGTGTGTCCTTTTGCATAGCTGCATTCTTTTTACACTGTCCATCGTGTTGCGTCTAAAGATTTATGTGCCAGTTGCTGCTTCAACTGTAATTTACAACAAACGCTTCGCAAATTTATGTGAAACTGAGCCCTAACACTTCAGCAATTAAATATACTCCATAAAAAAACATATATATATATATATAAACTATATATATGTATATACAGTTGGAATAGACACTGAAAATCAATTTAACTACGATTCGAACATACGAAACAGATAAATCGTTACGTTTTATAATAGAACGTAACGGTAATAAATTGTCTATTACATACAACTTTATAGATTGGACATCAAAATGCGAGCCAAGCAACTCACGTAGTTCTCTGCACTTCGAATTACAGATTAATGTGGGATGTACTTCGATGTCTGGCTGTGGCCTCTAACTGCAGCTGAACCGGAGCGAACTCATCTGTAGCTCTAAACTTGCATCATCTGCAAGCGAATACTCTAACTGAAGTGCGGGTAGATTAGCTAATGGATATGGCTTGTGAAGTGAATAAAAAAAGTGTGTGGAATATTTCAGGGAGTTCTGGTTCAATTTGATGAATTGCGTCAATTGTTTATTTTAAGTTGTTATTGCTCTAAGAAAAGTTATCGGTCATGGACAACTGATCAAGGTTGTAATAATAATCTACATTTTAGCTCTTAAGAACTATCTGATTTCCCTCTCACTTGCATAATTCATACTTTACAATATAATAATATGCAGCTCCTCAGATAAAAAAAAATATATCTTACTTTTTTATATACCAGATTTTTAAAATTGGATTAAATATTTTGATAATGATAAAAAGAATTGCCTTTTTATACATATATTTATGTTAGGGTATTCGACATCCCAAACTTCACTTCTCTTACTTGCATGTGGATATTCCGATACCTATTCCCAGCTTAGAATAAATTATGCTATACATACCCTATAATCCACTCATATATAATATTTTTGCATCGAAAGAGGGCATAGCTTAGTCTGCCAACAAAATACCCTCCGTTTTTTTTAGGGGTCATGAGTCAGATGCGTAAACTTCAAAATCGACATTTTCACTAGCTTCGACTCCTCTCACAGAGACGGTCAGAGAGGGTTGAAAAAAAGGGGGCGTGGGGTTTGGATTGAGGCCGAAAGACATGAGCTTCATTTTTTGCTCCATTTGTGTGTTATGCTTTTTAGATATTCATATTTTGCCATTGATGATATTTTCACTACTTGCGTATGCATAACACGTACGTAACCCACACCCCCACTCACACACACACACACATATACACAAATAGACTATAGCTACGTATATAGAGTGCTTGGCTGTACCTTTTGGCGTATTAACTCTACCAGTCTGTGTGGCTCTGCTATCAAATGGTTGTGCGTGTATTTGTGTGTGCCTTAAATTTGCATATTTTTTGACTTAACACATCCTTCAAAAAATTGCAAAACGCGTTTGCGATAGCTTTGGCATTTCCTTGACGTCCTTCCGTTTTCCGCTTTAGCTCTACATATTTTTGCTGTCTATTTTTTCTCAGCTCTTTCCTCTTTGTAGTGCAAAATAGAAGGGGTATAATACTTACTTACAAATGTATGTAACAGACAACGTAGAACAAGACAAACTCATATATAGTCCATAAATTCACATTTAACTATTGGTATATCGCGGGAAGTACAAATGTTGGAGTGTTGAAATCTTATATAAATTTTTTAAAATATAGGATGGTTTGATTTGTACTATAAGAAATCTTAAAGTAATATAGGCAATAACAAATTAAAATTTGGTGTGGGGTTTTTCTTATAGTACTAACGCATTATAAATAGGTTATTTTTTGTATCCGACAACCCATTTAGTACATATGGAAGCTTGATTGCGTAAAACAGTCGTACTTGGAACTATGCAGGGTATCCGACAACCTATCAGAGCCAACTAGACCATTACTTGCTTTTTGTTATACGCCGCACTCTTTCCACAGCTTTTGCTGCTGTTTTCCACAATATTTTAAAGCATGCCTTAATTTCTTACATTTCTCCCTCTCTCTCACTCTTTCTCTTGTTCTTACTTTTTTCTCTGTCTGGGCTTTGCGGCATTCAAATTGAATTGTTTGCATTTCCCTCTGTTTATATTCACAATCGCATGCAAATTGGTTCACAGTTAAATTTAATGGATTAACTGCGTTTTTTTAAATTTACAGTTAGCTGCCGCTGCTTCCGTCGCAGCGACTGAGGCCTGGAGGCCGCGCCTTAACGCTGACTCTTCAACACAAGTGGCGCTAATCCTTGACTTTGCTGCTAATGCACGTCGTATGTCAAACACCAAAAACGTTTACACCCCCACCCCCCGCAGCCGTACTCCAACCCCTTCCCGTAACTGCTTGACACCCCACTTTCGGCCTGCTTTCAGGCAACGCAATTTATATGCCTTCCGCTGCCTTTCGCTTCTGTTTGCCTTGGCAACGTCTTTGGCTGTCTCAGCCTCAGCCGAAGCCGCAGCCGCAGTCGCTGTCTCTGCCTGCGTCTCTGCCCGCTTTGTATGCCATGCATTTTTCTGCACTCTTGACTCTTAAGCGTGCACTTGGCCAGTCAGCTTCCTCCGGCACGCCCCCCGCCCACATGCTTGGGAGCTGCCCTCATGACTGCCTCGTCAGCAGAAGCTCGTTTTCTGTGCGTTGTTTGTCTTAAGGGATATGTGCGCCAGTGCTAACTGTATCTGTGTGCGAGTGTGTATGTGTGTGTATGTGTGTGTGCGTGTGTGTGTGTGCGTGTGTGTTTGCAAGCACTCTGCCGCAGGCATTTTGATAAGAAAAACAAACAGCGCGCTTAAGTCATACCAACTGAGAAGGAGAAAGGGAGAGATATAGAGTCAGAGGGAGAGGGAGGATATCCGCTGCAAAGCTGAGGCACATACAAGCTTAAGTGTCATTTATGCGTTTTAATGTTGGAATTTAATTTTCAAATTAACTTGAGAACTTTATGTGGTTGTTTTTTTGTTTTCTTATTTTTTATTTATCCGAATGCTGTGGAACAGGCTTTACTGTAATAAGAAACTCAAGAACTATTTTTATATAAAAAAAAAACTTGAAATACGCTATAGAGCAGGCTTTACTGTCATAAGAAACTCAAGAACTATTTTTATATAAAAGAAAACTTAAAATGCGTCAAATAAAAAGTACTTGAAGTACTTGAAATCTTATGATATATCATAATGTTAACTGTCTGGCTTTTAGTTTATGCAGGGCTCTGTAAAGCCTAATTAAAAGAACAGTAAATATTTGAAAACCTCACAAATTTATAAACTTTATATTTAGTCAGCGTTATAAAGAAACGTAATAAATAATAAAATTCACATTGCATATGACATATCTCAACTAAATAATAAATGTTATTTTTGCTGGTCAATTTTGTTAGCACGCCCACTGTAGCCTTTTACAATTATGTTTTAATCAATTTTATTCGAATGTAAGCTGCCAAATAGATTGTTTTGTTAGCACAAAAGAGATAGCAAAGTATTTCGCTCCTCTTTCTGTCTTCGAGTACGATTTTAAATTGCAATTGCTGGCACGTTTATTTATGCCCATTACCCAGTGTCCTTTGTCCAAGTATCCACTGTACCATTTGCCACTTTCGCTTGTTAGGCTCAAATGTTGCACATAAATAAATGACAGAGCTTGTTAGGTGGCATGTGGCATGTGGCAGCTGGCAACAGAAGTGCAGGCTAACAAGGAGTCACAAGTCAGACAAATCCCCACAGAGAGAGCGAGATAGAGAGACTCATTAGGAGCCGCACATGTGTATGTATATATATATGTGTATACCTACCTGCATAAGCTGGGCATTCGAGCAGATAAAAGTTGGGTACGAGAATTGTCTTAAATTACATTTATTTCTTGCACAAATTGTGCAGAGAAATTTAATTTAATTGCAATTCATACAACGTAAGTAATTAATTAAATAAAGCCCAAGCAGAAATACAAAAACAACAAAAAATAATAACTGTTTATTGAACTCGATTTGCATTTTGTTTAATAGCATTAGTGAATGCTTTCGACTTTTGTTTTACACACATTTTGCAACCATAAATAATACCAAAAATTCCAATTTTATGCAGATTTATAGCATATGCTTCATTCCATTGAACTCTCGTTCTCTTTGTTTCAGTTTCCATTAATTTTTGAACAACGGCCTCGCAAATTGAATGCCGGGAATTGATTTTTGCATTTTTTATTATTTGCATTTCAATATTTTCAATATTTTATTTGCGGCTCAAGTGTTAATTTATATAAAATGGGGCAATAAGCAACAGTGGGCTGTTAATTAAGAATAATGTAAACTGTTCGATCTGCCTAAATTGAATGGTTTTTGAAAGGTGGCAGCACTGGCTAACTATTTCTATTATGTCCTTGAGCTAATCTATTGGACAATACAATTTTAGGTATATCAAATGTGACAAAATAATACTCTACCGATATATCTATACTATATATATTCGTAACAGTAGGTCATTTATGAAGAATGCAGTAAATTGTTCGATCGAAAACAAGTTTTAATCGGGTGTGATTGACTAAATGGTACTCTATTCAGCGCCTATGCCGGTATCTGAAACAAGCAATGCATTGTAAATTAATCTGTTTGATCTACATAAAAAATGTTTTTATAGGGAATATAAGTTTTATTCGGGTCTGTTTGCTAAAAGATAGTCTCTTCTCTGTTATATTTTCTTCAACTTTCTTGCTTATATAGCATTTGCTTCAAAGGAAAAGTACAGCTCATTCCCACACACTTATCAAGCACGCCCCTGCTGTGCAGCTGCAGTGCTTCTTCAACCTAATGAATATTCTTGGTATTTAGGTATACAAAATGTGAAAAACCAATGTGGAAACCAATTTGAACTGAAAGTCTCAACAAGTTCAATCGGTTATCAAAATTTGATCTAGAGGGCTTTACACAAGCTTCATTATGTTAACAAATCAGCTCACAGGAAACACAAAACTTTCGGATTGGGTCTTTATAGTTTTGTTTATTTCCTAAAATGACACGCAGGGAAGATTTCAATGGGCTGGGAGTCTTTTGGCATTGGGGTCCGATGACCACATTGATTGTGACCGCATTCGTAGTACTGACCACTTGGAAATGGTGGCCACCAGAAGTGAACTTTATGAACAGCGCCCATTTTGGGCTCTTTGTGCTGCTCAACCATATGGCCGTCTATTACTTTGTGCTGGCCACGTGGACTGGACCGGGCCTACTGCCGCTTGGTTGGCAACCCATCGACCACAACGACTGCCAGTTTTTGCAGTATTGCAAAAAGTGTGAGGGATACAAGGCACCGCGTGCGCATCATTGCAGTCGCTGTGATCGATGCGTGTTGAAAATGGATCATCATTGCCCGTGGATCAATCGGTGTGTCGGCCTGTCCAATCAGGCCTTCTTCGTCTACTTCCTCATCTTCTATATGCTGAGCAATCTTCATGCCGCAGTCGTCCTTTGCTGTGCTGGCTTTCGGTTCTTCATCGAGAGCAAAGGGTTGGCGCGAAGGCATCACGGAGGCAGCTTGGATCGATTGGTGCATCATCACTTTATCGGACTCTTTATGTTGGTCATGTGCTTTGGCATGGCCGTTGCCATTGTTTTGTGCATGCTGAAGATTCTGTCCATACAGATGACCAGTATATTCAAGAATGTGACAGACATTGAGTACTGGATTCTGCAGAAAGCGAAGGCGCGTCATGCGGCGCATAAATTACAGCCTTTCGTCTTTCCCTATAACGTCGGTTGGTATTCGAATCTGGTTCAGGTCTTCGGCTCCGAGCTGCAGATCTGCAGACAGGGCATTGAATGGCCCGTCGTCAAGGGCTGTAATCAATATACCCTAACCAGGGAGCAGCTGGCCCAGAAGGCCGACAAACGGAATCGCACTCGCACCTTCAAGTGCATTGCTCCTTATTCAGGACACTGGCTGCCATTTTTTTCACAGGGCATTTTGTTGACCTTTAACCTTCCCCTTAATGAGGATTCGCGCATTAGAGTGGAGCCCAATGACATTATAAATGTTACTCGCTTCCGCAAATATTGGCTTTATGGCGAGCGTGTTGTTAAGGAGGATGCCAGCAAGGATCGACGCCAAGGTCCGATTCGAGGCTGGTTTCCCAGACGCTGCGCCGTGGACATCGACAAGATGGCGGACTGCAAGCTTAAAGGATCTCCCAGCAAGGCAAAGTCAGCTAAAAGTAAGCAACATAAGTCAGTCAAGTTGCAATAGGATTAGGAAACAGATTGGACTTTACACTGGTCAGCAAAATTTAAGCGGGCGTATTGTATTTTGTTTTACTAATTAACGCTAAAAGTTTTGAAAGGTAAATATTTAAAGCATAATGTAAAAGAATATATCTAGAATATCAAGGGAAACAATTCGACTATTGACTGACCGAAAGATAAGCAGTTTCTATGCAAAGGAAAAGGATATTGAAGATAGTTCCCCTCTTTCAACGGAAGTTTAGGGATGTATCTTAAGATATAACACAATAGCATTAAGTCCGTAATGCATATTTAAAAACGCAAAGCAAACGTTTGAAGACTCAATATACTAAAGGGTATCTCAAGTATGTCAATTATAATAAAGATAACAATCTAAGGCTTTATCACAAAGTTATATCCTGAAAGATCGTTTAGAATATGTACTAGAGCTCCCTTTTAAAAACGAAACTCAAAGTTTCTGCTTTGTCTGCACCTACGTATTTTTTTTCCAATTTACTAGACAAATGTGTCGAAGTAATTTGCATTGCCTCTTTGTTTTTTTCCCCTATTTTTTTTTTTTTTTTTTTTTGTGCAGCTTGTGCATCATGGCCAGCAGCCAGAGGAAACAGGAACTAGCGCTTCACAAACGTGTTGCATTGGAATTTTGTTGGAAACAAATGAAAAGCAAATTCCCTCTTAGCAAGCAGCCTTGAAAACTCGCAATTCGCAACTCGCAATTCGCAACTTGCAACACGCAACATGCAACGCATTCAAATTGAAATGTGCGACCCGTAAAAGTTGTTCAGCTACGCGGATTTTGCCATTGTGCCAGATGTACCAGATGTACTACCTATTTTGAACAAGGCCATATAAATCAATAGCTTTGTACCCGTTCAAAACTGTCTGTCGCACTCCCTATCTCTCTCTCTCTCTCTCTCTCTCTCTTTCACATTTGTATGTGTGTGCGTTTGTGTATGTGATATCAAAGGCACAAAAACAAACAATGGCCAACTAATGTTGGCTAACAATGTTGTCTAAATGATCGATTCTGTTTATTTAAAAACGAGAAGTAGTCAATTTTTTACTTTATTTATAAAGCATGAATAAACATTTGAAACATTTTATTATATTATTTAATTTTTTATTTCTCAAATTATATTTTTTCTGAGTTCTTGTATAAAAAATATTATAAAAGTATAAAGATTAATTTTTGAAGTGAAAATTATAGTTCAAATATTTTTTATAATTGTGTAGATAACTTATTTTAATATATATACATACAAAACACATAAATATAGTTTTCACTTTTAAAACAGTGTATGCATCATAATATGTTTTAAAATTCTATTAATACATTCGTATATATTATTAATTTAATTAAATTGAGTCTGACTTATTGACTATTAAACACAATATATCTTGTGATCTTTTATGCGTTTATGCCACATTTTGTGGCAAGCCGGACGCTGGGGAAATTACACAAACATCTTGGTAAAAAGGAATGCATTCAGAATGCTGTTGGACTCATCGTCCTTGCTGCAATTGAAGCCTGTCGGCTGAGTTTTGTCCTGTCCTGTAGTCCTGTTGTCCAGGCTGGCATCCTTAGCTATCCTTAGCTGGCGTGCTTAGATCAAAATTAGATAAATATTATTTCGAAAGTTGTGTGTAAATTGTTGCAAGTTTCCCACTGGGAAATCAATCGACGTTGTCATGAGTTAATAGACGCTGGGAATTGAGTGCTCTGGGCGTCAGTTCACAATAGTCCAAGTGAAATAATAAATCAATGCTAAATAAACACATTATAAATGCGACTGTGTGGCTGAAAGGTGTCGACAGACAGGCCTTGAACATCTTTTTTGCCCATTATTATTTATTTATTAAATTAATAGGGTACAATTGAAAAACTATCTATCCATCTTATATTTTTAATAAAAATATTACATTACCATATCTTTAACTATTTCAGCAATCTACAAATTAGCCTTCAGATAATTTCAAATGAGAAAATGGATCACATAATATCTTTATTTATTTAACTCTTTTCTACTGCTGCCCGTTTCACAATTAATATAATTTTTCTACCTTTTTCATTTGCTTAAAAACATAAACTGTAAATCTTTATTTCAGAAAAAAAAATCCTATCCTACAATCTATACTTTAAGTAGATCTGACGATATCTTATATATTATGTGCTTTCATTTAACTCTCTTACATAACTGACTCAAACTTAAGTGCTTAACTTTTAAAGTTTTCACTTCTTATAAATATTTTCCACTTCATTTTCATTTCCACACACTGTGTAAATATTGAAACTCAGTTCCTGAGCGTTAACATTTTGTCAACAAGCGACCAGCTGCAGATTACATTTAGTTAGACTTTGTTTGATTTAACTAAGTATTAAAATAAACAAAAATTGCAAAAAAGCAAAGAAGAAGCAGCAGCAGCAGCAATGGCAAATGCATATTCCTCAACGCTTTTGTTACTTTAAATCGTTGCATAAATTTAATGGTCAATGATAGCAAAAGACAAAGGACAGATTTTTCCCCCTCTCCTCTCTTCTTTTTGCTTTGAGCGTATAGAGTTCCGTTACACTAATGACGCAATAATTACCTTTGTAAGCGATACCTGACGTATCATTGTTGGAGATAAACGCTGCATAATTGCGATAGACAGACAAAGCGATGAGCTTAAAGGACAATGGCTGCATCTGAAAAGAGAAAGTCTCACATGTCGAGGACTGCAAATGGAACAGCAAATGCAGAGCCACCAAAAATAAAAAAAAATAAGAAAAAACGCTGGTTGGCAAAACCAAAGTTGGCCAAAATAGAAAAAAAACGGAAAAAGTCTGTCGCATAAAAGTCAAAAAGTGTTGCCAAGGCACAAAATAGACGGCAGTGCGTGAAATTAAATGTCAGCAGGACATTGAAAGCCAACTGCTTTGGGCCCTCGCTCTAAGTTTTTTTTTTCGGTTTTTCGTTTTTTTTCTTTTCTATTTTCCATTTTCTATTTTGGTTTTTGGCTTTGGCTTTTTCGGCCACAAAACTTGGCAACATTTCTCGCAGCATAAAATTCACGCACAATTATTTTGCAACGACAAAAGTCATTAAGACTTGTTCCACTTTTCCTCGCTTTTGTCTCGCTTTCCAGTTTTGTGGCAAATGCTTATGTTAAATTTATTTTGTTTCCTGTCTTCCTCTGCTTCCTCTTTTCATTTTCTAAACTATATAGAAACGAAAGCAAAAACATTGGATGAGCTTTAAAGAGCTTTTGGTTCTTATTTGCCAGTCACTTAAATGTTTTTAATGGTCTTAAACTAAGCTCGAATGGAATAAAAGTCTGGCAGATTATTTGATATTGTTCGTTGTTGTCGCTTTTGTATCGTTTTCTTATCTTCCAATGGGTTTTTAACAGACGGCTGAGGAGGGGTTTAACTAAATGCGTTTTGTCTATAAAATAAATAGGTAGATAGATATAAATAGATAGGAAGGTAGTAGATGCCTTCATGCTTTCTATGGAGTTAAAATAATCTTCATTGCCCCAAATGTGGAAGGTTATTTCAACCATGCTCTAATGGCTGAAGTAGAGTTTTTTTTTTACAAAAATATTATTTCTATATCAAGACAATTTATTTATTCCACATTAATTGAACCCTTTTCCATATTACAATATACTATTAAATATGTCATTTAATATATGTATATCAAATATATATTTCTCCCTAAGTTCGTGTTCGTTCTACTATTTTCTTTTCAAAACTGACTAAATTGTGCAAAAAGAAACCTTAAACACTTCCTTTATTATTAATATTATTTTATATTGCTCAATTGCAATTAATTGTATCGCATTTCAATGGCAAGCCGTAAAAGCTTTGATTGAATTTCGTTTTTCAATGTCAATCACTTCAAAGTTCAATTTACCGCAATCGCATTTTCGGGGGCACGGTCTATAAATTATCCAAAAATTGAAATTGATATTGAGCTTCGTTTCACTCGCGCGCCTCGCTTTCAATCAATTCAAATGCCAAAAGTCGTACAAATTTTCGCTTTCCCACGAATTTTCTTTCATTTTCATTTTTTTTTTTTTTGTATTTATATTTTTTGTTATTAATCTGCGTGTCCTCCAGCGTTCCACACTACAAAGCGCCAGTCGAATCGGCAACTGAATCAGCGCGAGATGCCGCTCACAATTCCGCATGGATTAGCACATCAGAAAAAGAGGAGCAGAAAAGGCAACAAGGGTTGGGAGTGCTCGACTAGGAGATACCCATGCGTGGCGGCATTTATTACTCTTTTATTCCTCTCACTCTCTCTTCATCTCCCTCTCTCTGTCTTCTTCTGTCTCTTTTCGTAAATAAAACTAACTTGATTTACAATATACTCAGCATGCCTCGTTTTGCTTAAACTAATGTACCCCGTTCGCCCAATGGCCAATGGGTATTTAAGGAAATGGAAAGAAAAAGCAAGTGACTTTTGAATAGACGTTCTGCATCATTGAAAGAACTGGACTGCCGCCTTGATTAGAGCCTTAGAGAAAGTCCTGCAAAAAAAAATTAAAAATAAAAAAATTAGGAAAAGAAAACGCAAACAATTTCTCTTGCGCTATTTTTCGCTTTGAACAGGACTTTGGACTATATTGAGTGTTTATTTATGACGCCAGAGCCAAAAGTAATTTTTCATTATTTAAAAATAAAGTGAATTGCAGTTCTCTCTCTCTCTCTCTCTCTCGCTCTGCTGCTCTCTTTCTGTTGGCTGCTGCTACTCCTTTTCATTTATTCTTCATAAATAATTTATTAATTACAAAAGTTTGCTTCACTCAGGGCGCATGCAAATGCTCCCCAGACACGCCCACCGCCCCCTTGTCATACAATATTTGGGGCAACAGTTGCAGCTACTGCCATATATACATATTTATGGTATATATATATATATTTATATGTGTGTGTATGTATGTATGCAATGTCCTTTTGCGACTTGGCCTGCTCAAAAGTTTTATTAGTTGAAGCTGCCGCTGCATTTGGACTTGGACTTGGACTTGTGAAGAAGAAGAGAACGGGAAAACCCTCTCCGCCCGAGCACATTTTGGACTTGGAAGAGGAAGAAGCAGAGCAAGAATGGACAGACCCTCTCTGCTTGGTTAGTTGAATGCCTGGGCATATTTTTCATATTTTAATTGACAAAAGTTTTCGTGCAACCGGACTGATGGGTTTTTGTGCCAAGTTTACGTTATTGCACGCACACACACACATACACATTGTAAATATATATATATATATATACATATATATTCACTTACTTGTCAAGGTTTGGGCATTTCAGTTTATCATCTTTTCTGTGCAACTGGGCTCTGCTGCCAGCAGCTGTCAAAATTTTACTACTGCCACATTTGTCTAGCGGTAAAAAGTCTATTATAAAATACGATTTATTGCAACTCTCATTCATATAGAATTTCAATTTGCAATTCATTTTAACAGCTCTCAAAGTTTGATTAGTTGCAAACAGTTGAGAACAAACTCTTAAACAAAAAGTTAGTTTTTATTGGAGTTGGATATTATGAATGTAGGTTAATCGATCGATAACTGGGTTTGTTTTTGAAAACTCTTAAATTTATTATTAAATTATCAATTGGTTCATTTTCTAATTCAATCATAATTAAATATATATATCCTTCTCTATAGATATGAATGTTGTTGTCATGTATCGTACGATTGGAAAGAATATTATCGGTAGCTTGTGTAAAGACCTTTATCGAAGATTAACATTCCAGCCATATATTGAAGTTATCAATCGCCTAGATATCCTTCGATTTTTGATAAGAAAGCTCATATAATTTATGATCGAACTACTCCTATGTTTATTGATAATTTTTTATCGATAAAAATAAATGTGTACTATACACCTAACTTCTTAAAGTGGTTATCGAACTGCTGCTTATCATTGCCACTTATCGATAGCTATATTGTTTCATCTAGCTTGACTCAAATGCAGCTCATTTACAAGTCGACCATTGCCAGTCTCTCTCTCTCTCTCTCTTAGCTTTCTCCTACTCGAGATATTCTCCACATTGAGTTTATAGTTAATTGACATACAACTTTGGCAATATTTGAAATATATACTCGAATACTTCAATGCCTCCCAGTTGTGCACTCCATTATTTATGCCGAGTCTCGAGCTTTAAGTGCAACACATTGCGAGATGCCGCGACTGCATATGTTAAATACACACACACATGTACGCACACTTATGCATTTTGCGGGCTTGTGCCAATGAATGTGAGACTCAAATTGTCTCACGATATTTTCCGTAATGGATTTGTCGCACCTTGCAATCGAAAATGTGTATAAAGCAGTTGTTGGTAGCTAGTTAACCTTTACAGGGTGTCTTCATTTGCGAGTAATAGCATTATAAACTGGGTATATGGTTTTTGGGAAGTGTTTGTAACAGGCAGAAGGACTTTACGTTTATAAACTATTTACGAATCTTCTGTTCACATATTAGAAAAAAGTCTTAAGAACTTTAATTAAGATCCTCTTTAAGCATAAGCACGTGCTTTTAGTCATCAACTAGTAAATGACAGGATATCAGCTAATCGGGCATACCCGACTAGCGCTGTCTATATATCACATCGAGTTGGCTAACATGTGTATAGTATCTATGTTAGCATGATTGTACCGACTGGATTATTAGCTTAGACAGTTCTCAGACCATTTACCCCATTTCCATTTATATATACATATATAATTATATACACATACACACGTACATATATGTATATGTATATGTATATGTATATTTGATGTCATTAATGTGTTTCACTAACCAAATTAACACTAAATTTAAGCGGCTTTGTTGTGCGCCTAACTCAATTTGTGTGGCAAAACCAGCTGAAGTGGAGAGGGGTACAGGGTACAGGGTACAGGGTATTGCGGGTAGTCGCATGCTTTTAGTCCGTATGCTGTTAACAAAGGACACTGATTGCTGTTGACAAGACACCTAATGATGTGTACATAAAGTTATCTGAAGCATTGTGTAATGCACTTAGCAACGCATATTACGACAGCCTCGACCTGCCACACACACTCACATACGTACATACATACATATCTGTTATATCTACATATATAATACATAGATAGATGCGTACATATGGGTCGGTAGCTGGTGACGCCTTTTGAGAGGCAACCTTTTGGCCCCTATCGCTTACAACACTTGTAATTAAGGCATTTTATACTTATGCAACCCGATTTCATCTTTTTAATTGCTTTCAGTTAATAATCCACAATTTTTTATGAAAACTGCAAAAATTGAGTTCACCGGATGAAAATTCCCTGTAATCGAAACTATTGCATAATGCATGTAGCCATATATATTTTCTGATTGCTCACTGATTGCCTTATTGATTGACTGATTGACCAAGTTGTATATAGATATATTAAGTAATTTCAGAGCTTTGTAAAGAATTAAAATGTCAGATTTACCCATAACCTAATCGAAATTTCCCGTCTTAGATATTGGTGTTAATAAACAAACCCCCTCGGACTTCGCTGATTACAGGGTATGCACATAAACTGCCAGGCTGTACTACAATATGTTTATAAAAACCGCAACAACATGCTATAGACCCTTGGGTTGTATTGTGTTCTTTTTTTCATTTTCATTTTTATGAATTGCATTGCAATTTTCTCATAGTGGTTAAATTACGTATACGCCGCGCAGGTCGCGCTCATTAAACAGCATTTAATAGCCAGCGAGTCAATATATATTAAAGACATAATTAATAAATTGTTCCATTTTTACGTATATATGTATATATGCATATAATAGGATTAAAGCACAGCAACTAAAAAGTTAATGCATTTAGCTTGCTGCAACTCTTGCTGCAGTTATTTTTTTTTTAACACGCTTCGCTCAGAACTTTTCCACACGAACGCGCAAACTTTAATTTCCGCAAAAGTTTGTGCAACAAAAAACGAGTGCAAAAGAAAAATGGTAGATAAGTAAATATATGTATATATGCATATATAGTATAATGTGTGTGTGTGTATGAGTATTTGCTGCATAATTAAGTCATGGATTTTTGGTTGACATTGAGCGGAATTCAAGTTGAATTTTGAATTCTTTTTTGACGTCAAATTTTAGTTTTGTTTGTCGGAAAACTTAAGCACTCTGCCTCTTACTTTGCTTTATTAACTTGCGAGCGACTTAATAACGAAATCATAAGCCCCCAACCAGGTCCCCAACCTCTCAAAAGAGTGTTGGCTAATTGCCTTTAGGCCAAGTTGGCTTTAAGCCAATTTGTCAGCTCAGATACTTTTGAGTTTTGAGCTTGTTTATATATTTGCTTATAATTAACCAGTTGTTTATATGTGACGCTCTGATCTAATGCGTATCATCATTATCATTCACATTATCATCATCATCATCATTATCATCATTTGATGCTTCCATGTGCTTTTGATGTGTGCGCGTATGTTAACTGTTTGCTAAAGCTAATTAACGCCATTTTTCTGTGGTAAATTAATTAATTTGAATTTAACAAAATACGTTTGATTAAGTCAAAGTCGGGATGTGAATAAGCTTAAACTTAAATAAGTTAAGATAAGCATCTTTCGTTTACATATTAGACGACTAATTATTGGATATTAAGTTTCCACAAAACTGGATTTCAAATGAATTCTTGGTCTAAAAATCTGATCTAAAATAGTTCGACTTCGAGCAAAGTTTCACAAAGACATTTTAGATTTGACGCTAGTTCTTATAGAATAGGGTATAACTGTAAATGTACAGACAGTTGACCTTTAAAAGTAAAGTATTTCTTAAGTATTGTATTTAATAGTGCTAGGAAAATTACACCTAAGCTAAAACAAAAGTCAATTTAAGAACCAAATAAATAATTCCCATAAGTATCTCTTTTTATGCAAAGAATATGCTAATTATATTGGCAGCCCACTTGGCCACAATTTCAGTTATTCATAGCTACGATTCGAACCACAAAGACCACAAATACCGCTGGCAGTATTTTAAGCATTTTAAGTATTTTAAGTATTTATTTGCACAACTTAAAAGCCGACCGCACCAAATTTGTTGGCGAATCATTAAAGGCTTAAAAACGGCTGCTCCTCTTGCTTTCTGTGGCTAAAACACTTGAGCCCGTCTGTCTGGCTGAGTGACTGAGTAACTGAATGAATGAATGTCTAGCTGGTTGGCAGCGGGAGCAACTAACTGGGCCAATAAATGCTTGAGGCCAGGCGAAGAAATCATTTGAATGTGGCTTGTGGCTTCAGCAGCCGCAGCTGCGGGCCTTGAGGTCAATCAGTGCAATTATTTTCCAGCTCCTAGATGGTTCAATTTTACAGTTAATAAAAAGCCCGCTATCCGAAAGGAGGGCGTGGCAGCTTGTCAAGCCTTAGCATTCGGTTTTTTTTTTTCATATTCTGTCTGGCTGTCAGTTGAATTTCTGTGGCATTAAAAACTTGACAACACTCACAAAACGATTTAAATTATTAAATGAATGCAAAGGCAAAAACAAAAACAACACAGACACACGTTCACAAATACACTCGCGCACACATGTCAGAAACTTTTGGCACTGTGGAAAATTTATAGCAAGATTTTTGGGATGCCCAGAAACAATGTGTAAAATATTGACAAACCAAATGAGCAAATGTGGCGCATTGTTTGCCAAGTTTCTTTGGCCATATAAATCAATAAAGTGAAACGTGGCTAACACGTTAGTCGAGGCACAGAACTACTGCTGCTGCTGCTGCTGCTGCTACTGCTGCTCTCACTCTTGGCCTGGCCAACAGAACATGGCCACAAACGCAATTGTTTGCACGTTGCGTGGTCATGTTAGCCTGGTCAATAATTGGGTTTTTTCCTCGTTTGCTGCAGCGTCGACAAACAAGTTGTTTGTGATTGCCAAATGATTATACGGAATTATCGTAAGCAAAAGGCCAAAAGCTGGCCGTTAGCCAAGAAAAAAAAACACAATTAAGAATGTTGCAGTCGACCGCAAGCGACTAACCGATACTCTGTTTTATACCAGTGTTAATGGGATACGAATGGAAAAGAATCTCTAAGTCGTTTTTACTAAGTGGTGGAAAAATGACTTCTATAACTAACAATAAAACATCTTTGAAACTAAGACTAAGACTAAGATATACCCAGTTTAAAGTCAAATAATACTAGTCTATGCTACGACTCTTTAAAATTGGCTTTAACTTTAGACTTTTTCTTTAACTATAAGAAAAAGCAGTTTGTCTTATCCAAATTCAATATATCTACCAAATTGCAAGCCTAACAAGAAAGCCAATATTCCCGTTTTCAATAGAGAGAGAGAGAGAGATGAAGTGAGTGTAAGAGTGAGATAAACTAGATTTTGGTTCGAGTGCACATGCGAAAATTAATGTGCGAAATAACGTTAGCATCTTTCTAACAAAAATTGAGAAATTTGATCAATTTAAGCTGTGGCTGTGGCTGTGGCTGTGGCTGCAATCAGACTGCATTACGTATACGCAGCGTGTGCGTTTTACTAATGAACTAAATGCTTAAATAGTTCGCATACTTTCGTGGCCAGCCAAAAATAACAAACAATTGAAAGTGCTTATCGGTAAATACACACACACACACACACTTAAATATTTGAGTGTTGATTTACGGAGTATATTTTTACAAATTTAAGAAATATTTTGAAAAAATTTGTGAAATGATTAAGAAAACTATTTTATTTACAATCAACTCACTTACTCCTACGATTCAAAGTTGTTGAAAAGTAAATAATTGCTTAACAAAAATGTTGGTCGTAAGTTGCTTATTTTTTTATAATATTTGTATATTTGCCCTTGGAGATCTCAATAGTTACTTATTTTAAATATATTTATATGAAAATTTTAAAGTAAAGCATTGAGAATAATTTTACACATGTGGAAGTTTTAATAAAAATATGAAAACTTTCATGTTATGGTACTGATTTAAAGCAGAATGAGAGACAATAAGGATGACTCTAAAAATAGTAAATTTGTAATGTTTCTTAACTATTATAAAAGTTAGACAAAACTGAACTGATTTCTCTGATCGGCATAATTTTTTTAAGTTTTATTTTCAACATCGACTTCTCATCTAAATGTTTGTTAAGTTTTGTGGTTCAACCCAACCTTTACTGCACTAAAGCGAAAACCTTAAGCCGTAGCGTTGGCCATACAGAAGGACTCCGTAAAATGCCTTTTTGTAGATCAACGCAAATTGTGGCTATATGTGTATGTGTGTGTGTGTGTTCGAGCTTTGGCTTATGAAGCTGCTGGCAACGGCTGTATGAGGGCGATATTTGTGCAGGTGGCTGGCAAAAGGTGTTGACGGTGTCATTTTGGCTTTTATTGAACGTGTTTGAACGCAGAAATCCGAGTAGCAGCAACGGCAGCAGCAGCCGCATTTGTCTAACTGACGTCTCGACTATTGTCACACACACACAAACATATACACACACACGCTCAGACTAGCACTCACACTAGCACTCACATCTTTGTCACTGGCTCATTATGCAAATTGTGCAGAAGCCACGTGCTGGGCTAATTTGTTACTGTCTTCAGTTGGCAGGATGGCCAGGATGTAGTTGCCAGGCAAATCATTGGCTAGTCGACACATAGACTGACAGACAGTCCGTCAGATCGTCAGGCAGTCCGTCGACTCCTGCTTTCAGCTCTATCACTTTCAATTCCCCGGCCATAAATTTCGCACACGCCCACGCGCCGACATAAAAGGTACACCTAGTGTGCCTGTTTGTGTGTGGATGCGTGTGTGTGTGTGCTTGGAATTTATGATTACTTCCGGGCATTATAAACCAGCCACGTGCAGAGCCCGGCAGCCATGAGTAGGAGCTCCATCGTCTGCTCTGCCATACGCATATAAACAACTAATAGCTGCAGTTCTGTCAAGACGCCCTCCACTCAACTTCATTTGCCGGCAGACAACTACAAAAACTGCAGCTCAAGTGCAGTGGCAGAAAACTACTGCGCACAGTGGGGCCAACACAATATATTTCGTGCAAGCCAAAATAAACTTTTGCATAAGGAAAACTTCTAGTGGAGTTTTTAAATAAAAATTGGTAAGTACTAATGAAAATTTCATATACTATTTACTATTTACTATGCACACTCTATATATCTCGTATCGTTTGGATTGATGTGATTGAAGCGGTTCATTGAAACAAACTAGTGAACTTATTCAAAGAATAATTAAAAATATCTCATGCTTAGTTATTTAATACATAATAAAATATTAATTTTAATCAATTATAATATTTTCCATTTTTGCTTTCTATTCGTTCTACTTTTAGATAAATTAATAGAACTTATAATACAATTTTATATATTTTATTATTATTATTATTATTATTATAGTGAACGGCCACATATGTATCTTTCTATATTTAAAAGTAAAATTTGTACTTTCGACATACTTTACCTTGATCCACTGTGCCTTGTAGTTGGACACTGAAGTATTTGCCGCTAAAGTTGCATTCAGCTGAGCTGCTGCTGACAGCGAAGACAATTTTCAATTAAATAAATGGCTGGTTTTTTCCTGCCTGCCGCACACTGGAGCCAAACTGATGAAATAGTTGACAATTTAGATAGTCTCCCTCTATTCAGAGCTTAGTAGTTTATTGACCATCCGGAACCAAGGTATGTACAAAGGTAGTTTTGGAAAAGTTATTAATATTAAATATTTCTTGCAACTGCAATTTGTGTGCAGACTATTTAGCTGGCCAGGTAAACCAAATTGAAGTTAATTTCGGGTATGGGATTTTTATTATTAAATCAAAATTTATGAAAATTAAAATTTAATATTGAAGGTAAGTGCTAAAGAATTTATCTATTAATGTAGATAAAATTTAAGATTTATGAGCGTAAAGCAAACGTCTATTGAGATAAGAGCAGAGCGGATAAATAAATGTACACTGCGCGAAAATGTCCATTTTTAATGTCATATCGAAAGTTAAAAACTATTTTAAGTAATAGAAAATTGAGATATGCAAAATATTTCCTTGTAGAGTAAATATTTTACAAACATTTAGCTTAATGCTTACATTTTCTTATAGATTACATTTTTGAAATATCTTTCATATCTATTTAACAGATACTTTTTTTAAACATGTATGTAACGGACCATCCCCATCATGGAGAACAACTGCAATTACTGTTAGTTCAGCTTCTGGGCTTTAAGCCAACGTCTTGTTAAAGCTAATGGCTCGCACGTATGATCGAGCTAATGATATATAGACAAGCAGCATGCTGACCTGCTGACTAATGAGCTAAAATGAATTGTTAATATATCAAAAATCAACGCAATTTGGCGCACATTATGTAAAGACGGACGAGGAAAAGGCAAAATGCGAAAATTGGAGGCTGCAGGCCGAAAAGGCGGACGTAAAGGCAAAGTTAATTTTATTAAGGAAATGAAAAAGTCATATATCATTTTCACAATCTTCTAACATGTCCATTACGCCCGCAGACACACACGCACACGCACACACACACATACTCTCTCTCTTTCTCGCTTAGCCAGCTGTTCGGCCATCTTGGGGGCCATTTTGGCCAAAAGGAAATGCAGTGGGCCAAAAGTTAAGATGAAAGTGTTGAGAATAGCCGAGGTCGAGGTAATAAATGTGCCACGCCGTTCGCATTGACGTGCCGGGGCCCCAAAATTAAAATGCATAATTTAAGGCTTAGATATTTCGGCCAGTCGACCAAGTATTTTGGCTTACCCCACTTTCAAAGGCATTTACATGTGAGCTTTCCTTCAAGGCCTTCTCCACTTTAAAAAGCCAATGGCCTTTCGCTCCTTCGACGATGGCTAAAGTGTTTCACGTTTCACGCACCATTAAACGCCGATTTGCCGAGTCATTTTCGGTGGGTGGGGGTGGAGGTGGAGGTGGAGGTGGGGTCTTTAGACTTATCGCTCGTAGCTCCCTCCGTCGGCCCCGCATTGTGCCGCCTGATTGATTTCTGTATGCGTGCAAGCTTCTTATTTTTCGGAGCTTGGGGCATTAGGCGACGGGGGAGCCAGACTTAAAAGATAAAAAAAAAATGTGAAGGCAATTTTTTGTTTAATGAAATACTTGAGAAATTTTGAACGTCTTTTGAGATATGAATGTGTGCCATAATTGGCAGACATTACTTTTGAAAATTCTTCTTCTTAATATTCAGATATCGAAAATTTAGCATCGATTGGAAGCACAGTGGACGCTCGCTGCAAAGAACTTCTATTAGGAAATTAAATAATATTGAAATAAAAAGAAAGCAAAATAAAAAAAAGTTAAAAATTAATGAGCTTTGACTGAAAGCTAAGAAAGTTAAGAGTTCAAACCGCAAATAAAAGGACATGATCAAATTATCGTTTTTCTTTAAAACTTAAAGATTAGTATTGAAATTTGTCATCTATAACCCATATATACATATATATATATATATAGAATGTATAGCCCATATATATTTGCTTAAAACTGTCTTAATTTAAGCTGAGATCTTGCTGTAATACCCTAGCATAAGGAATTTGATAGTTGATTTTACTTTCCGCATATATGTATATCGTAATTCTCTTCATATATATATAATATAATTTGCGTTATGAACGTTGTCTTGAGGGACTTTTGCGCAGCATTCAGTTGGGTATCCAACTACCTTCCCTCCCCCCTTCAAATGGCGCCTGCACAGTTATTCGCAGCATTTATTCAACGTAATTAACAAAATTCCCAGGTGTATTGAATGTGGCCTCGAATATTTTTTGGGGGACGCCAATTTGAAATTCAGACTGCGTAAATCTTTTATTGGCACGAAATGTTTAGGCGAAAGGTTCATTCATTCGATTCCAGTCAGAGTCAAAAACATAGAGAGTTGCATAATAAATTATCGATGTGCCGTTAGAATTTTAAGTGAATCACACAACATTTGCTGCTAATCAGTGGCAAATATATACACGTACATATTATATATAGTTTTATATAGTTGGAGATGAGTTAAGACAGTCAGATTTGACAGCATGTTAAAAGGGTGGAAGGGGAGAAGGGTAGAAGAGGTCGGCAGACAAAGTTTCCCCCTAAGGTTGTGAACCTTTCAGCTTGTCAATACCCGCAGACAAATAAATTTCTGCTTATCGCTTAGTTGAGCCCTTTTTTCTTCCTCTTCTTTTTTCTTGGGCCCTTTCTCCGGTTTTTATGCTTCGCTTTTTACAGCTGCGCTCCGTGTGCTAACAAAGTGCACTTGGCAAGGCCCACACCCACAGTTTGGTCCTCCTTTTGATGTTGTCCTTGCTGCTGGTCACAGCTTTCAGCATCAAATAATAAAAGGATGCCAGCGAGAGGGAGAGCGAGAGCGAAAGACAGTGTGAGAGAGAGAGAGAGAGAGAGAAGGAGAAGAGAGCATGACTTAAAAGCGCAACGCAAGAGATAAAACTTTGGCGCACCTTGGCAAAGACACGCACCTTGCTCTAAGGGAAAGGAAGGGGCAAACCCTTACCCCCTCCCCCAACACCGCACCATTCGCCCTTCCGGGTCGGGGGCCATTTGCTTGGCGCCTTTTATGGTGTCATCGCAGTTTATTGTTTTTATTGTTTGATAATTATCGCACGGCAAAGAAAAGTGCCTCCGCTTTGGTCAGTGCAAATAAAATGAAATGAATTACACACAATGCAGGCAATATCTACAAAGGGACCTCCACAAAGGACCCTGAACGACCATTGTTGGCCCGCTCCAACACCTAAGCTAAAGGACTTGAGAACCGAGGCGCACAGCTGCTTCAAAAGGACTCTCACTCTTACAGCTAACCAATGTCCTTCTTCAACTGTTGTTGTTGTTTTTTTTTTTTCAGCGGGTACTTAATGAAAGCTGCTCTCTTTATGCCTGAGACCTGAGACCTGAGAACGGAGACCGGCGGACCTGAGCCTATCCGTCTCGAGTGAGAATTTGAACCATCCTTAAGCACAAAAGCCAACTGAGAAGCACTTGAGTTGTGTAACACTCGAGTAGGGTCTTTAAAAATATGTTTAATTTAACAGTTCTTTTTTAAGAATGCATTTATTCAAATAGATTAGGCTCTACCTAAAGCCATGTCGATTTATTAATATATATAATAGATTTTTTTATGGAGTTTATGTTATTCATTTATTTTTCATAGAAATTGATAAAAATGCCGATTCTTACCGATAAATATATATAAAATCGATTGACAGTGATAGAATAACTATTTAGATATCGAAATTCAAAAGGTAGATTCACATAACAATGTTTATAAATTATCGATAACTATACAAAATCGATAAAAAGTAATAGATTATCAATAAGCACACAATCTGAGCTGAAGCTTTCTTACTTGCTGTCTTCTTTTCTCCAGTTTTCATTGAAATAATTTGAACAAGTCTGTTCTTTAAGTAGATTATTATATCAAAGCCCTTAACATGCAAGTTAAGGTACTTAACATAATTTAATAATAAATTTGGACAAGTTCTAATTGGAGCTGACAAAGCTTTTTAATTTGTTCGGAAGCAACCGAATGTGCATTTTTTGCAGCACTCAAACTTTGTGCTTCTGTTGAAGCCATTAAAAATGTTCTGCACACATGCAATTTCCTTTTGCGAAATTAGCAAGAAAGCATTTTCATAATCAAAAACTTTGGTCACACTTTCAAAGTGTATGTGTGTGTCTGTGTGTGGCAGACCTTTGTGTCACGTAGCGCAAATCCGCGCTGCTTCAAAGATCGCAACTGAGTGCAGCTAATTAGAAATGGTTGAAGGAAAAAATTTTATGGCAGCTGCTGCACGTGCCACAGACAATTGCCAGCTCATAAGCAGTTGAAAGCCAGAATTCAGTTATAGCCACAATTTTGCCAATGTCTAATCTATAATATGCAATTACCTACGCTATACGTATTAGTGTGAGTGTATGCATGTGCGTGTGCGACCTGTTTAGAGATGTCCAAAATATCAAAGTCGTTATTAATTCAGAGACAGGACAATCCCGAAGCCTTACACTGGCCAGGAGACGTGGATGTCCGGTATGCGACATTCCTTGGACATGTCCAAGTGCTATGTCTTGAGACGCTCTGTTGGGAAACTTGAGTGCATTTGGCTTCAATTGAAAGCTGTCTGGCCACATGTCTATTTGTTCAATGTTGTATGTTGTGTTTGTGTATGTGTATGTTGTGTATGTGTACTTTGGCCAGCTATTCAATTGGTCAACTGCTCAGCTGCTCAACTGTCCAACTGTCTGGCTAACTAATATGGCCCAAATAATGTTTGGGCCCCAAATGCATTGCGTGTGTCGAATTATGGCAGATTCATTTAAGTAATTTTATTGCCTTTCACTATTTGTTTGCCTCGTGCCTTGAATAACATTTGTGGCTATTTTGACATTCACTTATCACATTTATTACTTATTTGGCTTTCTTTGTATCTGCATCTCGCTCCCTTCCTCTCACTCTCTCTCTGTTTTGAGCATTATCCTTGATTAATTCCCTGCATTGGGATCTATATAATTTTCAATTATTTAATTATTTAAATCCAAGTCAATCATCTTGAGCTGTGCGATTAACTTTGTTATTTAACAAAGGTTTATTATTTAATGTAAATTTGAAAACAGTGTTGCAAAATGAAATCTGAGTAAGGATTGAGTTCAAAAGTTGTTTGGTCTTGGCTTATCATTTAATAAATTATGTGTGCTGAACTGAATGTTATACAATAAGGTACAGTTCCGTCAAAGGTTAACCCAAGATAAAAGACTCACATTTGCACAGCTTACAATTATCTTAACTGTTTTGATTGTAAAGCAATATATGCAGGTGCTCGATATTATTTTCAGTTACATAAGTTACATTTATTTTGAAGAGGAATTCAAGTTAAGTAATATCTAATTATTGTTGTTTATTCATAGCAATCAATAAATTTCATAAGCAATCACTCACATTACCAATATTTCTAATTAATTTCCTTCAATTAATTAATTTGGATTACTTTAGAAAATATTATACACTGTGTAAGGAAATTTCCAACTTCTTTTCTCTTGTAGATGATAGAGAAACAAATTAGTAAAGCCCAAAATGTATTTTTATATTATAATGAACTGTTAACTTTGAGCTTTCTTTCACTACCTTATAAATGTGCTTTTACAATTCGCTTAACTTGTCTGCTGAACAACTTTGTCAGGTATTTTAGACCCAGAACTTCCACTTTCCAGCTTCCAACAACTTTTCGAACGAGGAATTTTACGCGCTTAGTTGTTGGAGTTTAGCGGCCATAAAAGCGCAGCAAAAATACGAGACATTAAACTTGAAACAAGCGTCTGCTGCACTTTAAGCACATTAACGGGCAGTTCTTGCCAGCTTTCATAGTTGTCCCGGTTTTCCCGGCTGTCCCGGTTCCCGACTATGTAACTGTGTTCAAATCCAGGGCTGGGCTTCATCATCATCGCGCAGTGCATAAAAGGCAATAAAATGCAATTATCTCAAACGGCATAAATGTCGCTTTTTGGCAACGTTTGCTCAGCCCATAAATTCCGCCAACAGCTGCCAAAAACTAGATGGAGCAAAAATAGCACTTAAAAAAAAAACATTTCTAGATGGAGCCATAGAGATGAGAGTTATATTTTTTGTATTTTTTTTTTTCTTTTCTCTTATAGAATTCGTTGTAACTGCAGCTGGAACGACTCTGATCTAATTTGTCTGCCAATGAAAGCAATTTTATGTTGATTGTTGCAATTTTAAGTAAAAGCAAGTAACAAACATTGCCATAAGAAATGCGCGACTAGCTGGAATACCCTGTAAAATCAACAGATCAGAAATTATGCAACTAACTGCAATACTTACTTATTGATGCTATAAGATTAATGAATTTTCATATGAGGAAGGCTTCATGTGATATACCCTATATTTGAAAATATGTTTAGTATATGCATACCTGCTGATAATTATATCATCCCACTTAATATTTAATCTATTCCATTTTATACATAACCTATAGATATCAGTATATAGACATTATATCACGAGTTATTCATTCAAGATATTATATTTACGATTTACGAATCTTCCCTAGCAAAAAGTAGATTAGGAGCTAGAAATTACTAGAGGCCCTTCAGGTCTTATAATAAAAGATACCCTTTCATACTTGCACATCACTTAAACTGTTCTTTTTGAATACAATTAACATTTAAACACCTCATCCCAGCGAGTACAGGGTATCATAAAAAATAATAACTAAAAGTTGCTGCTGGCTGGCATTGACAGCCTCTGGGGAGCTCCTCCACCCCCTTGGCCCGTTCGCGGCTTCAACAACCGTTACTTTAATACCTTTGCAAAAGTTGTTGGGTAACGCTGTAGGGTACCCCAGTGCCTACCTGAGTGCTGCCACCTGGCCGGGTTGTCAATGTTTGCAAATAAGCACGTTGCACAGTTTATTAGTTTTCATAGGCGCTGAGGTCCCGACTGCCTACAAAGCAGTGCCAAAGGCAGTGCTGCGAAAACTTTTCCAGCCGGCACATGTTGTGCACCTGGCCACGCCCACAAGCCTGCATGTCTGCCGCCCATGGAGCGTGTCAATCGTGCGCAAGTCAAACGCGAAATGGCCCACTCGAAGGACACGCCACAAAGGATGCAAATTTTAAAGTGGGAATCGTTAATGGAATCCGCCTGCACGCTCTTTAAGCAGCTTTCATTTGGGTTACATAATACTATGGACCTCGCTTTAACTTTGGCAGTGATAAAAAGCCTAATAATACGAATAAATGTATTCATAATTTAATCATATCATATACTAGAAATAATGCTGTTCAAGTTAAGTGTAAGCTTAATCAGCTCTAACTTAAGCTGAATGGCATGAACTTCCTTTCTTTCACAAAGTTTAAGTGTTTTATTTCTTTATGTTAGAGCTCGTACCCTTTCTTCGACAATTTGTTAGACAACTTTAATTCACTGTCACTCGAGCTCATTCAATAAACGAAAACTAATCTCAAAGCCAGTTAGGCTTGAAGTTTGTACAAGGTTTTTCGCTGAGTGCATTTGAGCTTTGCCAGCAATTAAACAGCTGTTAAATTGAGGTTAGAGCCACATAAAAACCCCAAAAGCCGAAAACCCCAAATACCAAAAATGCGAATAATCAAAGCAAGTTATTTATTTAAGCAACAAGCAAGACATTAGATTTTTTTTTGTTTTGTGTGTGGTCCATAATCCTAATTGCCTGTGGAGAGGGTCAAAGGGCAAAGGGCAGCAGGAAGCATATTTTTTCGAAAGAAAAGTCACAGGCAAAAGTTTGTGGCTTATATTTAATTAGAAAGGCTTGCAAGTGGAACAAATGTTACTAAATTGCAAAACACAGAAATGAAAATAAAAGGATATTTCTTTAATATTTTTATTAGATGTGCATGCGGTTGCCCCCCAAAAACTCGACCCAACTAAAGAGAGACCCCAATTCAAAACCCAATCCTAAACTCAAACCCAAATTCGAGTCGAGTCGAGCTGAGTTGAGAAGAAGCGCATTTGCAATGCAAAATGATTTTATTTGACGTTGAGTTTTCGGGCAGACAGCAACGAGAAATATGCAACGTTTTCTTTAAACTGGGTGTGAATTGCATGTGTGTGAGTGTGTGTCGGTGCATACAACTGTGTGTTAGTGTGTGTGTGCGTGTGTGTGTGCTGTTGGAGTTGGGAAAAGGCGGAAACGTCTGTGCCACATCCGTTTCCGCCTTAATGGTTATAACTTCTTTTTCCGGCTCTGGCCAATCAGCGCGTGCGTCTGTGACCTGGTCAGGAGTGAAGGCACTTGCAACTGCAACCAGCTGTTGCCACATCCGTTGCTGTTGTTGTTGTTGCCGTTGTTGGTGTTGTTGTTGCAACTTATCACTTTTGATGGGTCTGCGTATAATTTCAGCTGCTGCTTTTGTTGCCACTGCCACGGTTGTGCCCTGGCTTTTCCACTACTCGCCTGTCTCTCCTCCTCTCCTCCTCTCCCTCTTTCATTCTCTGTCTTCCTCCTTCACTCCGTCTCCCTCTGTCGCCTGTCACACACAATAACAAGCTCATCAAGCGTTCACCAAATCCACATTTCTAGAGATAACTTGACTGCACTTCCAGCTATACTTTTGATAACCATGTCTGGCAGTAGCTCAGCCAAAGCCTTTGCTATGCGCATTAGATACACAATTAGACAAATATAATATTTAAATATATAAATATAATACAGTCAGAGAAAATGGGGTGTAGTTAATTGTAGCATGAGTAGCAATTATACTTTGAAATTAGTGTCATACGTTTCATATTTCAGTATTGACTGATTGACTGATTGATGATCACAGCACAGCGTATATAGATAGGGCTGAAAGCCCTTTCTAAAGGTTTCTTGTATTCAAGTTAAGTGAGTTTTCATACGAGGCTAACAATAAATAAGACTTGACTTAACTTAGTAAAAGAAGCATTCTATTTGATAGAGCCCATATATAGATGGTTGAAATATCTCATAGTCAGGGTATCAAAATCGGAATTCTCCATAGAGAAGAGAAAAAGAGATGCTAAAAATGTGAATGAAAATGTTGGCCTCTGCTTCTCAATTTGGTTGATTGCAAACTCTTATCATTGACTCTTCGCTTCTTCTCCTCTCTCCTTTCAACAGTTTACAAGTTTCAGAGCTCGAATCGCATTGAGTGCAATTGAAAGAAAAAATAATTGTATATTTGAAGCCTCTTGCAGTTTTTTGCTTTTGCCTAATCTGCCTGCAATTGAGGAGAATGACACACTTGCTAGAAAAAATGTTCAAATATATGTAAGTTTTACATCTCTAGATTTGCAACTATCTTTATAGCTCGACATTTTTTATTCTTTTATTAAAGGCATGGTGTTGACAATAAATGCATAAATTTTATGTGTGGCTAAATTTAACACCGCAGTTGGATGCTCTTTATTTATTTATTTTTACAGCGCACTTTGAACAATCAGATTTAGATTGGGGCAGTTGCTTGTTTGATATATCCACTTGGTTACAAAGCTCGTTACTCCTCACCACACACACACACACACAAACACACAAACATACGAACACATGTACAATTGATATTTACTGTGGGCTGGGGGCGTGGCCAATTCACAACAATTGCATTTCATGCGCACCAAACTTGATGCTCAAGTGCGGCCTGCCAACATATTTGCACTTGAATTGCCAAACCCTCCAACCCCGCGGCCGCGCCTCCTCCTCCTGCTCCCACGATCCTGTGAGGAAGGAGGGGGAGGCGCGGAACTGCTGCAGTTTGTATGCAAATTTTTTGTACGTTTACCGTATTTGCATGCCATGCACAGTGGGCATAAAAAACTGAATGGCAGTGGTTAAAAATAATACCTATATTATTGTGCGAACAATTTAATACGCTTTTTGCATGGTGCTAGTGTAATAAAGATATCTAATCTTCAATATAACTGCACTGCAGATAATATCATAATTATTTGATAGATGTAAATAATTCTGTTTGTTGGAGAAATCTGATTTCAAGTCAATTTTTTTATGTTTTGCAAATGCTTTTATGATATGATGGAAATTGCTGTTAAAAATAGAGAATTCTAGAAGAACATTTTATTTTATCGAGATGTGTGTTATCACATTTTAATTTCATCAAGAGAGCTTATCAGAGAGTTGAGTTTGAGTATGAACAGAGAAAATGTATATTTAAAGAAGTCGGCAACAAAATATAATTATATCAAATTTATGTGAATAGGAAAACTTTGAAATACTGGCTTATAAAATCAGCATAAATCAAAAGTATATAATTGTATAAACAAGCGGCTAAGTACTAGTAAGTTTTATAGAACAGTTATAGATTATTGACCGATTTGTTCATCTCTTCCCACGAAACTTAAGTCCGGATGTAAATACATATTTGTGAATGGGTAACATAATGCCTAACAAAATGCTGATACCCACTAAAGACTCCAGCAGCAAGGTCTCCAATTCTCTATGGCATCAGAGGGGTAGGGTGCGGGCCCTGGCAAATTGCATGCCCGAGTTTCGGGCGCGTCGATGTGGCAATCAATTTGGCGAGTGCTGCAAGTAAATCGCCGTCCAACTGAGCGCAGTTTGAAAGGCACTTGGCCCGTCCGCTCAACGGCTTAAATTGACTTTTTCAGCTGTTAAGAGTTCGGGGAGTCCATTAAACCAGAACAATGAGCCAAAAAACAATTGCAAAATACAAAAAGCAAAATGCAAAAATAATAAGCATAATGAAATAAATTCAATAAATAACTTTTCTTGTCATTAGCTGCATTATGAGTGCAGCCTTCAATGCCAATTATTCGGCTTTTATAACCATTAACTCCTCCACTCTCTCTCTCCTTATTAACCCGATTATGGGTGCCGTTTCTTATCAAAGCCCTTGAGCATAAGCGAATATTAAATTGTCTCGCAATTGCCGGCATCTCCAATTGCCCGGCTTCAAAGAGTTGCATATTAACATATCAAACGAGCGGCATTTAGCCAACGAAAAAATTTAAGTATGCGTGGGGTTAGATGGAATGGAAGATAGCCTAAGCCCTTTCGATAGAAATAGATACATTTCCCATCTCTGTTTACCTTAAGAGAATCAATATACCAAATTAAAAAGGAACTCTTAAGAATGATTTTTATTAATTATGAGATGAGCTGTACAAAAATTACTGAAGAGTTTTATATCCGAGTTTCATTAAAGAGAATGTCTATTCCAAATTAAAACTTCTTACCGTAAAAATTAATTTGTTTGACTCAACAAGCAAACATAAATAAAGGCAACACAGTGCTGAAGTTTGGTTCTAACATGCATGTACCATAACTATTATACCCCTTCATCCATTTTAATGGGTATAAAATAGCCAAAAATTGCTGCATTGGTCGCCAACAAAAGTGCGCCAATTTGAAAGGTGCAAAATAAAAAAAGGACGTTAGAACTGAACACAAATGCAATACGCACACACACTCATTTACACACACACTTACACTCACACACACTTAAATACACACAGGTACAAGAATGTCAGGACAAAAGAAAGCCACTTAAATGCAGATTACAATAAAGGAAGCATTTTGCAGCTGACGGCAAACGAGTTTTTGGCTTTGAGCTTTACTTTTTTGCTTGTGCTGTTTCTTCTTGCCTCACCTCTTCTTTTTTATTGGCCATTGTCTTTTGGCTTTTTGGCAAAAGCGTAGCGCATATCAAATTGTAGTCCACTCGTTTTTAGCACCTTTAATAGCCGCCATGTGGCAAGCGCTTCAAAAATTATTTCAAATGGTTGTCAAAGCCATTATCAACAGCAGAAATTGCTCGAAATTCCCTTTATAGCCGTTACTCCCAAAAAAAAACCCTCTTCTTTAACTGGACTCTTTAACTTGGATTGAATGCCAAATAAATCCGTGCTGCAAATTGTCCACAAAACTTTATACCAAATAAAATTTAATGAGCAGTTGAGAAGGAAAAGATTTTGAAATAATCGTGATATAGAATCAATTTAAAGATTTCTCCAATATTTGTAAAGCAAACTATATATAAGTAGATTATATTTATTTGTCATATATCCACACATATGTATATAGAACAACTTGCCAGTCGTACGCGGCGTATGCGTAATGTGTCTGGAAATGAAATGTCAACTAAAACAAATACATAAGTTTTTGTTGTGCAATGTACACTGGTCATGCATTCCGGCTGCTGGTAGCGAATGCCAAAAACAAGTTTTAATTAAGACATTTGCTGGGCCAGAGCGTTCCGACATATTAATTTTCAACTGCCGCAAACAAAGCTGGCAAATGCAGATGGCTGGATGGACAGCCACACCAACAACAAAAAGAACAGCAAGAAAAGCAAATACAACAATGTGCAAAGTATGTGTGTAAAATGTTCAACAGCCCAGATTGAAAACCCAAATAAATGTCGGCGCAGAACTCTCCAGACTTTGACGAAAAATCAAGTCTTACCAAACGAAAGAAAATTTTAAATTACAAATACGATACAGATATATTTATTAAATTTACATAACTTTGTGTTTTTTTTTGTGTATTTATAACAGTCTACTATGTTTATACAATGCACGTATATACAAATATTATAATTGCTATGCGAAATAAAATTTTTGTTGCCTACTTTTGGGCTGTGGTGAAAAGCAGTCTAACTAAAAGATCTACAGTAAGTGTCATAGCAGTGAGCTGTGTACATTAAGCGCACTATGTTAACATTCAGTTATGTTAAATATAAATTTCATTTTTTTATGAACAATTTTTGGTTACTGCCAAAGTTAATTTAAGAGATTTGTGTATTGTTCTTTGTTAGAAATAAATCAGTCCACACATAAAGGCTTACTGCTAGTAGCAGAGATTTATTTGTATGGAGATAAACCAAGTTATCAGTCGCTGACGACTGACAGATAAGCCAACGGACATTGTTTGCCATATCATAGACGATATATGACTATATATACATATATATATATATATATATATGGGACAGTATGCATTGGGCGATAAGGATGTCAGTTTTTGCAGTGTAGTCGCCAAATTTTGAATGTTTGTTAAGAGCATTTTATGTGTCTCGCTTACCGGTTTCTTAGAGTCTCGTTTAGAGATGCAGAAACACATATTATTATATATGTATTTACCCTCGACGGGGCCCAACGAGATCGAGAGTGCCTAAGTCAATGACTCGGCAGTTTACGTTGTGGGCTACAAACCGCACTTTTTTTACATAATTTTTTCGCTTTTTTACTTGACACATACACATATAAATACATATGTGTATGATTATGTTTATTTGATTTCCTCTACACATACAATCTCGACTTTTTGTATGCCAAAAGTTGCAAATTTGTGCTAAATGCTTAAGTTGACACAAATTTTAACAAGCGGCTGGATTTGGTTTTTTATTCAATCTCAGTATAGATCAATATTTGACCAGATTCTAACATGAATAATATATATTTATATATATGCATGCATAGATATATTTATATAAAAACTTATTTGAACAGGTGCTCAATGTTTCGAAGGTGGCAAAGATTATTCTTAGGGAGTTTTTATTTCTTTAAAATTTCAATTAATAATCATTATTATTATTTACAGAAAGTTATTGGAACTCCTCTTTAAAAGTGAACAATTAAATAACAATATTCTATAAATACATAAATTTCCTTTCTACACTTCCTACTAGATTTAAAAATAAATTTAAGAATGATTTTTAATATACAACTAAAGATTACACTTTTAATCAATAGACAAATTATTAAGGTTTAAATCAGCTGTAGTAAAATCCAAAATCACAGTTAGAAATTTAATGACCCATATAAATAACATTGATATTTGAGTATGGAGATAAGAAAATGTATTTTTTTGTTGAACAAAACATAATGAAATCGAGATACTGGAATTTTCCACTTTTGCAGCATATTTGTGCACGTAACCGTGTCGGACAGTGTAACTATGATAAAGTGCTAGTTGTGCGGGTTACCTTTCAAGCATGTTTGTTGTATATTTCCACCGGTCTTCAGCCTGTTCCAGAGCCCAAAACTTGTTTTATAGAATAGTTGAACGTGGACATCAGGCCAAAAAAAAAAAAATATATATATATATATATATACATATATATGAACTGTTACCCAAGATCTGATCGAATGCTTTGAATTTGATTGCAAAAGAGTTGATACAGTGTTCAATCCCAAACAGAAGCAAAGTTTGTTAAATTTTTTATTAGATTTTATGGTAATGTTTACATTGTTTGTTTTTTTAAGAAGAACATTTACTTTATGACTTATCAACATATTATTATTAACTGTAAAATTGTATTTGTTGGAGGTGACACTTTGTGGATGACCACTGTAATTGGCATTAAATTGGTAAATGCTTAGGCAAGCAATAAAACTAAAATGCATTGCAAACAGGAAACATAGCACTCATATAAGAACAATTTTTCACGGCAAGCCGACGTTCAAATGCCCTTGCAGACATGCTTATTAATCAAATTGCTGATCGTACACACATATGTATAATTAGCATATGGCATTACTTATATAATAAACAGATATACAGATAACATTCCACAATTAGAACTCTTATTAATAGCTGAATATATCACGATCACGTTTTAGTTATTCACATTTTAAGCGCTAATTGGCATATAAGAACACTACAAAAAAACATTAAAATATTTTAGACAAAACTTACACAGTAGACTCTTAATTATCTTCAATATGTTACAAACTATGTCTAATAATTAATATGCCCTTTGTTAGGGTGTAAAGCTACGAAAACCCAACGACCGATATAAGCATAAAATGGAGAAAAGAAAGCCACCCTGTCGATAAGGCAACCGATGCTCACAAACAAAGAGAAAGAGAACGCAAAAGATTTGCAACAAAGAGCTGCCAGTACACTTGGAGAAATTCCTGAGCAACTCTTTATATAATCAAAATATTTAAATAGATAAAGATACTTTAAAAGTAGTTGACTCTAATTTTTCGTACAGTGTAGATTCACAAATAAGGAAAACTGAAGTTACATATTAATATATTATATACAATATATATTTATAAATAAATAGACTACTGCAAATACTTAACTTTTTTATGCATTGTATACTTAAAAAATAATTAGAGATTGTTTTATCTTAATGTAATATTGAAACAAGCCTCAATTAATTTATTTATTTCACCACATGATACAATACGCTCGACTTTTTTGTTCAGTGTAGTACATGAAAACGCGAGAGAGTGCGTATGCCGAATGCTGTGTATAAATACGTGCGTCGAGCAGCAGAAGCTTCAGTCAAGCAGCCGCAGGGCGAAGGAGATCATCGATAGATCGAACGGAAATACAAAAGTCAAAGCCAAAAATAGCGAAATTCTAGATACACATATACAAAGTTATAGACATATGTATATGTATATATATATTTCTATATGTATGCATCAAACTGAAAACTAACAGTGTATGTTTTAATTATTATTTGCGAACGTATTTTGAATAAATTTTCCGATCGCGATTTACGCAAATTGTCAACCCAAAAGCAATTTTCATGTCTTGCCAAAAAATTCACAGCGTTCCGGCCAATGGAGTAAACAGTTGTCGCATTGATCGCAGCCCAACACACAATATAAGTCTATAAACTAAAAATAATTATTAAAAATATCTTAAGTGAAGAGGTCGAGATATTCATATATATATATATATATACTATACATATGTACATATATATATATAGCTAAGAACCGAACGCGTAACATAAATCAAAAATTTAATTTACATAATTGTGAACAAGTGTTTTATCGATTAGTTAGTTTAAAGTTATGATAACAAATTCATTGCCGCCGCCCAACCAAAAGTGCCACGCCCACACCCACACCCACGCCTACGCCTACGCCCAGAAGGAACAGCAACTGAAGCTGAAGAAAATCGAAATATATTTTATGTTCAACAATCTGTGCAAGAGAAAAACTTTAACCCATTCAAATTTATTGACACTAAATAATAAAAGTGAATAAAATAAAACAAATAAAACGATAAAAAGTAAATAAAAGCAACAAACAATATAATTGCAAACAACTAAAAGGTAAGAAGATATATATAAATATATATATAAGTGATGCATGTAATAGAAAATTCGTGCCTAGCTCCTATTAGATTGTAAAGAATGGTTTTTTCCTATATTAAATATGCATACATGTATATAACATCCTGTCCAACTGACAATCGAATTCTCAGCGGTAAATTAATTATATGGAAGTTATCAACTTAATTACAAAATTGAAACGCATCATTAAATTAAAGTGGAATACGTGTGAAACATTATGCCAATATGTTAATTAACTGATAGATCGAAAAACCTTAACCGATCAAATGATTAGCTTTACAACTGAACTGAAAAACCAACTTCCTATAACCAGACGCTAATTAATGTCAACTGATTAGCATAAAGTCCGATTAATTATCGTCTGCATATATTACGAAGAGCCACACAAAATTTTGACCTAGTCAGCGAGACTTTTAATTCAAGCTTTCAAGATTCGCATTTCTTTGATGTCTCCTACATATTCATATATATATATATATATATATATATATATATTTATGTATGCATGTACATTAATGTATAAATAAATATATAGTACCAGATGTCGTGATAAGAGCTGCGGCTGGGATGAATTGATACAAAGAGTAGTGCTATATAATTCGAATGAACGGGCGGCTTGACACAAGATTCGTCACTCTATAAATTGGCTTTTTGTGCGGCGCTACCCTGTAAAACACTTAAATAATTGTTGGCTAGGTGAAACTTGACGTATTAAAACAAAATTCGTTAATCAATAAATTTATTTTTTGTTGTTCGATACCCTGTTCGATGCAAATAAATATATTAATAGCTAGGTCGGGTGTTATAGATGCTCATATTTTCCACTAACTCTTGAAAAAAAATAAATATACAATTCTGTTTTTAAAACAATTTATAATTTTTAGTTGAGTTGGAATTGAAATTGGAACCGATTCAGTCCTAGCTATCTACCTACAAAATTTGTTTACAGGGTATCTACGCAGCGACTAACCGAAAACTTTCTATTAATAATTGTTATAATTTAATTGTGTATTAATAAAAAGCTATAGCTGTTTCTATTGTTGAAGCAATCGTTAAGATCGTGATGGATCTAATGAAGATTTAGATATATTTAAGTTACATATTGTCCGTCTATAAAGCTCTTCATTGGGTTATCTTATTGTGCAAAGTCTAAGCTGAATTATCAAATATATATATATATATAAAGTTTAACAAAAGTCTCATTTGTTTGTTTGTTCGTAATGTTAAACGCTCCTATTGCATTCGACTCCCATGTTTTGCTTTTGTTTACGTGTCGCATTTCGAGTTCGGATTGGGGTCCAGTTCTGATATCTGTTTAACAAAGAACCAAGCGATAAGCGTTAAATTTCAATTACAATTTCAATTTCAATTTCGATTTCAACTTTCAGTTGCAATCGCATTTGATGCAATATTTGCGCTGCGATTTGTGACCAATGCGTAACTACGCATCAATTGAATATCGATACACTCAGAGAAATGAGGTCATGTCTGTCACGGAAGCTTTATATATAACAGACTTGATATTTGCAATATATTTCACCATATGCTCTTATCTATCGAATATCACTTAATTATTCTTTATATCTTAATGCTCTCTTTTCCATAAAGCCAATTAAATTTATATTTTTTCTAAGGATCATAACTTGGGAAATATTAAAAATTAGAAAAGAATGTGAAAGGATAAAAATATTAAATCAATGTTGGTTTTCAGTTTAAGGTTTTTAACTAGTCGTTTTTTTACACAAATAATAGAGTCGGGAAAAACTCTTATCGCGTATTTCATTGAGTGCAAGCATTACAATTAATTACAGATATAATCGCTCTTACTTCTTCTTCTTTGTATGTAGGGCGAACACAACACTAAACGCAGCTCAATTTATAACAGATATTCACTGTATAAGTGATAGCTAGGGTATATTTAGGTAGGATACTCCCTTTGCAATCAGTTCCTTTTCCTTCCAGTTTAACCAATACAACACTGCATGCAACTTAATAATCAAGACTAACTAGAAAGTAGCTAGGGTATCTCTTCGCCTGCTACTCCCACTCTGATTTGTTCTTCTTTCTTCGAGTGTAGCCATTACAACACTAAACGCAACTCAATTAACGAGCGGTCTTCACTAGCTGCTTCTTTAAACGTGCCGAGACACACATTCCGTTCAATTGGGTTCAATGTCTTGCGTTGAAGCGTTTCGTTTGGCTCAATGTCTAGAGCATAACCGATCTAGTCACTATACATATAGATAGTTATACATATATGTATATGTATATTTATACAATTAAATCTTTCTTCCAGCTGCAGTTTGAAGCAAGTGCTCAACATGGTTGGTGTTGCCGCCGACTCGTCGCAGGCCGCGCAGTTGTCCTCGGCCAAGAATCCGATGATAAAATATATGCTGAAGCAGCGCGAGAATCATGCACGTGCCCAAGATGCGGATTATTCGCACGTGTTCCGCCGTAAGACGCGCTTCGAATTGTTCCGCCTGTCCGCCATTGCGATGGCCATCGAATTCGCCTACGCGGCGGAAACGAGTTTCGTCTCCCCCATCCTGCTCCAAATTGGCATCGATCACAAGCACATGACCATGGCGTGGGGTCTGTCGCCCCTGATTGGATTCTTTGTGTCGCCGCTGCTGGGCAGCGTCAGTGATCGCTGCAAGCTGCGCTGGGGTCGGCGTAGACCCATCATCTCGCTCTTGTCCCTGGGCATATTCCTGGGACTCATATTGGTGCCGTATGGCAAGGATCTGGGCATCTGGCTGGGCGATGTGGGCTACAACTTTACTACAACGATTCCCACCTTTGGCAATGAGAGTTCTGTGGCTGCTTTGCTGTCTTCGGAACCGGATCCGGGACCAGGTCCAACGGCTGCCAACTACAAGTTTGCCGTCATTTTAACCATTCTGGGCATGGTGCTGCTCGACTTTGACGCGGACACCTGCCAGACGCCGGCTCGCACCTATCTGCTGGACATGTGCGTGCCCGAGGAGCAGCCAAAGGCTTTGACCACATTCACTCTGTTCGCTGGCTTTGGCGGCACCATTGGCTACGCCATCGGCGGCATCGACTGGGAGACAACGCACATTGGCACATTTCTGGGCGGCAATATACCCACCGTATTCAGTCTGGTGACCATTATATTTGTGATATGCTATCTGGTAACTGTGACGACTTTCCGTGAGATTCCACTCAAGCTAATCGAAAAGGACGAGCTGCTGCGCCCGCTCTCCGAAGCGGCCATCAAGAAGGAGCAAAAAAAGAACAACAATGCCATCTACTATATACAGGAGAACTCCATTCTGGATCAACAATTGCAGTCACCAGCTGATCCCGTGCCCAGCTATCAGAATAGCTATTTGCCAGCCCTCTGCAATAAGAAGCCGCAGGATGTGGAGCTGCAAACGGAGCAAGCGGCTCCCGTTTCGCTGCGTGGCTATCTGAAGAGCATCTTCGTAATGCCGTACTCCATGCGAATGCTGGCACTCACCAATCTCTTCTGCTGGATGGGTCATGTCACCTACTGCCTCTACTTTACGGACTTTGTCGGCGAGGCGGTCTTCCACGGTGATCCCACAGCCCATCCCGACTCCGCGTCGTTTCAGCTGTACGACGAGGGCGTGCGGTTTGGATGTTGGGGCATGTCCATCTATGCTTTCTCCTGCTCCATATACTCGATGTCTGTGACCAAGCTGATGAAGTGGTTCGGGTATGTGCATCCAAGAGCTTAGTTATAAGGAGGAGATCCAAAAAAGAGTATATTTTTGAAGTAAAAATATCGAATATTATCGATACTACCCAAAGTTGAACACAACTGTATTGTTATACGAGACCACAGTAATATTTACTTAAGTCAGAAATGCGACTCTCCGACTGCAATGATACACTGTTTTTTAAATGGGGTACAAGTGTAAAGAATGGATATTTAGAGTAATAGGAAATTATTTTCTCTTGTTTCTCTTGTAGCACCAAAGCTGTCTATATCAGCGGCATCGTATACTATGGCATTGGAATGCTGATCCTCGGTCTGTGGCCCACTAAGTGGGGGGTTTTAGTGTTCAGCACCTCGGCAGGCATACTCTATGGCACGCTCTTTACGATGCCCTTCATTCTGGTGGCCAACTATCATGCTAAGAATTGTGTATGTAGTCGTATGCTTCTGTCCCCCTTTCTCGTTCACAATTTCCCTCACTCTGCCTCTCTTGCAGTTCCGCGTGCATAATGGAGAAACTGTGCCGCTGAAGCAAGCCCGTGGACTGGGTACCGATGTGGCCATAATTAGCAGCATGGTCTTCATTGCCCAGCTAATTGTCTCACTGTGTATTGGCCCACTCGTCGCCTGGATGGAGACCACATGTGCCATTTTGTATGCCTCGACATTTTTGTCCTTTGCAGGAGCAATTGCGGCCATGTTTGTGCTCTATGTCTGAGCTCTGGACTCTTGTCTGGGCGCTGTGTTATTACTAAGATATTTATGATTTTCAGCAAATTCATCCGATGAGTTATATGTACTTATGTACATCATGCATGCATAACAAACACTCGCTCACACATTATTTAACGATTTTATAAATTTCGTTGCATACTTTTAGGTGTCTTTGTTATATTAAATACGAATTTTAAAGCATAATTTTGACAGCGTTTTTTTAGTTTCTTTTCAATCTTTATAAGTCAATGTAACGATATGAATTTCTTATAAGTAAATAAATAGGGTTTCAAATTATAATATATAAGCGCAAAATGTATATAACAACACTTACATATATAAAAAATGACTTCATTGTGATATAAAAAATTGCCTTAAATTGTCACCTCAAGAGCTTGGAGTCCACTCCCGAGTCTCGACAATGGAGTAAAAAGAGCGGATATTAATTTTTACGCTCGTGCATGGCATTTGAATGCAATTTTTAATTTCCTCAAGTGCACTTCTTATACCCTGCACAACAAAATGTTACAGAATGGGGTATGACAGACTTACTGAATTAAAGTCTAAACAAATAAGTTAACGTTTAATCAAAATGTTGATGACAAGATAATATGAGAAGAGGTATTCCTACTTTTTCTATTTGGATCTATTGATATCTCCATCTCTTTATAACACATCTACTAGTCAAGCATTACCTGCAGATTTTTATTGATTACTGCTGCCAATTTCCTTAGCAGGCGGCACATACCACGCCCATTTCCATACGCCACTTGGCACTGTTGTAAGTTCTGAGATACAGAGACACATTTCCGGCGAAACATTTGAGTAATAAATTGCATTTTATAATCTGCGAAGAAATGTGCAAAAAGGAACTCTTAATTAAAGTTAGTCAAATACTTAATTTACTTAAATACTAAATTAAGTGTCTATTGTGAATAATGTAAGTCATAATATGATACATGAATATACATTTATATAAGCAAGGAAGACGTTTTCACACATCAGTTAAGGCTCTTAACAATATTGTGATTCCAAAAGAGTCTTGCTCGTAAAATATATCCTCTACAAAAAATGCATTTGATAAAATATTATGATAGATTATGTTCGATTCATATTGCTATTGCGAATATTCATTTATAATCCTAATGGCAATACAGAGAGGTAATACGAATTCAATGCCTGACACACTAAAAACTTAAGCACCCTATTTTCGCCAAGTGTATGGAAGGAAAGACACACGCCTTCGGATCTTATGAGACAGACATCAAATCTAAATTGTCGCACAAAGAAAGAGCCGCGCACTAAATTGAAAAGTGCACTTCAAATGCAGTGTTGTAAAGTGACATAAAATCCAGTTACAACTTGAGTTGCCAACACACACAAACTCGCAAAAAACTTTCACTATAAAAAAACGTGTTACGCGGCGAATGCGTAATTCAAGTTTGAGTGCTCTTCCATATTCCGCACACAGAAATACAAATTGAGTTTATCAGCGGGCAACAAATCGAAAGGAAACGCATACATTCATACATTCATACATTCATCATAAGAAGAAGAGGCAGCCATATACATATGCATGGCCACGTATCCTACAGCAATGCCCGCCTAGCGCGACCCTAAAAATATTTGCATTTGTCTTAAGCTTATTCGCAAATCCGTGAAAGCAAAACACACAGCAAACAGATGCGAAATGGAAGCAAGAGCCAAAAGCCAATAAACAAAAGTCTTTCACAACAGCAACAACAACTGCGAGAATAAACGGAAAAAAAGGTAAAGTCATTTTAGATTCGATTGCTGGGAACACCCTCTGCAAATGGGGAAACATGTGCAGCATTTATCCTAGAAGTAATCCAAGCGCTGCTCAAGTCCCATCGACAGTCCAAAAGCCACATAAGTATAAAAGCCCAATACACCCAACAACCCAAGATTTGAGTGCAGCAGCTGCTTGGCTTCTTGTCAAAGTCAAAGTCAAGGTATGCATTAGCATTGTTTACCTGGCTGCCTGACTGCCTCACTGCCTGAATGCCTGAATGCCTGGTTGACTTGTTGGCTGGGGTTTAGAGACCAGGATATAAACCAATGAATGAAACTGACAATTGTGCAGGATATTACGAGATGGGGCTTTTATGCTTAACTGTTGCTATCCGCCATCCCCTTTCTAACTTTCCAACTTTTTACGAGCCTTGGCACTGCAGTCAAGCCTAAGATACGAAGCAGGGCCATAAAATGGTTGCCAAAATCATTTTGCCATACTTGACATACTATTTGTTTTCAGCTTGGCATTTCCGTTTCATTGGAGCTCGATTTGCAATTGATAGTTGAACTTTAGGATCTGAGACAGTATAAACTAAAGGAATTTTCAATGTGCAGTCCAGCCTACGTGACTGTACTTTGATTGCGACGAACAAGACCTGTGCTACTTGTTTATAGAGTGTGTTGGTACAAGTTTATATAACCCGTTTATGAACTATTTTAGTGATACCCAAATTAATGTTTCTATTTGAGCTAATCTTAATGTGCAAGCATTTTTTTATTTTTAATGATCAATTTAAAAAAACCGAAAAGATTTTAGTGCTGTTTAGTATTTTAAATTTTATATAATTAAACGCGAAATTTAATGGAAATTGAATGGGTGAAAATATTTCAAACTAAAAATAAAATTTTGATGTTAAATGTACCATTAATATTTACTGAACACAATATATTAGCAATAGTTCAAATACAAAATTGGTTTGAAGTGCAGTTGATAAAGTTCGAAAATCAAAAATGTCTGTCAATACTCATAATGAACCCTAAGAAAAATCCCGCATGTACTAGAAAATTAGGTTTTAAAAAAATTGGGCTTTTCACTTAAAAATTCTTTCTCATGCAGTATTGAGCATTGACTACATATGATCATATAACATATGAAATATATCTTCATATATCATAGAAATTTGTTTATGTCAAATTCAATGGAAACTTATTCGAGGAATTTTTATAGCAGTTCGCAGTGCAGACAATTTGACACCTCCTTATTTATATGTAAATTGTTTCGGTATAATTTTTCACCAACTACGCTTAACTCTTTAGTTTGTTTATTTTTTCATCTCTTTTGTTTCATAAATTTTTTTATTTATGTTTGGTTTTGTTGTTATTGCCGGAAGCAACCTCCATTTAATAAACACCCCACAAAGCAGCAGCAGCAGCAGCAGCAGCAACAGCGGATGCGGAAGGCAACCAAAATGGCGGTACCAAGTTTTTAGCTTCCTTTTTCCCACCTTCAGTCCATCCTTCACCCCTTTAAAAGCACCCCACCCCCTGAAGTCATGTCAAACAGGGCGACATTTGCAATGAAGGGAAATAATATGCAAATGCAATTATGAGTAAAACTTCCCACGATATGAGGAAGACATCAGAACCGCATCGACAACAACTGAAGCGACAGCGCAAACCGCAATATTTCTGGCTTGAGATACCCTACTATAAAGTACATGTATTTTATCTAGTAATTGTAATGGATCCTTAAAAATACGATCAAATTGACGTGTGTTTATTCATTGGTATTTAGTCTGCGGAACAAGCTCTGCATGTAACTCGATACTGTTTTATGAAAGGCGAACATAAAGTATTTTATAATATTGGTCTCATATGAACTATCGGAATAAAATATTATGTGACCTTGTACAGTAGAGACTGGTTATAGTTACTATAATATGAACCATTGCAATAGTTTCGACTTTACAGACCGTAAGAAACGTAAGTCAAATTGGAATGATTTTATCATACAGAAAAGTTGTACATGTATACTTACTCTAGTATAATTGACACATGAAACATCGCTTAAGACTTCTCATAATAGGAGAAACGTTTATTATGTAATATGATATGGATTAGTTATAGTTTCTAGTATAAAAAACGCTAATCAAATTCCCATTATTATGTCTAAGCCATCAAAGATCTCTTAAGATTTTTTGCTGATATAGAAATATATCTTCCATTTGCAGAGGTATTTAGGGTGAGTGCCTAACAGTTGTTACTTTTTCTTTTCCAATTGCAGAGGTATTTAGGGTGAGTGCCTAACGGTTGTTACATTTTTAAGTTAACTCAATTGTGATAACATAAACAAGCACTTCGAGGCAACTCCTTTCGAATTTTGTTGTATGGAAGCTATGCAAAAACCCTGTAGCAAATGCTTGAAATATTTAAAACCTACATACACCTATATGCATAGATGTATATGCAGTTGGTATTACTTGTTGGTTGAAGATAAAAATTGGCTGGCATTGGCTAATCAGAGCAACTTACATGAGCCATAAATTAGAAGGCGACAGTGCGACATCCGTTAAACATTTTCGCCGCCTATGGAGCAGGCCTTGTGTCCATGTGGTTATGTGGTTTGGGCGGTTTGTGTGGGTGTAGCTGAAGCTTGAACTAGTTGGCTGTCCATTGGCTCTATGTCTTCCTCTCACACTCACTCTTGGATTGTATGTGTGTGTGGAGTCTGGCTGATGCATGAAATGTAATAAATTTCGTTATCTATGCATTATTTATGCCGTAATTTGGTATTTTAGCCCAAAAACAGAAAAATGAAAAGCGTCAAGCGTCCTGGCAGCCCTCCAGAGCACGAGCCAGCCAGGACTCTCACCATAAAGCTTCAGCCTTCAACCAAAAATGGCGTCGGGTCAACATTACACATTTTCACCAATTTTCCTCTTACTTTTACACAATATATTCGAGCGTATTTGTGTGTGTGGTTGGGGTGAGTGTATTTGTTTGTGTGTGAAGACGCATAAATTTAACTTACAACATTTTGTTTTTGGTATGCGTGTACTATAATTTATATTCGAACATATCTTAAGTATATATATGTATATCTATATAGATATATTTATAAATATATCAAATATCTATACCGCATATAAGTAGTAATTTTTAATAAAAACCATGACAAACAATATACAAGACTATAATTGAGAGTACTTCACTATAAGATACCTTATAAACTCTAAGATAGTAAGTCCTCATTGAATTCTCAACAGAAAATCGATATTCAAATACAAATCTGATTAAAAAGTAATTCTGTACAAAAAAAACTCTTATAATCAAAAACAAATTCATATTTGGACACAAATCTTGAAATTTAAATTTTGTCTTCGTCCAAATCGATAACATTATTTATCTATATTATGGTAACAAATGATTAGAATAGTTTAGAAATAAAATAGATCCTGATCCGCAATTGATATTATGTTGAAATGGAGGTTTCAGAATTGTCTTGAATTGGATCAGGTTTGACTATCGATGGAGCGTAAAGTTACTCAAAAGTCAGGTGCAACCAGTTTGTCCCCTCACTTCTTGGCTCTAATTTACCTGACAATTGTACGGGTTGTCAAAATCCGATGAATTATCTCATAGATAATGTGGTACGTTTGTCTCGAAGTCTAAGTTGTTCAAGTCATGTGTTTGCCGTAGTCTTCAGTCCAACCAATTTTCAAAAGTGCAATTAATTTTTGAAAAACATTTAATATTTATTTAACTTTTAATAACGCTTCTTAAGCTACAGGGGCAACGGGCAAATGGGCACCCTGGGGTTGGTAACCGTTCTCATCGGCGACATATTGGACAGTGTAAGTTTGACCATCATCGGCAACAAATGAGTATGAGCCCTTGACGGCAATAGCCTCATTTTCTGCACCACGGTTCTGGAGCTGTCCTTCTTCATCATGCTTGATGCCATTGGTTGTCTCCACTCTGTAGGGCGAAAAGCAAATGATTAACAAATTGTTGTCGCCATCGGATGCTAAAAATTATTACGCAAATTTGTATGATTCAGGTCCAACATCAGAATCCTGGCGCACAACTTGAGCATCTGCGTCGTTGTTTTGGCCGGGTGCAGCCAGAGCGACGGCGAAGAGAGCGACGAAGACGATCAGGAGCTTCATTTTGAATTTGAGGTGTAGTGCGTTTGAGGTATCAAAGGTAACTATGCTAAGATCTGCCAAATGGACTACTATTTATATGAATATGTTTAAAGAATTCGCTGTGTATTAAACTAGTTTCGAGTTTATAAAACACAATATTGTAATATTAGTGAATAGATTAAACTTGTTGTGGTAGATTTTATGGTTGTGTTAATTAAAGACGTCACAAGGCAAAAAAAAAATGCAGACAAATAAATTGAATTTACATAATGTATGCATATACATACTAAACATTTTTAATATATACTGAAATTTTATGAATTAGTTATGGTAACTTTTTATTTCTTTTTATTTATTTATAGTCTCATTAAGAATTCATTCCATCTCATCTGCCCACAAGATTCTTTTATTTGTAGCCAATTAATAACTGCTCTTAGGTTTGTTCATTATCGCTGGAAGTTTACAGCTCCTAAAAAACCGGGTCTTTTATATGCATATGTTTCTCTATAATACATATGTATCCAAAGGCCACTATCACTTTTTGCTTTGAAACAAGTCGCAAATACATAGATAACCATATGAATCTTTCTGCTGCCGGTTGACAACCCGCACATTCATCGTGATCTTGACCAGACTCAAGCGCGGGCCCAGATCTAGACCGGCCAAGGCTGCGGCTTTGCCAATAGCGGTTTGACTGCTCTGTCATCTTCATCCACATCAAATAGCTTCTTTTTTAACGATAATGTGTCTTAAATTTCGTTTTCTTTTAAACAAAACGAGTTATTTCTTGCAGATTTTTCGACAGCTAAGCTAAATGGAAGGACTACCTAGATATAGATGTAGATATAGATAGATATAGATATAGATATAGATATAGATATAGATATAGATATAGATATAGATATAGATATAGATATAGATATAGATATAGATATAGATATAGATATAGATATAGATATAGATATAGATATAGATATAGATATAGATATAGATATAGATATAGATATAGATATAGATATAGATATAGATATAGATATAGATATAGATATAGATATAGATATAGATATAGATATAGATATAGATATAGATATAGATATAGATATAGATATAGATATAGATATAGATATAGATATAGATATAGATATAGATATAGATATAGATATAGATATAGATATAGATATAGATATAGATATAGATATAGATATAGATATAGATATAGATATAGATATAGATATAGATATAGATATAGATATAGATATAGATATAGATATAGATATAGATATAGATATAGATATAGATATAGATATAGATATAGATATAGATATAGATATAGATATAGATATAGATATAGATATAGATATAGATATAGATATAGATATAGATATAGAATATATTACCTATCAGTTGTATTTTAGGGTGTAGAATCGTATCGCTCAAGAAAGCTTTTTCTGTCTCACCACTGAAATTTCCTAAGCTAAGTTGATCTATTTTTTAGACGGGTGTAAAGATTTCTAATCGCAATATTTGAACGATTGAGAAGTACATTTTTGCTTTGTTTTAGTAACAGGACTCCAATGAACAAGCAAAAAATGTTATTTGCTTAAATTCTGATGTCGTTCTTTAAATGGTTTTAAATAAATAGTTCGTTATATAAGGGCTTAATGGCTCAGAAACTCTTTGGTATATTTATTCGTTACACTAGCATTCATTGGCATTTAATGAATTTTGAAACTTTTGTTCTTGGCTTCAATTCTAAATACAAGCCGTAATTTTTATCACTAAAAAAAATCACTTTCGCTTTTATTTACAAACACCCAGTTAAAGCCAATAATGTGAATCCAAGCCAAAGCATTTCAGAAAACATATACATATATATTCCTTTATTATAATATATCGTTTGCTGAAATCAAGATAATTCCCAATTAAGAAGCTACTCCACACAAATGCATTTGTAAACATGAAGAATTTTTGAAAAACATTTAATATTTATTTAACTTTTAATAACGCTTCTTAAGCTACAGGGGCAACGGGCAAATGGGCACCCTGGGGTTGGTAACCGTTCTCATCGGCGACATATTGGACAGTGTAAGTTTGACCATCATCGGCAACAAATGAGTATGAGCCCTTGACGGCAATAGCCTCATTTTCTGCACCACGGTTCTGGAGCTGTCCTTCTTCATCATGCTTGATGCCATTGGTTGTCTCCACTCTGTAGGGCGAAAAGCAAATGATTAACAAATTGTTGTCGCCATCGGATGCTAAAAATTATTACGCAAATTTGTATGATTCAGGTCCAACATCAGAATCCTGGCGCACAACTTGAGCATCTGCGTCGTTGTTTTGGCCGGGTGCAGCCAGAGCGACGGCGAAGAGAGCGACGAAGACGATCAGGAACTTCATTTTGAATTTGAGGTGTAGTGCGTTTGAGGTATCAAAGGTAACTATGCTTAGATCAGGTAATCGGAGCGCTATTTATATTAAAATTTAAAATGAATTTGCATTTCGCAAAGGCTGTTGCTTCCGATCAGCTTTTGGGCGAATTCAGGGTCAACATTATTGATAAAGAACCGGCGCGACTGAAAAACAAGTTTTATGGCCATAAAACTACGCGCTGTATTTTGAATAGTTTGAATGTTTAGCGATATTCGTAGTAAACACAAAAATAACAACAACAAAAATAATGAAAAACTAGTTTATAGCTTAAGATGACAAAAGCCAAGACGAAGATGTAAGATAAAACGAAAGATCGCAACAACAAATTCGAATCATGCATATTTATTGAAAAAACTAGTATTAAAATTAGTCTGCGGACTTGAATGTAAATATATTTAGCACTTCAATTAAGTTAATGCGTATGTATACAAATATATATATACTTTTTCATATATTATTATCAATATACATACACTGTATCACAAGATATTAAATGAATGGAATATAAAAGTAAGATCTTAAGCAAAAGATTGATTTGTAATGTGGATTGTAGTTCCATACATAGAAACCTAATTGGGGCACTTACTACACTAATCTATCTTTATTATCATGCACTATATAGAAGGTTTTCTGTAGAAACGAAGGAAATTAATGGGTTAAGTCAAAGTTCTTGTGCACAGAGAATATAGATTATATTTGTAATTTTGAAAAGTGAAAACGCCTTTTCACCGATTTAATGCAACTCGTTGCACTTTGTCAACCTCTTTGTAGATTTTCTTTTCAATTCGTCGTTGTCCGAACATTTTTCAAAATGCATTTAACTCACTTTGTCATAGTCAGTAAATTTGAAATGTCATTGCGACTTTCAACTGTCGACTGAGGCACAACCTTGTGGCTTTCCTGTGACACTTGCAACACATGCAACACACATCCTCAGAAAGCAACGGAGATCGAGCAGCTGCGAGTGCGAGTGAAATGGCTTCGACCCAACTTCTGTGCCTTTAATGTCATGTCTATATGCATGTATATATCGATTTATATAGATAAGTGTACGGAAAAAGTGTCAAGCGGATGACGAAAAATTGTTAACAATATAAAAGTCAAAACTAATGCATATTGAATATCCAAGCCGTACAAGACAATATATACCGTGATTGCGTTCTTAGATCTAGTGTTAAGATAAAGCAAAATATATTACAATATAGATTTAAAACTTAAAGAAAAATCCAATCGGACCAAGCGAAACGATAGACAGAAACTTGCCTCGAAACTTTATATATTGTATTCAAAAGCTTTTTCGTTTCATTCAGTTTATAAGTCTCAAGTGGATCGATAGATAGAAGGATGTTTTTTGATGCAGTTGAACAGGACATTTAAATAGATCAACTAAGAACACTCTAGTCGAGTTTATTAATTTGTTGCTTATCACTTAATCTAAATAAAATGTGTCCATTTAGTTTTATGGGCCACTACAAACCGAACTATGTATTGGAAATTATAAGATATTATAATATATTTAGTTGTATTCTAAGGAATATATGGGAATTGGACTTTACACTTTTGATTCGAATTGCCAGCTTTAAGCTGCCGGACGGTATTCAATTTGTCGTAGCCGCTTACCTGTTCTCACCTGGCAAACAAAACTGACCGCTTGCCAAAAGAAATAAATTATTTCTTATCAAAGCGAACAAACTGGCCACACAAAACTTTTTTCGTCTACTCCAAAATTGCAGCGTTTTCTATCTGCAATTTTTTTCTTATGTGTTGGTTTCTTGTTTTTGTGTTTTTCTTTTTTTGTGTTTTAGTCAGTCGATAATTTGTAGATGTTCTTCGTGCTGTCGTAAATTGTCTTTGGCAGCCGAACAGGCTGTCTGGACGGTTTTCAAGTCTCTTGGCCAGTTCCTCGAGACTGTGCCACAAAAAAAAAAAAAAAAACTTTTGGCCCAAGTAGCGCGACAACCAAATCAACAAGCAATTGTTGCTGGTAAAACACGTCGATGCCCCCTCGAAGCCCCTTCCCCCCACGATCAAAATTCGTCGATAAAGATTACAGCGCAGCAGGGAGTGCAAAACTTTTTAATTTTATAAAAACAAACGGCGAGCATTTGAACTCCGACATAAACCGCAAACCAAAAAGAACTCAAATTGAGAGAAATACAAAAAAAGTACTTATATATATTTTAGTATACATACCCATAATAATAAGTTTTGCTTTTGTACGCTTACAATTATTTCGATTATCACAGTTAAACATACTTATTAAACTTATTAAAGATTAAGTTTGTTACTAGTTGCTACTCCTTTAAAAGTTTTAGTAAAAATTCACTTTTAAATCGATCAATTTGTTTAGATTGTTATCGATGATGTTATATTCCAACATTTACTATCTTTTCCTTTTCTGTTTCTGAGATGGAGCCGATCAGGCAAAGAGGCATAAGATACTAAATAAAATCAGTTTTTGTATATAAATATATAACTGTATATATATGTACCCCAGGTAACTTTTAAGTATGATCTGAAAAGCGCAAGTGTTGTATGTCAGTATGTCAAGTATAACAATTGCTCTTTTAACCAACCGCTTGTTATACCATATAGGTCTTGAAATCGACGAAATTGACATCAGATGTGACCGTATTCGGTTGGATAGAAAATAAAAAGTAACTTTTAAGCACTCACAAGTTGATTGTCTGGACTTCACTGAAGAACTGTTCATTACTATACTATACTACTATGCTACACAACTTTACAATTATACTATTTTACTATTAAACTATAATTACATATTCGGCCAAAAGCTTAAAATAAAGGTTCCCAAAAATTTAAAAGACTACACTGAAAGGCTTAATAGCTTTGTTTTAACTATTTAGCAGCTCATGAATGTCCCACAATAAATACCCAATAAGCTGTTATAACTGTCACTCCTATATTGCTGTTATTAACCAGTAACTATTTTCAAAGGTCTGTTGAAGATATCATTATAACTGGAGCTTAATAGAAACAGCTGTAATCTGCAACTGTTATATTGCTGTAAGTTATCTTAAAGCTTGAGCTTTGCAGCTTTATGCTATAGAGCTTTCTGAAATATATGTATGTTTTTGAACTTTGAAAGTTCCTTGGGCTGTTTTTCTTGATATAAGATTAGGGATATTTATTGGGAACAGAACCAAAAGCTTAACTACTAAGAAAAATGGTCTCTGCAAGCTTTTTGCCGGGCCAAAATGTATTTGAGGCCGATTCGAGGTTTTGCCACTAATTGAAATTCCTTATTTAACAGGCAGCCATCGATGCTCGCTGGAGGTTGCATTCACTTCATAGAGGACAACTCCCACAACGGACATCTGACAATACCCACGTCGAGAACCTGGCTAAAACAGTCTCCATTTATTTGTTTGGCTGGATGGGCGGTGTGGCCCGCTTTTCTATTTCCTCTCAGCACATGACGAGCAGCGAAACAAAAGCTAAATTGTAATGAAATTCGAATACTACAACAACAACAACAACACGGGCTGAGAGTTAACGGCAAATGTGAAGGAGGTGGAGGTGGAGGACATATCATCTAAAAGGCAAAACAACTTCAAATGCAACCTTGATTTTAGCCAAATACAAAACAGTTATTTCTATTCAAATGCAAAGGTCTTTCCTTCTATTATTTATGACTAGGTGTTGAGTACGTGTGTATGAGAGTGAGGGAAAAGAAAGTAGTCTATGGGTGGGTATGTATATTTATGAGTTACATCATTAAAACATCAAGTATTTCCATTTTAATGTCAGATGCGAGAATATTCAGGCCACAAGTGAAACACGCTGAATGCTTCAATTATGTTGCAACTGCGTGAGTGTGAGTGCGATTGTGAGTGTGTGTGTGTGTGTGTGTGTCAACTGTCAACCTTTGTCAGTCGATTTGATTGTGAAATGCTAATCCTATAAGAGCGACTGTCTCGTACGCGTCGTTTAATCAGTGAAAATCACAAAATGCGAGACAACACCGGAAACCTGAGTGTGCGTGCGTTTGTGTGTGTGTGTATATGTATGTCTGTTACGACTGCAAAATTCCATTTCCGCTACCACACATATGTGTGTGTGTGTGTGTGTGTATGGGTGTGTGTATGGGTGTGTGTGTGGGTATCTACGTCAGATTGAACAATTCAGCATACGCTTTTGCTATATAATACAACATGATTATTATAATAATATTCTGAACAACAAAATTCCGGTTTTCGATTCGGAATCCGGCTTCGAGTTTCAAGCTTCAGCATGAATGTTAACAACTTGTATTTGTATGCAATACAAATTATTAAGATAATACTTTTAACATGGACAATAAAATATATTAATAAATGTGCTTTTATAGAACATGCTATCAAATCTTTCAATATACTCGTAAATATTAATGAATAAATGAGTATTTTAGTAGCCTAACTTTTTGAACACACCTCGTAGTAATCAGTTAATTAAATATATATTTATATCATGCTATCAGCATAGAAACTGGAGTTTGAAATATTGATACTCTATTTAGGGTATCTGCGAATCAACTCATCAGTAGATGTATATCTATGTAAGTCAAGTCAATTATTGGACGATACACTGTTATAGATTAAATTAAGGTTTGAACAGATCGTATGTTATATATATTTAATACATACATCATCTTCACAAAGTAAAGAATTTCTTTCTTCTTTATTCCCTCCAATATAGATTTTTGTCTATGGAACTCCAGTCAATAGTTTGAGATGATAATGATAGATGAGCCAGATATACTGTAATAGCTCATATACATATATACAATGATCCCTGCCCAAAAGGAAACTATTCTTACTTTAATACCTATAACTCCTCTATTTAAAAACACACATATCTTAGGAGTTAGTCCAATTTAAATTACCCTGCCAGATACTTAAGAATCGAACTGAGGCATTCGGGAATTGACAACAAGTGCCATTTGGTTGGGCGTGTCCTCAACGCCCACTTCGTACCGCATCATTATCAACGACCGTTAGCCCGTGTTCGCGGTTGAAATGGCCAATTACTGCAGGAAACCATTAGCGGCCCTATCACTGTCGTCAATCTAAGTACTTCCGGCCAGGCTGCAGACGCCCCAGCACTGGGGAAATAAGCGAAGAGCAATGCCTGGAATGGCAGAAAACAAAAAAATATGCTAACTGTATTTGTACCTATCTGCATGCATATATACATATATATACGTCAACTGTCGAGTCTTATCAATGTCAGAGTAAAAGAAATTAAAAACAAGTTCGATTGTTTTCCAAGGGAGTGCTTGACACACAGTTACCCAACGTTTTTATAAGATTTTGTAGTTTTTTTTTTCTTTTTTTTTGGGTATTTTAGTAGTGTTTCTCTTCAAAAGTTTAATTGTTGAATAGTGAAACGACTTGTAAACATAAAACTCATTGAAGGATAAAAAGAAGATAAATGGCTTCTACAGCTGCACACATTAAATGTAGTATTAATGTCCTTACGTATATACAGATCAAGAAAATATACTTTTTGATTTATCTAAAAAATATCTGAAACAAATCTTAACCGAAAACATTTCTTTCTCGGCTTTCAATGCTCTTAACTTTCTCAAAACAAAAACAATTTGATATGCATTGTAATTACATAAAGAAGTTGCCTGCTGTGTCAGCAAGTGGGTGTGTGTGTGTGTGCCTATATTGTTTTAGTCATTTGCTTGTGCACAGGGTATACAATATACACCCCTACACATACACACACACACGCGAGCACATAAGGAATCTAATGTGCACAACACTATAATGTGTAGTGTATGCACAACATGTAGCATACTTATAAGAGCAGCAGCAGCAGCAGCAACAACAACAACAACAACGACAACGACAACAACTGCCATTAGCTGCGAAGCTGGGCCTGGAGATGAAGCCTCATCATTTGCTCGTTTTATATATTTGAAACGTTGCTCAGGTGCCACGGCCGGGTCCCAGACCCGTTTGATAACTGTACACTGTACATTGTACGCAGTACCTGGCTGGGTAACTGGCTACATTATACAGGCAAAGCGAGTTCCCCTCTCTGTCTTCCCTTTTGGCATACTAAACAGCAGTGGCAGCAGCAGCAGCAGCATCATCATTAACACTCCAACACCAGCAACAACAGCAAGAGCAACAACTATGAGCTTAACACCTATGTTGTTGTTGCTGTTGTTGTGTGCACGGTATAAATTAATAAAAATTTCATGTGCCAAATAATTACAATTAACATGAGTTCTTAATTAAGAGCTGCTGCTGCTGCTGCTGCTGCTGTTGTTGTTGTTGTTGTTGCTGCTGCTGCTGTCGTCCTTGTTGCTGTTGATAGGCTCGTTCATTTGCCATCGCCTCGTCGTTGTCGTTGTCGTCGTCGTCCTCTTTTACCTTTAATGCAATACAACACATTCGGCTGCGCTCGGTGCGGTTCGTTAAATCCCAGCCCTAACAGAACTTTCCCTAACGGCCCCCAATCAACCCCCTCCCCCTTAGCCCCTTCGCTGGTTGTGCCTGCTTAATTTTCTGCCTGCAAGCCATATTTTTTCCAGGGATTTTTCCTTTTTTTTCAGCAATTGAAGTGTCGATATTTTATGTGTTGTTCGTTCGCTTAATTAAAAATGCCAAAGGTTAACGCATGCGACCCCCTTTTGCAGCCCTCCCTCCCCCCACCAGAAACGATATTCTTGTTTATGAATTTAATTTATTTGGAGCACATCGTTTTGGAGCATTTCATTTTTTGTTGCGGCTTTGTTCACTTTTTGTTGCAGTTTTTAAGCCGGTTGGGGTGAAAAGTTTAATGAAAGTCGAAAAAACAATTGCACAGTGGAACCGGTTTTTGAATAAATAGAACATTTTATTTATTAGCTTCGTAGTTTATAATTTTATCAATTGCTACAATAGCTATTCACTAATCTTAAATAAGTCTATCAATCTGTACCATTTTACTTATATTTTTATATGATTCAGGCAATTCTTCATTTAATTTGTGAATCTTATTAGAAGTATTTGTCTTTGAGAATTGACATTTCCCTTCTACAATCAGTTACAATTTATTAATCAAACAGACTCAGATATCTGTGAATATTTCCAAATTTATAAATTATTTATATGTGTAATCCTTTCTAAATCTATTATTTTAGTTCAATCGTTTATTGTTTGTCTATAAATTTGTCAGTCATGCATATAGCTTTCTACTCGTATATATATTAGTTTGTATGTGTAAGTTTACTTCCATAAGAATTTTTAATAATTATATAAAAAGCCAAACAAAAACAGACATAACTAAAATAATTATAATGTAACTGTCTCTGCAGTTTGGGCATTGTCTTGACCCACTGTGCTGCGATATTATTTATGTTAACGTTTAGCTGAATTTCAGAAAACTTTGACACCGGTTTATTAATAGCAGCTGGACGTTGAGTTATGTAGTTTGTGCGTTTTGCATGCCAAACTAATTTGGATTTTAGCCATGTTTCGGGTCTTGCAGGTTAGCTGCAAGAACTGCAGTTGGGGCCAAATAAACTTTTGTTAACTCTGACACAATTCGTGCCGGGCAGCGTTATGAAGCCGGAAGTTACAGCAGTTTATTGCTCAGGGCTGAATGACAGCCAAGGGTAAAGGCTTACTCAGTGCATCGGTGCATGGCAAGGGTATTAGAAAGTTCTTTTGTCTAAAGGGTTGAGAACTTTAGACAAAAGTTTGGAATTATAAGTATTTGTTAGATTTCTGTTCAAGCTGAGTAGTTGAAGACCTCAATTTAGTTAAAGCCATGCCTTACCAATGGTGTTAATAGACCCTCTGCAGCTCAAAATTACAGGGTATATGTCATAAAACTCACCAAGCTGATGAAAGATCAGACACCGTTCACACCCAAAGGTGATGGACAGGAGTAAGTGAAGTGCAGCTGGCCAAGTTAACTGAAAGCTCTGAGCAAGAAGGAGACAGCAGAGGGACAAAGAAAGAAATAAGGACGGTCTAAACCAATGTGGAAGTCGGTGACAGGAGCAGGCGATAGTGAATGGCAGAAGCAAACAAAAGCTTTAAGGCAAGCCAAGGGAATATTACCAAGGAGAAAGAGGGAGTGAGAGAGAGAGAGAGAGAGAGAGAGAGAGAGAGAAAGAAAGTGGGAGCGCGAGTGGGTGGGAGAGATAAAAGCAAAAGCTGGTCTCGGCTACGAAAAACCTAGCGGCCGACTGGCTGACATAAATATGTAAACAAATGTCAAAATGACAGCCACACATAGAGACATATTTCAATGCGAATATAAGTGCTGACTAGTGAGAAATTTGTATATGTGTGTGCGTGTGCGTGTGCGTCTGTAAGTGTGAGTGCGAGTGCGTTGTTGTTGTTCACATTTTACGCTGCACAATATGAAAAATGCATGACTAACGGGTCCAAACACGAGCATACATCCAAAGACCCAAAAACTCAGAGCAGTATAAAAACGCGCAAATATTTCACAAACATACTTACACGCACACACACTCACACACATACGGCAAGGATATCTAACAGATGCGTTGGTTAAATATGATTTGAAGGGCTGGGGAGGGAGCGCTATATGATGCCGTTAAGTTTCTCCCTGTAGCACAGGTTGGGCCCAGCTTCAGACAGCGCTGTGTTGGCCATGGCTCCCCCTACCCCTTCCCATCCACCTTCCTACTGCTCCATCCGCTCCAGCCCCAGCACCTGCTTTTACCTCCTGCTGTTGGGCAAGGTGAGGCTGTGGCTGTGGCTTTAATGACGTCATACGGCTAACACAAAACGCCGTGCAATGGCCGCAAAACCCGAATGCAAACAAAGACAGAGAGAAAGAGAGAAACTGACAGAGATAGAGAGATTAGATAGCTCAGCTCTCTCAGTAATCGAACTCTAGCTCCAGCTCTCTTTCTCTTTCTCTTTCTTTTTTGAACTCTCTCACAGCATCCAGCGAGCGCTGTGCAGACGGCTAAAGAACAGAGAGACAAAGAGAGGCAGCAAGAGAGTGCGAGAGAGGGGGCTTTATATTCTCCCTCTACATTTCTGTGTACCTTTGTGTCTCCTTTGCTTTCATCCTGGAGCCTGCACAACAATCTGTGCATGTATAAGTGTGTGCGTGTGTATTGTTTTGTATTGTGGAACACTTTTGATTTTTACTCGATTTAAGTATTAATGAGAATTTATAGCTGACAGCTCAGCTATAATATTTTGATACATATGTATATAATATTACTTTATGTATATGCCTATTTCATATATAGAAATTTATTTAAGGTGGCAAGCACTTTGTGAGCTATCAGAAAGTAATTTATGGTCCCAATTAATGTTTATTAATGTCTGTCTAATTTAATTACTAATTTAATTTAACCTACTTCTAATTTTTATATTTATTTCTATTGCAAAAGTTATTATTATTATAATCAATACAATAATTTGTATCATTATTACTATTATTATTTTATCATCATTATTATTTTCATTACTATTATCATTAGCAATCACCATTATTATCGATATGTGCATATTATAATATAGTTTCACATTACCATAATGATCATCATTATGCATAATGAGGCATAATAAAAAGACCAATATTATTATTATTAGTTATTATTATTAACAATGAAATAACTATTATTTTATTATCATTGCAATTAATATCCTCTATATATTATACTCTATATATTTATACTCTACATTTTTGCTTTTCTTGTAGATAGCTTTAAAAATATAACATAAGCTAAATATAAATATATTTATAAGATATATGACTGGTAAATCCTCATGCTTCTTCTTTCCCGATGTAACATGTAAGAATGTAAGAAGCGGGCTTAGGCTTGAGGAAATGAATATTTTAAATGAATTGAAACTTTGCTTTGGGTACTTCAAAGAGCCCCAACGGACAATCAAGAGTGAATTACATTTATTCAAAGCCAAGGCTCAGAGGTATCTTAGCGCAGTTAATATGGCCAATTAATTAAGCCTAATAATTGGACAAATGTGAATGCATTTCGTGATAAGCTTCGACCGCGAAAAATGCGCTGCGTGTGTTTTATAAAAGTCGAAGGAGGACGACGACGTGATACGCAATGACAAAAAAAATCCATTATGCTAATTTGCAGATTTTTGTTGTTGATGTTATTGTTGTTGTTGTTGTTATTGTTATTATTGTTGGTTTTCTTGTGGCGCAGCAGCCTCAAAGACACTCAGCACACAAAAGCAAAGTCTTGTGGCGTGTCTGCCATAGAATGCTTACACAGATATGCGCACACACACACACTTACACACACATACAAAGTGAATGTACATGTGTGTGCGCTAACGTAACGGTAAGACAGCGCACAACAACAGCAAAATGAAAGAAAAGGTCACGCACTGAAAGCTAAGCAGCATATAAAATATAATACACACATGTACACGCACACACCCACACAGAGCAGTTGAGAGGGGAAGAGAGGGAGAGAGAGAGAGATAGCAAGCTGCATATGCGAATAACAGATACCTCTTAACAATTTGTGTACCTTTTATTTTAATTACCAATTTTGAAAAATTATTCCTAGAGCAATTACCACTTGGTTACACTATTATATCTAAAATCTAGCAAAGAAATGACTTCTTCTTTTTTTAATACAAATGTATACAAATATTTATTGCTTGGCATTCTTAATATTGAGGATAACTTAAAAGTTTAGCAAATAAGAATTAAAGTTATTTAAAAGTGATATTTTACTATTTTAGTCTTAAGTATAACTTTACAAAAAATGAGCGAAGGCTTATTTTTAATTATCTCTCTTTTTCTCTATATATTTGAGGCAAATTCGTTATAGGTAGTCCTCACTGTATACCTTAAGCAACGAATACAATTTTAGTATTTATATGTACAGGGTATCAAATGATAAAATTTACCAAATACAACAAAACAAGTGCGCAGCAACAACAAGTGGACCCTTCACCCTCCTCTCCCAGCCCGCCCACACCATCCCCCGCACAGCCAAGCCCCCTCAACCCATCGCCCGCCACAGAACACACGCAGCTGAATAAAACGTATAACTCACGCATTGCTTCAGCCTTAGATTAATCGCACAACATACGCGATTATTGGTGGGAGGGGTGGCAAGGGAGTGGGGAGAGGGCGTGCAAAGGATGAATGAGGGGTGAGCGAAGGAAGGGGTGGGGGGTGTCGTGCTCGTGGTTTTCTGCTTACAACAAAATGTTTGGTTGCAACAAAAATTAAGTTGAGTGCGTGGAAAATTGTTTGGTCGTATAAGATGTAAGAAAAACGCACACGCACATACAGTCACACACAGATGGCAAATCTACAATGCAAACACGGCTCGCAGCTGAGAGAGAGGAAGAGGCAGAGTGAGAGCGAGAGCGAGAGAGCGTGCAAAGTTGAACAGCATCCAAGCAGCTGACAAAGCTCTCAGTTTAGCAGGCAAAATGCCCGGGCAAACGCTTGCGCTCTGCAGCGACTGCTCATGTTGTTGTTGTTGTGTTTGTTATTGTTGCTGTTGTAGTTGCTGTTGCTGTTGCTGTTGCTGTTGCTGTTGCTGTTGTTGTTGTTGCTCAAACAATAATAAGTGTTGCCATTGCTTGTGCTGCCGCTTTACCTGGTTTTGGCTGCTGCGCCTTCAACAACTTTCATGCAGCCCCAGCCAAATTATGTATACGCCCCAATGGCACACAGACACACATCTGTATGGAGAGTGTGTCTTGCTTGGGACACAGGCCTTGCCCAACCGAGTGAAAACTTATTTTCGGTGACAAGCGCTGGCCAATTTGCGCGCTTATGGCACACAAAATGCCGCCTGGCCGAAAAGCCGAAACGTAGACAGCGACCGCGCCTACAGCACCGACATAAGAAACATGGGCATGGGCATGGGCATGGGCATGGGCGGGCTGAAAAGGGATTAAGGGGGTGGGGCGGGGGTTGTTCTTGGTTATTTGGTGCAGCAGAGTTTGTCGCCTCGCTTTAAAAATTCAAAATGGCAGCAAAGCAGAAACTAGCGAAAAGTTCAACAATAAACAGAAGTGAGTACTAACTCGCTCTTGCTCACTCCCTCTTCCTTTCTCTCTCTGTCTCTCTCTCTCTCTCTCTCTCTTTCTTTCTTAAACACTTCGTGTGTGTGTGTGTGTGTGTATGTGTGTTTGAAGCCACTAATAATTTAGTAACAGGCAAAAGGCAAAATGAAACGTAGCCAATGCAAAGCAAACAACAGCAACAACAAGTTAAAACGTTTCTAAACGCTCATAGCCGACTGCCAATTACACTGTAAAATGACACATAATAAAACGACAATATAAGTTGAGACTGGTCTGCCGATCTTATAAGAAAACTGCTGGTAAAGAAAATTAACAAAAATACGCTTCAACAGCATCGCACGATACGAAAATATCCACTTTTAATACCCTCTATTTCTCGCGTGGTATGGCCAAAATAACATGAAATTCTTCGCCTACTACGTTAACAGTTAGTTAGAAAATCTCTCAAACTTGTCGACTCTGGTATTCTATGGTACACATATTTAAATAAAGCTAATATATCCATTTCAGATATCGTTCAGAGTGTATAAAAACGAGTAGCATGCGAAAGTGAAAGAAACATTTGCACTTCCTGCTCTTTTCTATAGCTCCCCAACGCAACTCCAAATCCCCAATACACCAACTCTCTCCTGCGCTTTGTCTTCATTCCCCCTCCCACTCTCCCACTCTCTCTCTCCCTCTTTCTCTCTATTCATATTGTTGCTGTGTTTATGTCTCGCATTGAAATTGCTCGCTGAGCGGGTCAGCGGATGGCAGCGCCAAAAGGAAAATGTGTCAACTGAAATAAATGATTTTCTTTTCGCTGCTTTATTTTCCTTTCTATTTTGTTTGTTTTTTTTTTATATATATAAATTTTTTTTTGTTTCCTTCATTTTCATTTGCGCTTCATTGCAAATGTTCGCCTATATTATAGTATTTTTTGCTCGTTTTTCTCTTGTTTTTGTTTTTTTTTTTTTTTGTGTCGCCCTCGCACATTGCACATTGCACTTTTGTCCAGTGTTTGGCGCTTGGACCCATGTCCCAGCCACGCCCACAGCCATCAGAGAACTGCTGCTCCTGCTGCTGGTATTGTATATATATTGAGTGTACAGCACATTAAAAGATGGAACAACACATGCTGGTTATGTATGTGGGCTGCGACACGCCCACCTAACGCCTACATATCATGTTGGAAGACATGAGGATTCACACACACCCACACACACGTGCACACAAATCGTATGCTGGCTAGGAGTCATGCACAGTGGAACATCACTCAGTACGAACATCTACATATATAACTATATATTTAGCATATTTCTTAATGAACAACCGCGACATTTAAGTCCACTCGGTTGCCTTTTTCGATGCCAACTATTCAACTCATTATAAAATGAATAACTAATGTATTTCCGTTCAAGTCTGAAAGATTGTATAGTATATCAGATTTGACAGCAATCGTTAATCGGTTCATGTAACTATATTTCTCTCTTTCTTTCTCACTCTTGTCGATATAAACTAAAATTTAAATTTAGTTCTACAATATTAGGGACTGAGCTTTTCTCTTAAATAAAAGTACATTTTGTTCCTAATTTTGCATAAAAGCCCCAGCTTAAAATTAAAAACTAAAAATTAAGTTTGACACACTAATTCCAATATCCACTAAAATGTATGAATTCTTCTACATTTTTGCAGGCACTGTTTGTAGCCTGCCGGGGGAAATCTACAAGCGCAGCTTCCCCAGCTAAATGGATATGTACATACATATATGAATATGTATGTGAGTGTGGCAATTCCTCTGCTGCTCCATTGCCGATGCTTCTGTTCTTGTTGTCGTTGTAGGTGTTGTTGTTGTTGCTGTTGTTTTGCCTTTGTTTCAAACATTGTTGTAGTTATTGTCATCGCTGCCCTCGCTGGCCCCCAGTGCTCGGCTTTGGCATTGTGCTGGTGCAGGCCACGATTGTAACTGCGAGCGCCCCAAGCATAGAAAAGCTGTTTTCTTTCTGTACCCTTATACCCATTGAAAATGTGAAAGTATGGTATTTTTGCAATTGTATGTGATAGGCCAAAAAATATTCAGTTTAGGAGAAAGAGATTGGACTTTCAATGGATAAACACTTTTTGGTTCAATGACCATGCAATGCAAATTTTATTAAGACAAGAAACACTTGACTTACTCAACAACGAATTTTCTTATATATGGAAAGAAGAAGCACTTTAGCTTATGTCTGTATTTGTTCAATTCGGCAAAAGTGTTGCGGACTCAGGGTGTCTTCTAGTCGAGCACTCCCTATTAGAGCGTTCTTATTTGTTGTTTTGTGAATTTTCCGTTACCCTACTCGTACACACACATACACAAGCATACGCTGTGGCACAACGGGGTTAAATAAGCTGTTAATTATGTGTTTAAAATTTCTGACATGACGCAGTGCAAATTATTTATTTACGATTTATTTTTAGCGCAATCTTATGCTGTGTGTGTGTGTAAGTACATATGTGAATTTATATGTGTGTTTGAAAATGTGCGACATTGCGCAATTTAACCACAGATATTCGAACATGGGGTCAACAATGGCGTACGCAATATGAAGTATACGCAACGTATACCCGACAGCAAGTGCAAATGTCTACGAATTTCTTATTATGTGCTGTCCTTTTGCCTTTTGCACGCTCAGAAATGGCAAGCAATTACAATTTCATCTAGCTTAAAGGTAAACACAAATTTTTATACATATGAAATGATTTCGACGATTTCATTTAACTCACATTCTTTACCAACCTATTTTAAATTTACTTAAAGAAATCATGTACTGCCTTACGTGACTCAAAGATTTTATACTTTTGTAAATAATATTGTATAATTAATGCATGCATTATGCAAATAACATTTTTCTTTGTCGCATGCTTTTGACTCATGACGTTTAAAATCAACTCATCGGCAAAAGCCACTACAAAAAGTTGGGTTTATGGCTGAGTTGATTGATGACCTTATTTAAAAATTCATTTTACTTTGCCTAACAGATTCGCTTAATGTTCTCCCAAGGCAACCGACAAATAAACATAAGATAAAAATAAATATATGTATATGTCATAAACTTATTTGATCAACCACGAATTCGTTCAACTTTTTTATATAAATAGTGGTCCGATTAGCTGATCTAAGCATAGTTACCTTTGATACCTCAAACGCACTACACCTCAAATTCAAAATGAAGTTCCTGATCGTCTTCGCCGCTCTCTTCGCCGTCGCTCTGGCTGCACCCGGCCAAAACAACGACGCAGATGCTCAAGTTGTGCGCCAGGATTCTGATGTTGGACCTGAAGGATACAAATTTGCGTAATAATTTTTAGCATCCGATGGCGACAACAATTTGTTAATCATTTGCTTTTCGCCCTACAGAGTGGAGACAACCAATGGCATCAAGCATGATGAAGAAGGACAGCTCCTGAACCCTGGTGCAGAAAATGAGGCTATTGCCGTCAAGGGCGCATACTCATTTGTTGCCGATGATGGTCAAACTTACTCTGTCCAATATGTCGCCGATGAGAACGGTTTCCAACCCCAGGGTGCCCATTTGCCCGTTGCCCCTGTAGCTTAAGAAGCGTTATTAAAAGTTAAATAAAAATTAAATGTTTATTTTTTAATTCTACGTGTTTACATATGTTGTTGGAAATGTCTCTTAAATAATCAAATGGAATGTTGAAAAGCAGAGTATATAGAGTATATCCTAGTCGTGCAAGCCCAATATATGATTTAAGAGAGTTTTAACATCTATAACAGCGTTCGGCAAAATTTCATTACTCTTCACAAAGTAAATTAAGAAATTTCTGAATACATATTCTGGTGAATTGTAAATCGTAAATAATCAAAGTCTCAGATTAAGTATTAGATTGGATTATAAAGCTAACGAACATCCAATATGAAATCAAATGGCATTAAATTAATATATATACAGTTGAGGCGCTTCGCTTATTATAACAAATAATAAAAATATATATTTATTTAATATAATATTTTAATATACATATACCTAATTTGGATAATATCATGCTAGATTAGTATATAGAAACCAAAAGTCAGAATATAGATATATTTGTATAAATATATTATATATATATATATATATATATCATGCATACATTATGTAAATTTATTTGTCTGCACGTTTTTGCCTTGTGACGTTTTTAGTCAACGCAACTAAAATACCCACAAAACAGGTTTCTTAAATAAATTCGTTTGAAGATTCATGTTAATTTACTTCACAAATTTTATATCTTAAATACATAAATTAATTATTTTTTCCAAAATTCCTTGTGCTATTTTTGCTTCGCTTTTTGTACTAAGCAATGTATTTAGCAGATATTACTATACATATATCAGGTTTCAAATAATTATCAAATTTTTAAGTTGTACTTGGCAAATTGCACTCACACATACCTTTTGCTACTCTGTAAATATTTCAAAGGTATTATATGCCCTGCGTTACCCAAGATTAAATTGATTACAATACGAAAAGATCAGGTCTGATGCTCACCATAAATAAATTCACAGAAATCAAAAGTGTATCTGAACATCACATAATACAAATTAAATTTAAAGGTCTGCACGTTTTCGCCTTGTGACGTTTTTTAATCGCAGCGTCTACTGAGCCTACTAAAACAAGATTTTTAAATCTGAACTCATTTTCATATTCACATCAAGTCAATTTACTAATTCATTTGATGTTCTGATAGGGTGAATAGCAAATAAACGAACCAAAATAAAAGCGAATTTTAAAATTTGTTAAACCTCATTTTGTTGCCATTCAATATGTTACTTAGCATAATAAACTAGTTTAATCCACTACGTATTCATTCAACATTTCGATATAAATAGTGGTCCGATTGCTGATCTAAGCATAGTTACCTTTGATACCTCAAACGCACTACACCTCAAATTCAAAATGAAGTTCCTGATCGTCTTCGCCGCTCTCTTCGCCGTCGCTCTGGCTGCACCCGGCCAAAACAACGACGCAGATGCTCAAGTTGTGCGCCAGGATTCTGATGTTGGACCTGAAGGATACAAATTTGCGTAATAATTTTTAGCATCCGATGGCGACAACAATTTGTTAATCATTTGCTTTTCGCCCTACAGAGTGGAGACAACCAATGGCATCAAGCATGATGAAGAAGGACAGCTCCTGAACCCTGGTGCAGAAAATGAGGCTATTGCCGTCAAGGGCGCATACTCATTTGTTGCCGATGATGGTCAAACTTACTCTGTCCAATATGTCGCCGATGAGAACGGTTTCCAACCCCAGGGTGCCCATTTGCCCGTTGCCCCTGTAGCTTAAGAAGCGTTATTAAAAGTTAAATAAATATTAAATGTTTTTCAAAAGTTAATTGCAGTTTTGTAAATTAGTAGGGCAAAGGATTTTTTGCTCATTTCGAAAGCTTTTCATATGATTATATTATTAATAACAACCAAAATGAAAAAGTTATCGATTATCGAAAAAAATTTTAATAGAAGAGCCTACACATCAAATTTGAATTCCGTAAGTCTTACGGATAGACCAACCCGTCTACCGCGTATTCAATGGGTTCAGAGTATTATAATATATAAATGAATTAACATTTGAGTAACTTTTAACGATACTTTACCTAAACAACTATATCATATGAACAATTGGTTTTCGATGTGAGATAAAGTCGGAAACAATTAAACGAATACTCCAATCAAACGATTTGCTTTGCTAGTTTTTGCTCTTTAGCATTGGCTTTATATACATATATATAATACATTGTCTAAGCTGCTATCTATATCTGTTAGAGTCACAGTTACAGTCACAATCGCAGTCACAGCAACCAATCACGAGTCGCAATCGCAAATAACTTCCACATTGGCTTTTGTTGTTGTTGGTTTTGCTTTCTTGAGGTCGTTAAGATTTCCGCTTAAATAATTCAAAATTTGTCGAAATGACAAATTACCCAACGTTTGCTGCCTGCATGTGTTTCATTAATTTGACACACACACGAACACACGCGCAGATACACACATATTTACATACATATATGCACACACGTGCGAGACGCAAAAGCTTTGGCATTTCATTTTCATAAATTGGGCAGCAACAGCAACAAATGACAACGCCAAAGTCGATCAGTGTGTGCGTGTTTGTTAGCATGTGTGTGTGTGTGTGTATGTGTGTGAATGAGTGCGTATACGTGATTCGGTTGGGCGTTTTCAAACGTACTGAAGCTTGTCTCCAGAATTTATGCTTATTAAAAAATCATCAGTGCGCATTGAAAAGTCAACTTCGGCATCGACAGTGTCCTTGTTGGGTCCATAAATGTTTATTTTGACTATAAATGGAGGAATATAATAATAGTATGCAGTCTTTTGAGATATCTATTCGTACTTGATCCGTACGCGAAGATAGTAAGAGCTTCTTATGAAGGGCAATATTTTGCAAAGGAAATGACTTTTATGTTAAGTCTGTTTGCAAACAATCAATGTTAACATGTCTTTAATGGTTTGCCTAGATTTCAAACATTTTGCTAGTCTTTAAGCTGCACAATCCATTTTAGAACTACACACGGATCAGCAATATTTCATGAAACTAAACTAATCGAAAACTTTAAATTCAATGCGAAATGAATTTGATATTTAAAGAGCAACTGTCAACGGGTTGGCACACATAAATGATTGCGAGTCTTGGTCAATGTATGACGCATACGACAAGTGTGCCAGCGCCAGCCAACAGTAAATGAACTACATAAGGACAGCGCACGTTGCACAAACAGCAAACAACAACAACAACAACAAGAACAAATATGACAGCAACATCTAGTAATACAGAGCTTAGGCCGGCGGCCGCTGCCGCTGCTGCTGCTGCTGCTGCAGTTGCTGAGCTGCTTGTATTCCGACGATTTAGCTGATTTATGTTGATTTTTGAGTGAGAAGTGGCAGAGTTGCTTGCGTGCTGCCATACCCAGCAGGGCTGGGGGAAGGGAAGAGCAGCAGAGGCCCAAAACGCTTGCCGCGACGGTGCGACGGTGCGACGTTGCGACGGTGCGACGTTGCGACGGTGCGACGTTGCGACGGTGCGACGCGGGCAGCGACACAGTAGCGTGCGCTTAAAGCCAACAATAACAAGGATTTACCAACAGCTACAGTTACATACAGCAACAACTACCTGCCATGCCACTCACTCACTCTCTGCTCTCTGCTCTCTGCTCTGCTCTCTGCTGTATACTCACTACTCTTTACTCTCTACTCTCTAATCTCTCTCTCCCCACGCATTGCGAGCTGAGGCGCACAGCTGTCGGCCCGGTTACGACTGCGAGCTTCGTATTTTGTGCCTTGGCTTCGTGTTTTCAGCATCGGCTCTCGTTTACCGTTACGCTTTATGCCCGTCGGCAGCCGACAGTCGCGCCCAGCTTCGTGCTGCATCACTGTGCCAGTCGGCTCCACCCCGAGTGCGTGCTGCCTTCTTCTTCTTATTATTATTCTTCTTCGCTTGCCTTTTGTGCTGCGTCGACGCTAGCGCTGCTGCTGCTGCTGCTGCTGCTGCTGCTGCTGCTGCTGCTGCCACTGCTGCCCGAATCGCAAGTCCGAGTCCGAGTCCGTGTCCGTGTCGAGTTGAGTGCAGACGTTTTGTCCTCGTGAACGCTGTGTGCAAAAAAAAGAAAGAAAAAAGAAATAGTTCAAAGCGAGCCATAGATACATTTTCCACTAGTTCTCTGGTATACAGTTACAACAATTATGCAAAATTCAACACAACATAACGCACATAAATCCGATGCTTGCAATAATTATAAATAAATATAAGCAAAAACATATAAATTGTGGCTTCAATCTGGCGAAGGGCGAAAAAGAGGCGTAGCTGCAAAAATCGAAGCGAACTTTATGCATATTTCTTGGTGTAGAGAGCGCGACGTGCGTGTGTTTGTGTGTATGTATGTACATATGTATGTGTGTGTGCGTGTGTGTGTGTGCGTGAGTGTGTAAGCATTACAAATGCGTGTTAAGAAATTAAAGAAACAAAAAATACCATACTTATTTATAAAATATAATATATACTTTTATACTAGAATTTAATTTAAGAAAAAGCTTACACCTTGCTTTGACATATTCACGCAAAGCAGGCAGCAAAAGCCATTGCTTCAACACTAACACACGCACACAATTTTGGCTGTGTTTGCTTGACACTCACACACACAAGCACAACCAAAAAATGAAACCCTAAATAAATACTTAAAAGTGTAGGCAAAAAGGAGTCTGCTGCAACGCGCGTGTGTGTATGTATATATACAGACATATGTATGTAAGCTTGTGTGTGTGTGTGTGTGTATAAGTTTATTTGCATGTGGTAGGGCACTCTGCATAAGTTAGGAGCATCGCACCGCGACGTCAAAATCGTCGACGTCTTCGTCGTGCGCGTCGTTTTGGTAGCCGCCTTTGCGCTGGAGCTCTGCCCTGCCACGCCTCCCCCACTCCCTTCCTTTGACGCCCTTCCTGTTAACTTGGCTTTGTTTTATTTTCAAGTAAATTGCTGGGTTGGCCGCTCGTTGATTAGCCTGATGAGGCAGCCGGCCCGCATATGCTTTTAATTGCCAAAAACGCGCAGACCCACATATCAGTCAACACACTCACACACACACACATAATACTGGTCCCTCAGCTCAAAGTCTAAGCCAGCACCTTACATATACATATATGCTCGTATATATTGTTCATATATACATACATACACATATATCTTAAATCCAATGCCCAACTTGGCCAGAACGTAGAGTCTTCTATATAAAATCTGATTAAGTAATTTGCCAGTTGGCCATCAAATATGCGAGTGTGGCCCAAAAAGTGTGCGTGGAAGCGGGCTTTTGGCCTGCATATTAAAGCGGCCCGTTTTGTAGGTCATCAAATATGTAAAACTCATTAATAAACTCTCAGACAACGGCCACAGGCTCTGTACGCAGTTTCAATGGCAGCTTATACATCTATATATGCACATACACATATATACATATCTGAAACTTAATTAATATGAAAGTCTTATCAGGCGGTACACAGTGCAGCGCGAATGTTTATGTACATGTACGTGTGCTTATGTAATTTATTTGGCAAGAAGGCAAAAGGCTTAACTCGCATGCCTTTTTAATAACTTGAACAACAGGCAACAGCCAACAGCTAACAGCCAACAGCCAACAACCATGGCAACAATACAATACAATACAATACAATACACACACACACACACACATACACACATACTTGCAAAGAAAACAACAATATTTTAGCGTCTGGCACAAATTTGAAATGCTTTGCCACAAAATGCAATCAAAGCAAACGACGCAGGCGAAATTTTGGAAACCAAAAGCCACACACGCCAACAGACACACGCACACGCACACGCACACACACATACACGTTCGCGCACTCACAAAACCAATTAACGAGATATGTGCGAATGTATGAAAAGCACGAGAATTTAGCAAAAACATAAAAAGAATATTACAATGAGAAGGCGCCGGAAGGAGCCAAAGCGGCATACAAATCAAATACGCTTAGGAAAAAAGCTAAAAACGCTAAAATTAAAAAGAAAAACACACACACACACACACACACACACACTTAACAATAGAAAGGGACACACACACATGCAGCTGGTCGGTGGCAGGAGCCAAGTAGCAAGCGTTTATGCTAAACAGAGTGTAACTGCCGGGGTTGCCTGTTTGCCAGTGACATTTCTGCAAAAGCCAAGTCCAAAAGGGAACAAAAACATGGCCCAAAGCACAGGCAAACAGCCAAACAGACAGGCATTCAAAAAGAGAGCGAGCTGGTGAGAGCGAGAGTCGTAGAAAACGAGAGCCCAAGCATTTGCCTTTGCAGATATAGCATACTTACAGGCGCTCCCTTTATCTCTCTCTCTCTCTCTCTCTCTCTCTCTCTCTCTCTCTCTCTCTCTCTCTATCTTGTGCAGACACAAGCTCAGGCTATTTTTGGCACAAACTCTCGCACACTCTCTCTGTTGGCTTGGCTGCACTCTCGGCCAGGATAACAACCAACTAACCAACTGTCAACGGGTCTGGCTCGATTGCCAACACGGCCAAACGCCATTCAAACGCGCAGCTGAGAAAATGTAACGGACGCAAGCAGCCAGCAAAAATATAAATATAAAATATATACATATATACAGTTCATACATATACATGTGTATATATATATATCTAGATATATATGTATATATATCTACGGAAGACGAAAGCTGAGCAAGCAGAAGAAGTGGCAAAATCCAAACAAAATTACAAGTATACAAAAGAGGCAGCCACCAATGCGTGTGTGTGTGTGTGTGTGTGTAGTGAGCGTTGATGTGTGTCAGTATGCCTGTATGTTGAGGATGTGTGCGTGTGTCAGTATACTTATACGCATGTAGAGATTGACTGCTTAAGAAATTTGCATTAAGAACCTGACTGAATATATATATATATATATACATTATATATATGTATATATCCGCTTACAAATAATTAAACAATTAATCAACAAAAAAAATGAAATGCGTCAAAAATTGAAAAAGAAACAAATTTTTAAATTAATGAGTGCAAGTGTATGAAAATTAAAAATAAATAAAACAAAAGAACATAATTAAACATAAAGAAATCCGGCAATTAATTGGAATATTAAACATAAATTTGGCATATTATTTTAAAGTTTAATTTTTATGAAAAAACCAATTAAATAATATTTGATGATATAAATATTTATATAAAATAAAATACATTTTATATAAATATAATAAAAACAATATTTAATATTGAAATAAGAATAAAAAAATTAACTGAAATGTAAACAAAAAATATTATGAGAAATAAATGAATAAAATAATGATCAAGAATAAATAATAAATTAATTCTATTTACTTGATAAAAAGAAACATACAAAAATAAATTTTAAACTGGAAATTAATATTCAACTTGCGACAAGAAATATAATCGAAAAACAGTTTTTTAAAAATAAAACTTCCTTTTTTACAGTGCAGACAATTTAGTACTAACTAACTAAATAAGATACAAAAACAGAACTCACAAAATAATTGGAATACTTAAGCATAGTAAAAATGTCAAAAGTTAAGGCCAAAGGCAAATTAAACAAACGAACAATTCCCAAACCCAAAAACATAAAATGAGACAAGTCGCCAGCAACAACAACAACAACAACCATAATAATAATAATAATAACAACAGCAGCAACAACAGGCGGAGGTTAAAGGTCGAGGACAATAAAGGAGCAGTGCAACAATAACATAAAGCAGGACATTCAAAAGAATGGAAATTGGAATGGAGCGACAATTTGGATGACAAATCGAAGGGAACACAATGAACAGCATACCGAGCTAGAGTCGCGGACACAGACGCACACGAACAGAGAGTTAACGGATGAGCAGCAGAACGAGGATTCACAACTTCACAACAACGTGGCAATTGATGTGCTCCAGAACAACGACCACACGGAACAGAGCAACAACAATCGAGACGATCCGAGCAGCAGCTGTTGTGCAGGACCAGGAGTTGGAGCAGGAGCAGGAGTTGAAGCTGCAGGAGCTGCAGCAGCTGCAGGCAAGAGCTGGTGGTACAGTGTCTCATGCCAGTCAGCAGCCACTCAGCAGCCGCGCATTTGAACTCAAATCGATCTCAGATTCGGTGCGCTTCTTCTTCTCATGCCCCTCGTGCTGACATCGTTCTGGTTGAGCTTCGCCTGGCGCATGCATTAAAACATTAGCTTAAATACACACACATACACACACACACTCACACTCACACTCACACTCGCACACTGACACACACTCATACAAACACTCACACTGTAACACACACGCATGCACTGATGTACTGACTGAATGCCTCGCTGCCTAAACAACAACAACAACAACAACAACAACCAACTAACTCACTGACTGAGAGACAGGAATAAGAATTGGATAAGCAACAGAAGCTACTGAGAGAAAGAAGCAGCCGCATTACTTAACTACTTAACGCAACTGTAGCTGTAAAACATCAACTAAAACTTACTTTAAACGAACAAAGCAAAACAAAACAAAACGAAACAAAATAGATACAAAATAAAATTACATTTTTAATGCAACGCTAAAGCAACAAAACAAAGAAAACAAAACCGAAAAGATTTTAAACTAAGCAATAATTCGCACCCACGACTACCAATTAAAACCTTCCAAGCTTTTCGACTTTTCACGCACCACAACCACAACAACTACAACTACAACAACAACAACAAATTGCACCACCATGAGTGTTTCAGCAATGGATAAATTAACTAAGCTAACGCCCCGCACCCGGACGCCCCTGTTAACAATTTGGCTGGCCATAAACATGGCCCTAATCGTGCAGGATTCGGGCCCAAGGAGGAGCACCACAGTGCAATCTGCGTAAGTTTTCAAACAATTGATTGATTGATTGATTGATATGACAACTTTGTTACTCATCGGTTTGCTATTGGTTGGGATTAAAGCATACAATTAAATTAAATAACATATTATTGATTACTAGTGATCAATCTATTGATCACTTACAAGCAGAATTACTGATCAGATAATCTGGTTATCAATAAGGATACTATGGTTTATATATACATTTGCATTAAAACGATAAAAATCGATAACTCTGCTTGCTATCGGTAGCAGGCTTCAGTTTTTCAAGACTTTAGACTTTTTTTTTTTTAATTGTTGTTTTACTAATATTTGTCCTTATAAACATGATCTTAGGGAGAGAGAGGAAGAGAAAATTAATAAGAGTTCATTAAAAGAAATTTTAAAAATACTATTTTTGTATTTCTAAATGATAGAAGATGCTCGATGATAGCATGACTCCGATTATAGCATGCAGATAAATCAAAACTTTATTCACCTTGTTCATGATATTTATGATACTTTTATTCCACTTCCAACGGATTGCAAAAAGTATACAAAAACTCGCATTCTCTCATTCAATATTTAAATAACAATAAATTTATTGTCGCGACACTTTGCTGCAATGGACAACTGCAGCAGGCTCTGAGTGAGAGTGTGAGTACATCTGTGTGTGTGTGAGTGTGTGTATGTGCCCCAATGGAGTCATAGTTCACGATAATTTATGATTATACAAAAATAGTTGACTGCGAGACACTTTTCGCTGGGCCTGAAAAATGGTCAACTGGGCTAATTAGGCGCAATGACAGTTTGTTTTTGTTGGTTGCTGGTTGTTGTTAGTTGTTTGTTTCGACCAGGTCAACAGTAAATAGTACAGTAAATACTACAGCGAGGCGCCTTTTCAAATAAATGTGAGCAATTTATTAAGCCGCATTTGCATGTGGCCCAGAGCTATTAAAATGGCTAAAAAATGACAACTGGCAGGCGCAGCGCATGTAATTACCAACTAAACTAAAGCAGTAGCCGAACATACCCCTTAAGCACACAGTGAATGGGGGGGTTGTTTGGTTTTCGAAAGGTGCATGCGACATATTTGATTAGCGGGCCAACAAAAATGTCCACAATTGTGGCGTTTGCCAATGTTTTGCTTTTCCTTTTCGGGTTAACACTCATTAGGCCATATTTACGAGGCGGAGAGAGGAAGAGAGTGGGGAGTAGAGTACTCAGCATTTGCATAAGCCGCCCAGGCAGGCAATTTAAGTGAATCAAAAGGTGGGGCAGCACCTGAGAGGCGGATGGGCAACTGCCACCGAGAACTGAAAGCCGAGAACCGAGAACCAAGAACTGAGAGCCGAGAACTTGGAGCTGAGAACTGAGCGTGGAGACGTACAAATGCACGTTTATGGGCTTAGCCGATCGCGTGTGGAGCCGGCTAAAGGTGCAGGACACGGTGCCACGGAACAAATGTCGTGGAAATGTGGCAAGTGGCACGATTTAAGCACAGTTGGCTGCTTATTTGGGCCAGGCGGTGTGCCATTGGAGTTGACTTTACGCCACTTTTTCATGCAACATTGCACACAGGCACACACACTCTACCTATGCAAAACACTAAATGATGGCCTAGCGACACACACACACGTACACGGACACGGACACACACACAGATGCAGCGCGTCGCCTCCAAGAAAGGTTAAAGGCCAAAGCAACACAACGACACAATTTGGCCGCACAAAAAGAACGCCGCCTGCTGCTCACTTTAGACCCTCGACAACTTCCTGCCTGGCTGCCTGGCTGCCTGGCTGCCTGACTGCCTGGCTGGAGACTGGACACGGACTGAGCTGCCCCATGCCTCCCGCTGTGCCCCATTGTGCGCCACTTGCCACACAAGTGCGCACTTCACTTGGAATTTATTGATGGCAGATAATGCCGAAGTGCCAGCGACAAAGCAACACGACGCAGCTGACGACAGCAGCAGCAGCAGCAGCAGCAGCGAATCAATGTGTGTGTGTCTATACGTGTGCTGTGTTTGTGTGGCGCGCTGCAACGTACAGCAGAATATAACAAGTAATGGCGCTTAAGCAGGGAGTGCCCCACTAATGGATACACTGCACCCAATTTATATCTGTATATATTTATACATATATGTGTGTATGTATTTCAAGAATCAACACATACTAAAATAACTGTAAAATAGATGCTCCTAAAATCACAGAGCTATGCTTCTACAAATTTTCTTTGAAAATTGGCAAAGGCAGGTACAAAATCACAAATATAGAAAATATCGTAAAATGCTATATAAATTTTAATAAAAATGCAGAAGGAATTAATCTATATTCTATAATCTAATTCGAAATCTGTAAATGTAGAGGAACAAATATTTCCGAAGTAAATTTGATATAGCGGCCGATTTGCACTGCACCTGCACTCGATAGACATATATAAGATAAGTTTATTAACTATCAATAGATCAAGAACTTATAAGTGCTTCTCCTCTGTCTTCTGTGCACAACAAGAGTATAATACCCTGTGAAAGAGAGAGTATTATAAAAGGAATTGCTGGCTGAGACGCTGTCAGCAGCTGCGACAACAGCTCGACGTCGAGTGCCATTGAGCGTAAATTGTTGTTCCTTCACATTTTGAGGATGATTGAGAATATCCACAAAAGGGCCTGGCCACACAGCAGAGGGGAGGTAGGGTGGGCTAGGGGTCGCAGAGGTCCACTAGGTTCGCCGTTCAGACAGCCTTTGCCATTTTCCGACGCTTTTCAAATATTTAATAAAGCACAGACACGGCAGCTTTAGCCTCAGCCTTTTCTCTCTCTCTCTCTCTTCAAATGTATCTCGTAATGCAATTTTTGCTAGCCTTAGCCTGTTTGTTGGTCTCTCTTCACGTGTGTGTGTGTGTGTGTTTGTGTTCTGGGCTGTCTGTTGATGTTCATTTCGAAAATGTCAAGGACTTGTCAGAGTAATGCAATTTTTGTATGCATTTGCCACACATTTAGCTGTCACATCAATTGAATTTGATATTTGATTTTATCAGAGCACAGCTTAATGGAAAGCTTAGGCATCGTGATACCCTATAAAAAATGAATGAGTAGATAAATGTGGCACATATCTTTAAATTCTTGGTTTGATTTCTATCAAGCTTTAATCAGTTGGGAATTACAAGCAGTACGTTTAAGTAATACATCCTTTTTTCAATGCATGTATTCCATTTAAGTCGAACTCTTGTCTTGATGATTATCAAGCCTAAATTACTTGAGAATTTGAAGCACGCACAAGGTTACGAGAATTGTTTATTAATCTAGACAAGCTGTAATAAAAAATCGAAAAAGAATCTTTCCAAAGTCGAAAGTCTGACCTATATATATTATACAAGTAATGTTAGAGAATACAAATAAAGTGAGCTACTATCTATAAATAAACTCTAAACTCTTTTGTCCAAATTGTTGAGTTATTCATCATTTTGTAAAGCTTCACATTTATTTATTTGTTCGTTTAATAATGCTGTCACACCCACATAAAAATCTTTCTATTTACCACAGAAACGTGTTGGCTATGTGTGTTTGTGGGTGGGCGTGGTCAGCTGCTAACATGTTTATCCGGCCATTTTTCCTGTGCTCTCATTTTCAATGCTTCAGCTTTGGCTGCGGAATATGTTTATTTTTGTTAGGAAACGTCAAGCATCAAGTTATCACTTTATTAAAAAACGCTTAGTCACATGTTGGGTTTCACAATTGCCGCGTAAAAGTACCGAGTCACACACCCACTTACAGACACACACCCACACAAACACACTCTCGCACACAAAGAAGTCGTTTAACTGCGCAAAATAAAGGCCTTTGCCAAGTTGTGCTTATCTTGAAGCTGGCATTGCCAGCTAGACTTTTGTCTGACATGGGTGTCCCGGATTTGGAGAGCGACACACAACAGAGAGAATGAGCGAGAGGGAGCACGAGAGAGAGAGAGAGAGAGAGTGAGAAAGAGAGTTGGAGGGAAGTAGGATAGCAGTGTGCTGACTGGCAGCAAGATAATGTTCGTTTTTTTTTCGCATTTCCGCTTTGTTTTAACATAACACTTGAATTTATGCAATGGCGCGTGTCCAACGCAGCGTATACGTAATGGCACAGCGCTCCAAGTGCCACTAAAAACGACAACAGCAACAATCACAACAACAACAAAAACAACAACAACATCAGCAACGGCGATAGCAACAATCGCAACAACAACAATGGAGAGCAACCAAACAATAACAAAGATATTTCTTACATTTTCATTTGCTGGCGAGCAACATAAGTTACGTAGGGGCGTTGCCACAGGCAGGCAGGCACACACACACACACACACACATACACATACACAAACACACTTCAGATAAGACAACAACAACAAACTGTGGCCAGCTATAATATGGCGGATGGTGTTGGCATAACACTTGGCGACACGTTTTTGGACTTGGACTACACTGCGCTCGCTGCTGCGCATGACATTCCATTCTTATGGTTTGATTGTTGTTGTTGCCGTTGATGTTGCTGTTGCTGTTGCTGTTGATGTTGCTGTTGTTGTTGTGGCTGTTACAACTTTTATTGTTCTGCTGCTGCTTGAAACTTGTGCAAGCCACTTTGCAATTTTGTGGAAAAAGCGTTGCCTACTTATGCGCGCATTTATGGTTGGCAGCCTGCACTATGGAAAAAAGCGTTGCCTACTTATGAGCGCATTTATGACCGCCTGTCTGCCTGCACTGTGGAACAAATGGGAACTTATTCTGTCTAACAATTTGTGTAATGCAAAACTAAAGTTGCAGCGTAACTAGGATACAATTTTTCTTATAAGTGGAAAATAATGATACTTTTTGTATGACTTTTAAGAATGTTTTAGGAATGTGAGGCATTTTACCTCGGAAAATTCTTTATAATATACATATATTTTGTGTATCTTTAAGATGAAACATTGTTAAGTTCTTAATATAAATAATTTCTTAGCTTTTATGCTTTCCAGAAAATAAAAGAAACTTTATAACCTTTTTGGAATTTGAACAGCACTGCTACATACATATACACATACACCTTTAATAAGCACTTATCTTATTAAATTTGTTAGGCTTAAAATAACAGCAATTGTCTATAGCAACAGCTGTTAATAGAATGTAGGGTAGAAGGTCTTCTTTTAGGGTAGCTGCTGGTCGTTCATATTCAATTTTAGTGCAGCTCTGAAGGCTTAACAATAAGATAACAAGCAGTCAATTCAATTCAATATGTGTGTGCTTTCTGTATGTCTCAATAGGCAAATATTTGGACGCTGCTTCAATATTTTCGAGTGCACTCAATAACAAGTAAAACACACACAAACACACGAACGCACGCACACACATTCTGTAGCACATGTGTATGTGTGTGTATTGTGGTTGGCTGCCCTCGCGCAGCTGCATAAATAAGTTGATAAAATGTGGCATTATAATTAGTTCAGCTCATTTGCATATGACGTATACGCCACGGTCTACAGCCCTACAGCCCCACAGCCCCACAACTGTACAGCCGTACAGCCGTAGAGCCGTACGGCCACGCCCCAATTGTGACATGGTTGTCAGAGTGTGTCAGAGTGTTAAGATTAAAACAATTCTGATGGGTTTGCTGTTGGGTAAGCAAATATTGCGCATACGCAGCGGTGTACGCGAATGAAGTGCCGCCATCTTAAACTCAAATCAAATAGCAATCAAAACTTTTCCATTATCCAGCATAGGCAAAACCGCATATCAAATATTGTCTGGCCAACAAAAACAACAACAACAGCCTCTACAAAATGTTCACACATACATACATCTATATATACACATGCGTGTGTGTGTGAGTTTATTTATAAATGGGCTGCCATTTTTTGCGTCGGCTTTTGCCTTAATGCGTATACACAAAAAAACTGCGAGAGAAAAAAAGAGAGAGAGAGAGGCAAAGAGAGGGCAAGAGAGAGGTAGCGCCTGCCTGTGGTTTGATTACAGCTTACAGCTGGCTTCCAAAATTAAAAGCAATTCAGCTCTAATAATAATTGAATCACAATTTATACAAAAATTTCTAAAATTGAACAAAAAAGGAGGAAAAAGAAAAGACTAAACAAAATTTCTTGTTGAACTGCGCGCGCGCACAAAAGAAGCTCAAATTGTGTGTTTATTTGCAGGCGTAACTTTTATTAAATTGTGATTTCACTCACGCACACACACATGTGCCCACACACATACACTTGAGCAAGACAGTTAAAATGCCAACAAACGCGCTTTAATAGCACAGTTTAGCGCAGAATAGACGCAAATAAACAGAGTCATGCCAGGGACTTGCCATAAATAATACACACAAGCACACACATACTCACACACTCGCACAACACACATCACACATACATGCTCTCACATAAATAAATATATATATATATTTATATATGTTTATAGCGCTCCGGCCCGTTTGACTGTTTGACTTTGCGTGGGTGTGCACTTGGTACGAAATAAAGTAAATGTAGCACAAAGCACACACAAACTCATACACAAACACACATACACACAATACACACAAGGTATTTGTGTGCAGCAGCCTTTTCCATTTCATCCGTTTTTATACCCTGTAGCCATAAAATGTCTAACAGAAATGCCTTAATAAAGTTGTATAAATGTTGATTACAGCAAAGAGCAGGCCTATATATCATATAGCCGTGTTAGCCATGCTAGCTGACCTTGTTTATACATGTATATATCCCTTGCAGGATGCTCAAGGCCTATAGCTAGAGGAAATATAGAAATTTAGCATGTGAAGCGCTTTTTATTGCAGCAAACAGCAAAAAAGAAAGAATCTGCAAACAATTGCACTTCCATGTAAAATAAAAGTCTTATGCTAAGTAAATATAATTAAAAATTGATATGCCACAGCTATAAGAGATGTGCGTTTAATCGAATTGTTCCTTAACATTTCCTTCACAAAATATTAATTTGATATATATATCTTAATCGTAAGTTACCGTTTCATAAGGAAAGGATATTAAGTTTTTATGTATGCGTCGTATATCGAGCTGCTATGTATTACAAATTATTACATTTTTATGTTTTAATAATATTTGATAATAATTCTTATAGAACAATTTTCTGTTAATTGTGGATATTTCTTTTAATCCTCTGTTGAAAGTGAAAACTCTTGAACTTAAGGCTAAGCTTTATGATTATGATCCTTGTCTTTCTTAATCTTATGTCCTTATTATTATTAATTAAATTGTCTTTATCCCAAATATCACTCTTATTTCTCTTCCTCTTCTCATTTTTTCTACAGCACTGGCGGCGGCAGCATGTTGGGAGACGTAAACATATCCGCTATACTCGACTCCTTTAGTGTTAGTTACGACAAAAGAGTAAGACCCAATTATGGTGGTAAGTAAGAGCCCTCTATATACAGAGACATATATATATATATGAACTATGTAATACAACTAGCTGAACACACTACTTGAATGCGAGGGGCACCAACTATATATAAACTATAATGTAGCGAGACTTTAGCCTAATTATCAACTTAAAAAAACTTTAACTGACTAGCGCTATAAATCATACCAAATATACAAATATATATATATATATGTGTAACAATGCCAAACAAACTGTACGTGTTTCAGGACCTCCTGTCGAAGTCGGAGTCACCATGTATGTGCTATCAATCAGCTCGCTCTCAGAAGTGAAAATGGTACAAAACTCTATGAAAACTTTGTACCTTAAGAAATTTAAACGTTAAGCGCTCTCTCTTTGTCTCTCTCTCTCTCTCTCTCTCTCTCTCAATATATATATAACTCGCTCGCATAATCTCTGTCTCTGTTGTTGGAATTATTCTTTCTTTCTTTCTTACTTTGATCTTTCAATTCGTTTCACACACTGCTTCAGTTATAAAACAACACGTACACACAAAAAAAATCGAATTTGTAGTTCAATTTGTGTAAAAGTATTTTCTTAGGTTTTCTTCTGGCTTTTCTTTTGTGTTCTTCAGCCTTTCTTTCTACTTTCATTTATGATTTAGCTTATCTTGTTTTAACTTCTCGTAGGTTTTTCGCCAGTTAGTTTCGACTCCTCCTAGGTTTGAAGACTTTTCTTACAATTAGGTACAAAAAGTGACCAGAAGGAAAATCCTGAAAAATACATAAGAGAAAAAAAATAAAGACAACAATTTCATTTTTAGTAACTACCAAAACTAAACTTAAGATTGGCAACGCTTCTTTTTCCACCACGCTTTAATTTAGTGTGTACGAGTTTCTCTCAGTGTATATGTCGAGTAACGTTTGTTTTTCGTAATTGGTGCAGCACAAGTAATCCAACAATCCCTAACCTCAACAAATCCGCCTCTCACACACTGATTCCTCAAATATAGCCCTATATACATATAAAGAGATTCATCCAATATCTTTCCTACATATTCACGATTTCCAAAGACCACAAAATAAAAAAAAAAAAAATTTGCGATCACTTTTCATGGTGCATTTTCTTCAACCTCTTCTTCTTTTTTTATTTTCTATGGGATCACACACGCATTTATCATATACAAGGCTTTAAGATACGAATTCTCTTAACTTGCAGCTGCCAACAATTCTGAATTCTGAATTATGAACCATTCAAAGCTTTTCCAAATGGTGTGTTAAATCCGCTATCACAGCAATGAAAAAAAACGATTAATAGACAATTTTTGTTTATTATTTTATGCTAGCATTTATTATGAATATTCGAAATAGCTTTTAAATAGCTAAAAAAAAAAAAAAAAAAAAAACAATAGAAAAAATAGAAAAAATAACTCAAATAGTTGATTTGGTTTTCATTCGGCGCGTGCAACAAGACAAAAGCAAAACCCGCAGCACAATTTTGTAGAGAAAAAGAAATCAAAAAAATATTTATATATAATATTATAACGCGCACAACTGTACTTTGTATATATAATTTTGCCTATACATAAATTAAACAGCAAACAAACAGAAAAAAAATGAATAAAGAATGAAAATATTTTTGTAGGGAGCAAAGTCCTTTATGGTGTGTGTGTATCTTACTTAATAACTTTTCTAGCTACACACAATAACAACAACAACTACAATAAGAACAACAGCAAACACAACGACAACAATGACAATCAAATATTAAGCAAAAAGATACATAAAAAACACTCAATCGTCTATGTGTGTGTGTATATGTTGCAGGTCCCCCTGTGGAGGTCGGCGTCACAATGTATGTCCTCAGTATCAGTTCGGTTTCGGAAGTTCTCATGGTACATACCCAACCAAATATAAAAAAAAAAAAAAAAATTACATCAATAAAAACCATTTCCAACAACTACAAATATATATATAAAAAAAAAGAGAAAATCAACTTTTCTGTTTCTTTCAAATCAAATCGAAAAAATATATATAAAAATAAATCATATATCTTCTTAATTTAACTCTCTACCAAACTCTGTACCCCAACTCTCTCTCTCTCTCTCTCTCTCTGTCTCTCTTCTCTCTCTGTATTCTCTCTCTCTCTATCTCTCGCTTAACACACTTTTGTGTCTACACATTTTTATCATATTTAATTTCGCTTGATTTTCATTTGTTTGAATCATTTTTTGAGTTATTCATTTTCGAAACATTAAAAGCAAATTGCAAATTTCTAAATGCATATATATCCATTATACAAAATATATAAACATTATCCTAAATATATATAAACATATGTTCTAAAAACGAAACCAATTTTAACAATTAAATGTTGTGTTCTTAATTGTTTTTGCAATGCCATCAAAAGTTGACCTTCAGCCAAAATAAAGTACAGAAAATATTATTAAAAAATGTTTTTTAATTTCCAACTATTGTTATTGGAACTTTTTCCAAAAGTATTTAATACAAAATTCGTAATTATTATAAATACGTTTGCTATTTTATATTCTATGCTCTGCTCTTGCCTAAAATCAAACTCAAAAAGTTTTTCTTTAACACATTTCGCTCGACTCTTAAACTGTTCTTTTGACTGCATCTCCCATAAGCGGATTCTGTTAATTAATAATTGGGTTACATAATGCTTAACACTAATCGTACTTTATTATGGCCAAAGGCAAAGATAATCACAGCAGTCCATTAAGACGAAGGCTGCGCGCATGCGTTTTTGTTCAAAACTAAAAAAAAAAACACAAATATATAAAATATGAATGAATATGAATATGAATATGAAAATGAATATGAATAATATGAATATAGCATACTCGTACAATATATTAAAGCTCAATGTCATATGTGATATACATATATATATAAATATCTACTCAACTATAGCAAAAAGTATATAAGTGTAAAAGATACTTGTGTGTGTTTAATTTTTAACATTTCGACAGGTCGCTGAGCGCAACAAAACTTTAATTGTTTTAATTCATATTTTATTATTTTGTTCGAAATTATTACAAATTTTTATGGATTTCTGTTCATCAGCAAAAACGAAAACAAACACACAAACAATTGGAAACACACACACATTGAAAAGTCTTTTTAATTGCTTTACCACTTAAAACAAACATCATGGAAGATCTGCTTTTGACAATATTAATGTTTTCCTACCCAATTGGATAAAGATTATATATATTGAATTGGCTCCACTTAAAGCTATATATATAACACAATCCTCAATACACTTCACTCAGATTGAGGTCGATAGCGAACATCATTTGATTGGCCCCCACCCAAGAAAAATTTAAGATACGAACAGTGATTCACTTCTCAGGCACAACATACGAGACATATATGTAAATATATGTGTGTATGTGAAATCAGATACACTGTACTTAAGCACTATATATGCTACTTACACACACACACACACACACACTTTGACTGCACCGTTACAGTAGAGCTCCATGCTGGGCGGATTGACACAAGCACCTTTTGGCTTTGGCGTCAAGTCAATTGCAATCAATTGCAATCAATTGATGCGAAATAAACGTGCTTTACATAACAGTAAACACGTACACGCGATATGGGGACATCGAAAAACACGAAACATGGAACATGGAACACGGAACACGGAACAAGACCCAAATGCCCAACAACACCTACAACAACAACAATAGCAACATCCATGTAGATTCTTTCACAACAACAAAAGCAACATGCGCATTCACTTACTTTTACATAACATTCTTCGCATTGTACATTTATAAGTTTACATTTATTGTTTCTGTAAAAAAACAACAATGAAAACATAAGAACAAAACATGTATCCCTAAGATAAAATAACTAAAAGATACAAAAGTACACGAAACGAGCAAGGAATTCCCAATGCCAAGTGCGCCCGAGGTGCAAACGAATATACAGATACAAATGCTGACATAGATACACGACGGAAACACAGCTACAAATACATTCGCAAGTGTAGATACATGCATAATATATACCGATACTTTAGCTTGTGCCTATACAGATAAGATACAAAATGTAGATACAGTTACAAATGCAACTACAGATACACAACCGATAGCCAAACAGATACAGATACAAACTCAGATTACAGGTACTTTAGGTTGTAGATATCGATGCAGATACGAAGAGTGGTACAGATACAGATTTAATCCAAAACTGATATAGATACAGATTCATTTGCAGATATTTATGATACATACTGATTTAGATCTAGTTGTATCTGTAGCTCTAACGTGTATTTATCTATATCTGTATCCTTGTATTGGTGAATGACAGATACAAGATTGTATACAAATGTCTTACAGACATATATATGAACCCACATTTACATATACAAATACATTGAGAGACATATACACAAATTGTTATGGGGACATAGTTGCAGACAGGAATTAAGAAATATAGTTGTAGATACATACATACGAATTACCAAAGATACTATTGCAGGTACAAATACAGATACAAAAATCATAAATGGAAATAAACACACAACCGAGTACAAATTCAAAACCAACTTTAAAACCCCTCGCGTTTATATTTAAATATATATATAGAATTATTGATTATGACCAAGTACTAATATATATAAAATCTCTATATATACGTGGTTTACCTGAGGTACACCTATATATTACTGTCGAAACAGCTTTGAACAATTTTTACGTTTCGCTGTTTTGGAAATTTCGTTAAAGTTTTGTTTTTGGCGTGACTGTACCAAATGGAAACCAAATCTGCTAGAGTTGAACCTTAAGCCTGCAACTTAGATAAAACTTATTTAAAAATACTTGGGAATTGCATAAAGTATGTCACGAGTGCGACGGGCAATTCCTCGATCAAGTACTATAGTTTTTATATATGTAGCACAAAAGTACCTACAAGTACCTGAAGTACCAAAAAGTACCAAAAAGTACCAAAAAGTACGAAAAAGTACCTTAGCTATACGCGATTAGCACCTGCATTTTAATTTTATTTTATTTTAAGATACAAGATACGAATTGTGTGTACCCAAAAGGAAAATGAAACCCAATCCAATAGCAACACACACATACACCCACACACAGACACAGCTCGCCTGCTCAACTGTACCATGACAAAAACCTCAGTTCCCATATCCAAGAACCGCTCCGCCTCGCCTCCGAACCGCTTCCTCAATTATATATCTACTTTATAGAACGCTTTAGCTTTAAAAAGGCACCAAGAGCCAAGCCGAAAACCGAGCTAAAAGCAAGCCAAAAATCAAGCCAAGCCTAGCTAGCAAATTTAAGATCTCCCTCTATCTCTCTCTATATTTCGCTCTCTCTCTCTCTCTCTCTTTCTCTGTGTATGTACAAATGAATTACTTACAGTCATTTGCCTTAGCGTTAGTTAAGAACTAAACTTAAAATAAGTAACTAATCTTTTCTCTAGTAAACAGAATATCTCTAAACTACTTCACATCACAGCAAATCAAACAATTTGTGAGAGGTTTCTGAACTGCTTAACTGTATATAAGCTTACTTATAGTTATTTCGATTCTTTTGAGCTTTCTTTAAGATTTTGTTATTTCGTTATTTATTTCTTAACTTAAGTTGTTTGTTTTTCGGTTTTTGGTTTATATTAAGACATTAAAGCTGCCCCACAAATTGTTCATTTGATGTCTTTGCATGCCCTGAAATTTTAAATGTATATTTACCCTTTACCCCCACCCCTGAAGAACCCCCCTCCATGTCCATATATTGTTTACCAACTGTTGCACGATATTGTTAACAAATTTCCTACTTTACTTTTTGTATCACCAAAAAAAAAAAATCAATTTTCTTTATGTGTGTATTGTAAAGCGCATTTATTATTTTCATAATTAGAAAAACTCTATGTATAATATATGATAATGTTTCAATCTGTGCGAATATTTTCCCTCATTTCAACAATTCTTACAAAAACTTTCTTAAGCTTTCTTTTCAAAATATATCTGAGAAATGTTTTATTTGTTTCAATAATCTTATGTTTCCTAAATAATACTTAGTTCTAAGTGCTATCAAGTTTACTAATAAGAAACAAACATCTCTTTTTGCTCCCATTTTGTAATCGAAATCGAAATCGATATCGAAATATCGATAAACAAATATACGTATATACGAACATGGTATAGGACTTTACATTGGATTTTTACTTTCGTCAATTTTGGACCGATCCTCGTTTAGCGTATAGAAAACGACCTGGTGTAGAAACACTATCGGTTGGATCAGAATTCATAAAGAATATTTGGGTACCTGACACCTTTTTTGTAAATGAAAAACAATCATATTTTCACATTGCAACAACCAGTAATGAATTCATTCGCGTGCATCATTCTGGATCGATAACAAGAAGTATTAGGTAAAAATCAACTATCTTCAGCAAATTCAAATTTCGAAATGCAATTTTACAATTTTTTTACAACTCTATATGTGTATGTGTAACTAACTTAACAAAAAACAAAATTAACAAAAAATTAATAATAACTATGTACTGCGAATAGTTGAAAAACTATTTACTAACAAATTTGTTTTGTGTTCCAATTATTTCTTAACCCTTTTTGCAACTTTGTACTGTTTTTGATGTGTGTGTATAAATGGATGTTGTAATTTACTAAACCAAAAAAAAAAAAAACAAAAAAAAAAACCAATATTATATCGAAAATGAAACGAAAAGTTCAACAAAATGAAAAACAGTTTTCAATCAAGTGAGTTCAATTGGCAAAAAGTGAAAAGCGAATCGAAAGTTGGCGACATATATCAATATTCCGAGCGTTACAATCAGAAATCTGTTTTGCACATTTCATAGCTACCTTACAATGAAGTTTGCAAAAGCCCCCAAACCAAAAAAATAACTATTAGCCATACAGGCGGGACATTTAGAACAGTTTCGAACACAAACTCAAGCGGCTGGTCACACTCGACTTCTTATCAGTCGCATTCCCTCTCTCTCTCTCTCTCTCTCTCTCTCTCTCTCTCTCTCTCTCTGTCGCTCTTGAGAAGAGATGTGCATGATTAGTCTTTATATTTGCATGCGATCGAGGGTGATGGCAATTAATCTGTTATACTTGCCTTAACCTAAGTAAAAAGAAATAATCGCGAGCGAGACATCCTTTACAATTGCTCTCTTCAATATAAGTAACGAAAAGGTACGCGCGATAGATTCAACCTTACGTGTGATCAAGGGTGATGGCACTAAACACAATTGCTCTCTCTTATACTTACACTCACTTTCTTAAGTGAAGAGAAGTAATAACCAGAGCGACGTGCTTAATCATTATACGATTGCTCTCTTCAATATAAGTAAAGAGAGTAATGGCACTATTTACAACTACTCTCTTATACTTACTTATATTTAAGTGAAGAGATATGTTTAAATCTTATAAAATTCTCTCTTTATTATAAGAGAAAAGAGGTAATCATTTTGTTTACGTGTGATCGAGGGTGATGGCACTACTACTCTCTTAAATATAAGTATGTTCCGTTTGTCACGTAAAAACTCTGTTTTTATTGAGAACAATAAAGGGGAAGGGTATAACAACGTTGCCACGCTTATGGCTTTTGCCTAATATGATTGGTTAGGAAATGAGAAGGGGAAATCTTTTGCACACCAACACAAGCACCCACTTCTGTATGTATAAGAATTTATACGCTTGTGTGCTCAAATGTCCTGCGTGTGTATTAAATGAGAGGGGAATGGGAAAGGAAATTGCTTGCACACTTGCATTAAATTAAGTATAAGTCCCAGCTGCCTCTTGTACCAAGGGCTGTAAATGTGAACGGACTAAATAGAAGAGCAACAGCAATGTGTTAAGCAACGAGTTTTTGAATAATTGTACCAGCTTTAATTGTGAACCAACTAATTGAAGAGTACCAATCTTATACGTATTGTGTCCAACCACTATTTTTGCTACAAGTACCTAAAAGCGTACCAATAGCGATTCGGAACTTGGAAATTTACAGTGGGTCCAGCCGCATAAATTGTTCGTGTTGAAAAAGCTTGATCTTAGTGTCCTTTCTATATGCCTTATGGTTAGTGTCCAAAAGAAACTTAGACAAAAGAAACAATAGGAAAAAGGTTACCAGTTGCAGTGTCTCACGTGTCTTTTACACCGCAAAAAGGTTGCACTGGTCGCAGTAGCTACTGTAGCTACTGGGCATACAATTTTCTACTACCTTTAAACGAAGAATCTGTCCAAAATGCAGCCAATCTACCAGCAGCAGCAGCAACAGCCGCAACGACTGAAACTCAACCAAAACTTAAACTATATATGCCTTATGTATGCGTAGTATTTAGGTTCACAAACCTCATGTTTAAAACCCTGCGCCACTCGCCTCACTATCTACAATAAAATACCAAATGCCACTCGTAACTCTCACTTACAAATACAAAATGTTGTTATAATAATGAATGTTAACTCATAACCAATTGAACTCGCTCTACTAGAACAAAAAATATATATACTAAATATTATATAAAAAACAAAAACCAAAAAAACAAAAAAAGAACTTGCCTTCCCCAAACCCTAACCTAAATGTCGTAAATTATTTGTTTCTCCTCTGCTTATTTGATTGTTGTATCCATTAGCTGTGTTTCATTCGCTTCAACTCTTCCAAATCTTACTAATCGTATTCTTCTTGTATTAACTTCCTCCACGAAACAAAAAAAAAAAAAAAACACCATATATGAAAACTTTACAGATTGACCATCACAGCATCGTGTCCGATGAACCTGCAATACTTCCCAATGGATCGGCAGCTATGCCACATAGAGATCGAGAGCTGTAAGTACTATGGATAATTATACTACTATTCAGATTTCAAATCAAATTCAAAGAAGGCAAAACAAAAAAAGAAGAAAATCAATTATGACTCAAACAAAAATTGTAAATGTATATCGATATGTATCGATAAGAAATGAACTCATTCAGAATATAAAGCACCTTAAAGTGGCCAAAGCAAAGTGCCGATGTGCTTGGTTTAGTGTTGGCTAACGGTCCACTGCCCACCGATAAGCTGGATCGATAATTATCGATTGCATTGCTCATTTTAGATTAACGTAGCCCCCAACTAATTGCATCCGCACCAAAATTTGGCCACTTTACTTAAGGCCTCCCGCTGTTTGTTCAGTGTGGGCAGAAAAATTGAAAAGAAAATAAATTTTTAAAAAAATAGTGTCGATAAACGCAAGCAAATTGTAAGTCAACTAACACAGAGAACACGAACTAATAATAATATAGAAAAAAAAAAAAAAAATAATAAAATAAAAAATAGATACCAGCAGCCGTTTATGTACTGTAAAAGAATACATTTCGAAGTTCAAGTCAGGTTTTTTCTCTCGTTTTCCTTACTTATGTTTTACGAAATTGGGCACTGAAAAAAACAAAAATTGAACATTGTTTAGTTTTGCTTTTATATATACATATATTGTTACAGAGTTAGCTGGTGTTATATACATATACATATATACATATTTCCCAGTTATGATTTTCGGGACCATTTTGCACAGCCGTCGAATCAGTTTTAATCAAAAAAAGAAACAAAACAACAGTAACAGTTTATTTAATTGAACGATTTATCCTGCAGCATATATGTATGACTCTTTTTACTCTCATGTTTCATCCATGTGCCCCAACAACAAATCTCCCAGCTTAACAACAGTTATGCACATATATATAGCACACACTATATATATTTGTATAACGCTAAGCCAAAAGAATTCATTAGATTGGTTGGTTTTCGGTCGCCTTCTCACTTACAGCAACCGCAGAAGGCTCCTGATATAGATCGATCCTCTTGAACTGAGATGAAAAATAATCTAATTATAGTATAATATAGAGAATATGTCTATTCAAATAAATGAACAATTCAATGTGTAACGAAATCCCTACAGCACGCTTTTACACACAAAAACAAAGATCCAGAAACAAACACACATAGACACACACACACACACACACACACACACACACACACACACACACACACACACACACACACACACACACACACGGAAAGCAAAACCCTATGTAAATACATTTGAAATATGTTAAAATTCTTTGTCACACTTAGCTTAGCTTATATAAGGTCTAAACTTAAGATATATGTAAACACCCAGTGAGAAAAAGCAAAAACAACAACTAAATGTTACTAATCGAACCACCCTTCACAAACAAACAACAAACAAACAACAATTACAATAATTAATTAACTACCGCCCCCTTTTTGCAACAACAACAACAACTACTTCTACTGCTACAACAACAACAACCCCATCCAGTTGGCTATACGATGCGCGATATCCGATATTTCTGGAAAAACGGACTGAGTAGTGTGGGAATGAGCAGTGAGGTGGAACTGCCCCAGTTCCGCGTTTTGGGCCACAGACAGAGGGCGACCGAAATAAACCTAACCACAGGTACCCTCCATACATTACAAATTCATACCAGACTCCAAAACAAAAAAAAAAACCAAAAAAAAAAAACAAAAAACAAAAAGAAAGTCTACAAACTACCCAACATTGTGAATGAACCACATATAAACATTTTCTTTGTTGTAACAAAATACACTTTTTCATTTTTCATTTACTTTCATATTACGTAATCTCTTTTGATTTCCTTTTACTCTCATAAAAGGGTCTTATAGCGCATCTATCTCTCTCTATATATCTCTCTCTCTCTCTCTCTCTCTCTCTCTCTCTCTCTCTTTCTGTCTCTCTCTATATATAAATATATATATATTATATATTAAACATACCAAACAACATGCACATTTTCGTTTAGTTTTGTGTTCACCTATATCGAGTGCTAACTGTAACTTGTTCTACTAACTAAAAATATATATATAATATACATATATATATATATATACATTTATATATCTTGTGTTTCGAGTGTCCTCTACTAACCTCTGTTGTGCCTTCATTATTTGTTTAAACAATCGAAATCCAGCAGTTGTAGTCCAGTGTTAGAAAGCGTTGCTTAGGCGTGTTGCGAGTGTTCGTTAACTCTCCAATTTGTGTTTTACTTTCCCTTTTTTATTGTTCAGCTGCAGTTTTTTAGCGCATTTGCTTGGGTAGGCTAAACAACAACAACAACAAACTATTTTATAAATCTTAAATATAAATATATATATACCATAAACCATATATCAGATATATATTTTATACAGAAAACACAAGAGCACCAATTTCTGCCATTTTAAGTGCTTAAGTGAGAAAAAAATAATAATAATAATAATAATAATAATAATAACTACTGCCAATAAGAACAAACAGTAGCTTTAAGATTAGCTTAAAATAAATCCAAACATTGTAATATACATATTGTAACATATATAACTCTATATATATACATACATATATATAATGATGTGAATCAAAAAATATATTTGACAACACTTTAAGCAACAAGTTCTGAATGAGACTATTAATTAAAATTTAAAAAGAAAACAAAAATAAATAAATGAAAACATTTGAAAAATTGTATAAACAAAAATTTGATAAAAACAATGAAATAATGAAACAATGAAATTCTTTTTTTTGCCAATTATTAATAGTCTCACGAAATGTATTTTTTGTTTTGTGCATATTTTTCGTCAAATGAACCACAACGCCGAACCACTCCGAACCAACCGCCGAACCACTTCGAAAACAAATGAAAAACCAAAAAAATCAAATCAAATCAAATCAAACAATCAACTCAAAAACTGAACAACGTTGAAATCTGTTCAACCATTACAAATACTATATGCATACATATATATTTATATATATACATACATATACCATGTATATATAGTCGGCTACACGATGCGTGACATACGCTATAAATGGAACGAAGGTCCTAACTCGGTTGGTGTCTCGAGCGAAGTTTCGCTGCCCCAATTTAAGGTCCTGGGTCATCGGCAAAGGGCAATGGAGATCAGTCTTACCACAGGTACCTGTAGACGGTTACCGATTTTTTTCAAACTTTACTTTTAACTTTAACTTTACATATATATCAATATATATATACATACATATATACATACCTATTTATATTTACCTTTACCTACACACACACACACACTCATACACATTGTATGTATATACAAAATAGTGCTGATGACGACCTGTATCTATACTTATATACACATATACATATATATATATATTGATGATATATATATACCGATATATGTTTTCCATTTTCAGTTTCGATTAGTTGCTTAACATATTTTCAGTCAACAAAATATTTTTATAAAGCACCCGTATACTACTTCATCTAACTAGAACGAAAGTCGGGCTTAAAGCTATATAGCATATAAACCTGCTATAACTTTGCTGAGGGGTACAACTGAACATTAAGATTAATGCATGTATTTAAGCATAATAGTTTGCCTTCTCTCAACTGAATTCAATTGAAGCTGATATTATCAGCAAATCGAGATAGAAGTTAGTGCTTCGGTGTATCGAAGAGTATATATCTTTGCAGATATGCTATATCTGAAAATTGATCAGGATTGTATATAAAGTGAGTTAGCTTCTTGGTTGGATTATGTTTTATATATATATGTGAGCTATAGCTGGAAAAAAAGATATCAAATAAGTTTTCTTCATTCGAGAGCGACTCATAAAATTTATAAATTTCAAATTTTTTTATTTCAAATCCAATACAGATACAGATACAGAGTGCAACTGCAAGGATATATACCACATAGCAAAGGCATTTGTAGACCTAGATATAGCAAGAAGAAGACAAAAATAAACATCTATCGATATAAGAGCAAGAATAATGCATGTTAAGCTGTCTGAATTTATTTTTCTGTTAATTCCATGAGTTAATTTCTTCAAGTTGATTTTGACTTTGTTTTAACTTTCATTTCGTCATTAGTTCATAAACAAAATTAATTGATTGGCAATGCCAAATCGAATCAAAATCGCAATTTAAATCAATCAACAACTTTTTCATCCAACATCAAAATAAGAACAAAAAGTAAACAAAATGAAAAAATATATGAATTGAACAAAAAAATACAAATGCGAATTAAACTAAAATTGACTTTGTGATAGAAATCATTTAAAATAGAAAACAAAATATATGCAAAATAAAAACTTATATATCTTTTATATAACTAACTGAACACCAATACAAACAAATAATAGCGATGCTTAACTTTATATGGCTTTTGTACTTAGATAATCATCCTTTCGATTTATGCCTGGCATTCAAACTCGTACAAATTATATATTCTATTTTTTTAATACACACATACACATACATACATACATACATACATATAATTAACTAGTCACATTTAGTTTTACTATTAAAAAATACTAAAATGCCAAAATTGAAAACGCTATCGAAAATTCATGAACCCAAACAACAGCAACAACAATCACATTAATATTGTAAAAAGAAAAACCAAAAATACACAACAACAACAACAACTATTTTTAAAAATATTGCAATTCATTTAAATCAAAACAAACAATCAACAAATTAATAGAATCTTAAAACTTAAACTAAAACTAAAATCCATTTCTTTCAATAATTAGCAGAAGCAAGCAACAAAATCTTATAAAAAGGAACAAAATATATAATTAAATATATAAAACAGATATCAAAGAAATATATATACAAGACGCCCTCCCAAGCATGCTCTCATCTTTAAAAAAAATCAATTGATAATTTTAATCCTTCCAACAAATATAAATATATATATAAATAATATATATATATATATATATATATTTACTATAAACAAATTCTTGCAGGCCAAAATTTAATTGCGCCTTAGGCTAGCTCTCGCTCTCTCTATCGCTCTCTCTTTCGCTCAATCTCCTGCTCATGTTAACTTTTATTTCCTTTTTTAACTATCCTTAGTTAGTAATATTATTAAATATCCTTAACAAGTTTGAAGTCTAGTAAGTCTAATTAGCACTAAACACAACTTTGATAATAACTAGAGATATATTATATATAGCCCATATCATCATGTTTCGTTACTCGATTTTGCTTTATAATCTACTAATACTACATACACTGTGAGAAATAGTCAGGCATATGTTACGAATTGCATTGAAAAAAATTTCCAAATTTCTTTAACTCTCCCGTTAATTAATTAAGTAACTACATACTTGATGATTTCTCTGCGTGTACATATATATTGCATTACTTATACACTCATACATACCTACATTGCTCAATAATGGAGGCGTTGTTATCGAATCTATCGAATAATATCGTGCAGGCAACCTAAAAATTCCTTCAGTTCAATGCGCTCATCTTTTATGAAAATGCTTGATTTATATATCCATTTTTTTCTTTATTTAGCTTTAATTTTATTTATATATATTTTTTAACTGTTATTAATATATAAAATTAATTGTTAAAAAAAAAAAGATAAAATTAAATTAAGAATCAATGCGAAATAATTACTAATCAAATATTTACTCTCTGCTCTCTTTTGCTCTTTTTCTTCCACCAAACTCGAACAAAAATGTGCAAAAAATACCGTAAATACCGTAAATACCGAAATTGAAAAATTGAAAAATTGTTTTGTTTTATTACTTGTCAAACTAATGAAATGATCGGTAATCGATGATCGATGATCGATAAACAGGGAACTACTCGCGACTAGCATGCGAAATACAATTCGTACGCTCGATGGGCTATTACCTTATACAAATCTACATACCCTCTGGACTGATCGTTATTATATCATGGGTATCATTTTGGCTCAATCGCAATGCAACGCCGGCGCGTGTGGCGCTCGGTGTGACAACCGTGTTGACAATGACCACATTGATGTCGTCAACAAATGCGGCCCTGCCAAAGATTTCGTACGTCAAGTCGATTGACGTCTATCTGGGAACATGCTTCGTTATGGTCTTTGCCAGTCTACTGGGTAAACAAAATCTAGCGACAACCAATTCAAACACACATACTATTACAAACACATACTCTCGATTCCAATTCCAAGTAGCCAAATATACAATTACAAATATATATATATATTTAACTATATATATTCACATTATTCAGCACCACACACACACTTACACACACACACAAGCATCATCTAGACGACACACATATACCCTATAACTATTTTGTGTGTTGCTTTATTTCTCAAATTTAACTCTATATATTATTTATTCTTTGTAATTTTTTATTTATCTTGGCCAAAGGCTCGCGAACCAGCCGAAAAGCCAATCTTAACTCTCCAAAAACACTTCGCTTAGCGTTTTGCAGCAAACCAACCAAATAAAAAAAACAACCAAAAACAACAACAAATTTCCACAAATACAAATACACCTTCTATCAACAGTCTTATCATTTTTACAGCCAACAAAAAAAAAAAAAAAAAAATAGAAACACAAACGAAATTCAAGTAAAATTTGTAAATAATTTTACTTGTATTTTGTACAACTTTTTGCGTAGTTCCAAAAAAAAAAAAAAGAAAAAAATATATATACCATATATTTATATATGCTTGAACTATATTTCAAGGAGTACATAAGGCTTTTGTCTATTCAAAATTTGAGAAATTTCAAATGCTCTACGAATATATTTCAAGCACTTATACTACAGTCCAGTCCAATGCTCTAACTTTAACTTTCTCTCTTAAAATCCTAACATCTTAAGCAACAACTCACACTTTTTACCTACAAAAAACTCTCAGGTCAACAATGAAAAAAAAAAAAGAAAACTAAAAGAAAAAAATCTCTTTTTTCGTATTTGTATGTTATTGTTAATTTTTCTATACAAAGAAAAACATTGCAACTATCATCCAAAGAAAATGTATGCAAATTCATAGATATGCGCTCCTGAACAGTAAGGGCCACAAAGTTTCCAAGCGAAAAGTTTTGCACACACACACGCCCACACACACACACTCAACTACACCAACACACACACACATGCACTCAGTACAGTTAGTTAATACACCTGCAGAGCTTTTAGTATACCCAACAAAAATCGAAGCATGCTTCTGCAAAAACAATAATACCAAAAAGAATATATGCCAAAAATTATTTTAGCCTATTAGCTTTACTCGTACTTGTATTTTCGTAGACGCCTCAGGTTGACATTGTGTTCCCTAAAAAAATACAAAAAATGCCAAAAATACCAAAAAATACCACAAAAATACAAAAAGTTAATGAAAATGAATGAATTTTTTCATCATGACAACTGCATAGAGAATGCACATGAGCGAACACACATTTCAACCTGCAATGGTACCCAGATATTAATATACGCCCAGCTTCCACTCAAAACGCAAAGCCTACGAACCAGCCTACAACTAAAGCTACTCAACATACATACCAAGAAATTCTTAAAATACCAAAAAATACCATAAAATATGCAATAATCAGAATCAAAAACAAAACGCAATACAACGAACCTTGAAATCTCCAGCCCAGGGGTACGAGCTAAAAACCGAGCGCATAAAATATATATATTTATATATATATGAAAAAAATACCAGCATGCCTTGCGTCACACCTGGCTTGAGTCGCGATTGAATTGAATATAATATATAGAAAGAAAATACACTACACTGTATATAGACTTCAAGAAGAAGACGACCATCCCTAGCCGAAGAGCCAGCATCGAGCCTCAAAAAAAGATACATATATATATAATAAGTATATACATCTATACAGATATATATACCATAACATTTGGCTTGTCAAGTTTGCGTCATTTGAATGTGTGTCCCAAACATGACAAGCACAATTGTAAATACCAAGTCACAATATATCTACGATTTTGAGGTTAGGTAAGATATGTTAGTTGTACTCTATCCAAATCTATTACAGCTAAGGCGCTTTGGAACTGGGTAAGTAGAACCTGTTTCGTTCAAATGTTCTATGAAACTATTTACTCAACCAAACAACCCCTATCCAAATATTAAATATCAAATCAGTTCGTCGAGTGCTAATAGATCATGCCTTATATAATGCTTAAGTGTAGGATCTTCTGGAACCCCCCACATATATATATATACTACTACCCCATGCATGTCTGTTCCATTTAAGGATTACAACAACAATACAAACCGAAACGAAAAGCTGGGAAATTGTGTGTGTGTTATTCCCCCGTCTTCCCCCTCCCTCAACCCCTTACCAGAGGCGATTTGTTCAATGAATTTGCATTTGAGGCACGCACATCAACATTTTCCTTGAATGATGGTTTCTCAGACTGCAGATATAAAAAATTTTATACATAAATCATTTGGCTAACAAATTAACCTGTTTTTTTTGTGTTTTTTTTTTCGTGTATATTCGTTCACTCATTTCGAAACACCAACAACAACAATTACAACAACAGCAACAACAAACAAACAGCAACAATAACATTTGCAGCAGACAGACAGAGATACTGACAAGCACACACACATACGCACACGCTCACACTAACACATACACACATACACACATACACACAAACACACACACACACACACAAACAAGCACTCACACACACGCACACCAGCATTTAGCCGTTACACCTTTATTGCTTTCTATCTATCTTTCTCTGTCTGCATTTACCTCTCTATTACACTCTCTCTCTCTCTCTCACACACACACACACACACACACACAGACACACTACACTTGCTTTTTCACAGTATTTTTTGTTGCTTGGCTAACGAACAGAATATGAAATTTATTCAATTTTTATTTAACAACCAACTACAACAACAACAATAACAACACACACAAGTGACGTTGATTATTTATACCCTGTACCCTAGAAATGTGCAAAATTGGCATGCTCGGCCACTAGAATCACATCGAAAAAACTCAATACTCTGTCTTTATGCCTAAACTCTGGGAAATTGATCAGATCATTTTATATTCTATGTGTTTCACATTTCTATGTGGATATATTAAAACCGTAACTTAAGGGTAGGATACAAAAGTTACACTTCGATAAGATTACTATAGGGTAGAAAGAGAGAATTATGTAGATTTTTCCGTTCACATTTATCCGAAATTAACATAAGATATAAAAAGCGATGAGGATTCCTTATTTCTATACATAATACCGCACGTCCGATTTATTTTCTGCTTTCCTGATATCTCTCTCTCTCTCTATCCCTTTTATAAATAATTTCCAGGCAAACATCAAGAAATGCCTATAGCTAAATCTAAGCGCGGTACAGGGTATCGACCAGTCGAGCACTCTCGACTGCCTTTTTACCTGTAGTGCTTACCCCCAACCCCTAAGCCAACCCACTTTTGATTTGATAAGCCGCCCAGAAAACAAATTCATGTACATATATTAACATATATCAAAATTTTATGATTCACCAACTTCTTTTTCTATTAATCTTTCTTCATGATAATATACATATATACAAATTGCATAAGCTGTACATATATATGCATATACGAATATGTATGCGTACATGCGTACAGCTACAAATGAATGCTAAAAAAATTAATATGTTCCAAAATCGCTCCATTTTCCCCCCATTAACGTTCCAAACCGTACTTCAAAATTACAAAAACTGTGCAACAATCCAACTAATGACAACAACTACAACAATTACAACAACAACTACAACTACAACAACAACCACCAACAATTCAAATCAATTCAACAATATCATCAATAAATCTCATCTGGAACGTGGACTTGAATCAAAATTTTGTTGTACATCCGCATTAAAAACAAAAAAAATCCCCTCTATGAGAACCCCCTTTCACACACTACGTACCGCCCGCAACCTCGTCCGTAACCGAATCATAATCAAAATTATCAACAATCGCAATCAATTCTTACAAAACTGACTCAATTCGAAACTGTATCCAATATCCAAATATATATCATATCGCAATCGTAGAATACGCCACCGTCGGCTATATGGCAAAACGAATTCAAATGCGAAAACAAAGATTTATGGCGATCCAAAAGATAGCTGAGCAGAAAAAGCAACAGTTAGATGGCGGCGTGCAGCAGCAGGCCAATCCGAATCCGAATGTCGGAGGCGGACCTGGTCCGGAGCATGGACATGGGCATGGTCACCATGCCCACAGCCATGGTCATCCGCATGCGCCGAAACAAACAGTGAGTAACCGCCCAATCGGCTTTGCAAATATCCAACAAAACGTTGGTACGCGCGGTTGCTCGATAGTGGGACCCTTGTTCCAGGAGGTGAGATTCAAGGTCCACGACCCGAAGGCACACTCCAAGGGCGGCACTCTGGAGAATACGGTGAATGGCGGACGTGGCGGCCCCCAGTCCCACGGACCCGGCCCACAGCCAGGCGGACCCGGCGGTCCCGGCGGCGGAGGCGGCGGTGGTGGCGGCGGCGGTGGAGGCGGACCGCCCGACGCTGGCGGCGATCCGGAGGCCGCAGTGCCAGCACATCTCCTACACCCCGGCAAAGTAAAAAAGGTAAGTTAATAGGAGTACATCAAAAGTATCTCCAAATGGTTCTCAGTATTATTCTTAGGTATTATTTGGTACTTACGTTTATCTCTTTCTATCTCTATTTAATGATGTAATATATGATATGATGATCATATCATTTTACTTTCCCAATAAGTAAAAAGTGGATATTCCGAGAAAGTTAAGCATAACTTAAGTACAAACCGTTTGGGATTTCCAATATTAGTAAAGCTCAATTTTCAACGAAATATGCTGCATTTTCTCTATACATATGCATTTAATTAAATATTTTCTTATTAATCTATGAATCGTAAACTATTTCATTTTTGTTTTCATTCAAAAAAAAAAGGAAGATAGATCCTAAGTACCCCACTTTTTTGTTTCCAACTTTCATTCCATATTTTAGCTTTACTTTATGCGAAGTTTTGATCTGTGATACTTACATACATTTATATTTTGTATATGCTACCCTCCCGCAGGACATTAACAAATTGCTGGGTATCACGCCCTCGGATATCGACAAATACTCGCGCATTGTGTTTCCCGTGTGCTTCGTTTGCTTCAATCTGATGTACTGGATCATCTACCTGCACGTGAGCGATGTCGTGGCCGACGATCTTGTCCTGCTCGGAGAGGAATAAGCGGCCACGCCCCCCAAGGAGGCGGACGGCAATATGTTAGAAGGAGATAAAGAGAGAGAGAACAGCGCACAAGAGAGTTAAACTGTGCAACGCGCTGAAAAACAACAAAAATAAAAGTAAAAAACGAAAAATAAAAAAAAAAAAATACGATGATTAACCAAAAGTAATTTTAACTAGAAATATGGCAAAATGCAAATGCAACATATTATTGTTAAATACTAAAAATAAAAACAAAAAGAATTAAAAGACACACATATTACGGACGGGAGCGAAGAATATTGTTAAATAGATTTACGCAAACTAAAGAAGTAATATATAAAAATTATATATAAGAAGAAGAAGAAGAAGTGCAACAACACGATGAATAATCAAAAGCAGCAGCATAGCAAAAAGTAGAAAACAATATAAAGCCAGGAAGAGAAAGCAGCAAATTAATAATTATAAATATATTAAAAAAAAAGCAAAATGATAATGTTTAAAGAACAAAGATTTAAGCTAAAGAAAACAAATAGCAACAACAAAATAATAAAAAGCAAGAGCACAGTCAACAACAAATTAATTTCAGACTCACATATTTCCAACCTTTAAGACACCCGATGCAATTAAATATAGAACATAACCTATTAAAATGTAAAAGAAGCAAAGAAAAATGGTTTGAAGAGTTTTTTAAACTAATTTCCATTACTTTGAAACGTTTTCATACCCTGAACTGTCCATTGAAAATGTGCTTAAAGAACCCTTTTTTATTATTATAAGTATTAGTTTTCACCGTCTGTCCGTCTCTCTATATATATTCTTATAGACTTAAATTATCTGCCCCATTGCTTTTATCAATAATAATTGAATTGCGTATTTCGTTTTTTTAGCCTAACTCAAAGACTTTAATAAATACCGACCTCGAATTTAGTATATAGATTCTATTGATCCAAAACTTATATATTTTAAGGTATCTCGCCCCTTGTATAGCTAGAAGACTAAAAAAGAGCTAGAGTTATCATATTGAAAGAGAGGGCATACTCACAAATAACAGAAATATCTGCTGATATCTCCACTCAATGCGGTTCGGGGTATCTGCTAGTCGTGCACACCCGATTAGAGCACTCCTACTCGTTTACTTTGCCATTACTTCCCTTAAGCAGACAGTCAAACGGTCTTCCTTAATTTAGGCGAAAAGAAAACTTAATTTAGTTTATGGTTTATGAAACCCCATTCAATCCAAAATTTATTCTATATCCGCACTTCATCTATACAACCCATGATATGTTTCTTGATTTCTCAAAACTGAACACTTTTTAGCGCTTCCAAGAAAAATGGCCAAATTTTGTAGGAAATGTAAAACAACAAATTGTGCAATTTAATCAAATCATTTAATTTAAAGCAAATTAAAAATGAAAATAAAAATCTAAACTACTCGACCATAAAATCTATAAAAAAAAAAAACAAAAGAAGAAATTATAAAATATACAAAAGAATTTTTAAGTAATTTGCACATGAAAATTATACAAAATAAAACGACTTTAAAGGCACCTTTTGTAAGGAAAGGCATCGGACATATACATATATACGTGTATATATATGATGCAAATGCATAAATAGTTGATATATAATACGATTTTGAATGAAATTGATTTTAGTTTTACCAATTTTATAAAAACATGAAAAACATGTACTAATGCAAGCCGAAAATAAATATTTTAATTGCACTCTAACTAAATCCAATAGACGAGTTACGAATCGAAATAGAGATACATATATATATATATATACGTATATCTATATAGATATATATGTACACAAACTTGAATGAAAAACTGCCTAAAAGAAGAAATTAGAATCTAAGGAACACAAATAGTAAATTAGTGGATAGTTTAATTGGGGTGGGGGAAAAGTTTATAAGGAATTATTTTCGAAATTGTAAATAAAATTTAAAGCAGATGATGAAACACACAAATGTAGGAGCAAAAACTTCGCAAAAAGTAAATATAATTAAACAATTAATAACAAAATAAATTAGTTAATGTAATTGACAACTAGTTAAATGCAAAATATAAACCAAAGACACAAATTCAAGCAGTCAATAAATAAATAAATCTAGCAGATAAACAAACATATAAACGATGCACCATTTAAGCTTAGTACACACACACATTCGAACACACACACACACACACACACACACACACAGACAGACGACATTTATTTGAAGTTTTGGTAAAGTTCCTTAATAATTTTAGTTTGTGAATACCAAAACCTAGCACAAAAACTGACTAAATTTAAAAATCAAAAACCAAATACTATATCATCGTAAATTTTTCATTTCCTAGCTATGGTAAGAAGAAGAATCTGAAGAGGCAGCAGCGTTTTTTTGTACAGTTAGGCTGAGGTTTATTTACACACATATATATATATATATATATGCTGATGTATACACCACATGAGTAGCATCTAAAAGAATTATGTATATGTATTAGGTATATGGTATATAGACACAGATACACACACCAACAGACACACACACTAGACACACAGATGTACATATGATATGCATATGTGTGTATGGATGTACTTTATGCAATGAGTATATACAATAACATAACGTATTTAAGCACCTATATGTAGCACGAGTTTTTTATATGTAAACCAAAATAAGCAGAAGAAAACCCAATTAATTTTATATATATATGTGCTAAATGTACTCCCATAATAAGGTACACAGGCAGAATAAGCTAAATACAAATAATGAAAAAAAAACACACAATTCTAGGCGCAAGACTGTCGATAAAATGAGGAATATAATATATATATATATACTTATATGTATCTAGATATCATGATGTGTAAGTCAGTCAACAAGGTCAGCAAAAAATACCCTATACATACACTTAACCTTACATAACCTAACTAATAATAATCAGAAAGCAAGAACAAAAAGCGAAAATTACTTTATTAACTTTCTAGACAAAAACAAACACACACTCACACACACACACACTCTTTCTTATAGACGGAGTTAAGAGCAACTTTTACCTAGATTTTGTACAGTTGAGCCCAGGAGGATTTGACAAAAAGCAACTGCAATTGATTTACACAAATTAAATAAATAATATAAATAAAAGAATGAAAAGAAAATAAGTAAAATTTAAATTAAGGTACACACAAGTTTTTCCAGTCACACACACATAAACTCGACATCAAGTAAAATCGGTGATAACATACATATATATAAGTATATAACTGACATATACTATATATATATTTTGTAGCTATACAGGGGTGTCGGAATTCAATTATATATATGACCGAGAAAATACGAAAAAAAATAAAAACAAATATAGGTAAATCAAAATGTTTATAAATTGATAAAAAGTGGAATAATGCATAAGCGATATAAATAAAACGTAACGATAACACAACAACAAAGACCGATTAGTTAATCGATAACAACAACAACAACAAAATAGCTGCTCAACGGTTTCGGAGCGTATTTCCAAAAAAACTAAAAAAATTATGTATAAAAAATACATTTTAGTTGTAAAAAATGAAAGAAAAAATAGCTGAGAATTTTTAAAATATATAAACAAAAAGCAAAAAACAAGAAGAAGATGAACAATTAATTAACTAAGTTAAAGGTATTTACTTTTCATATTCTTTTTTACTCTACACCTAGTTAACGGTATAATTTGTCGGAAAATGTGGAAATATTTTAGTTGTCTATAGTAAAATTTTTTAAACGGAAATATTTAAGAATATTTGAATATTTGTAAAATTTCAAAACAGCAACAAAAAAGGCAAAGCATTTAAAACAAATAATGACACAAGCCCTAAAAATATACACAAAAATGAAAAAAAATATATATATATACATATATATAGATATATAAAATGTTTGAAGCATTTTTGGTGCCGAGTTTATAGAAGTCGGCACCAACACACAACAGAATACAGAGTTAGGAATAACTGCATACATATATACACACATACACAAACACAAACACGCACACATACATACATAATGTATATTATATATATATGTATGTGTGAGAGTCACAGAAATTAAATTCTAAAGTATTTCGATAAGCAAATACCAGTTAAAAAATTAAGGCATTTAGTTAAACTACACACACACACCCACACACACACACACAAACGCACACCCATTCATAAAAAGGCGCACGAAAAGCATTTTTTAACTGCAAACCAAGTAAAAATGGAAAACAAATATAAATCTTTATAAAATATATATAGAAACAGTATAAAAAATATGAAAATTAATTGAAGAAATTGCACAAAATAAACTGCAAAAATAATTGAATAATAAAAACACATTCACACACACACACACACACACACATACTTATGGTTGTACATCTTTGATTCGCTTTCAGTTGAGCACAAAATGTTTACAACACTGAATAATTATAAATAATTATAAAACTTAAGTCTTGTTAACTAAATGTTTAATTTGATTTGTTGCTCAATTATTGTTAACAGCAAAAATTCCATCAAAAAAGTAAATTGACTAAGAAAAGTGAAAATCCTTTGGCACAGCTCGCTGCATTTTCTTTACATTTTTCACTCTCATTCAGATATATTTTCGGATCCATCAAGAGCTCCAATTTTTTAAGAGCTATTATTTTTTTTTTATCCGTCCATTAAAGAAGTTCCTAATTGCAATAAATAAAGATTTGTTATGTCAGCGAGAAATCTCACTCAATTTTCAACTCTCAACTCTCACAACTTAACTTTAACTCCCACGGAGCAGTCAATTCTCACCATAATTTCTATTCAAAAAATATATATATTGTATATTATTTTATCAACTGTTTATTTTTTTCCGATTATCATTCGAATACTCGCTCGACCTCTTGTCAATTATATTTTCGAATATCTCTCACCCACTCATAAATCAGTTTCAATCATGTGCGTCACATTTCTGTTGCTCAATCAATAATCAATCCAGTATAAATACCCCGAAATAGTTGTTAAGCAAGCATTACGTAACTGTTCGAGGCATGAAACCAAAACAAAAACCAAACGATGAATAATATAATAATAAAAAACTTAAAAGTAATGAGTATGTAATGATTGATCACTGATCACAAATTTTGACTGTGTTAATTTCGTTATATAAATAAAACTAAAAACAAAAAACCAAAAAAAAAAAAAAACAAAACAAAAAAAAAAACAAGAAATATAATGAAATATCTATAGCGTATAAAGAAAGAATAATAAATACACACATAACAAACAAAATAAATAAATAACAAAGAACACGCAATAAATGTTACAAAAAGAACATAAAGAAAACAAAAATAAAACCTATAAAATTAAGTTGAATGCTAAAAGAAATGCGTCGAGTAAAGACAATGGGGAAAAACATCCAAACCAAAAACCAAAAACAAAAAACATAATTATTATAATATTGCAAATGAAGCGAATACGAATAAAGATATGAAAAAAATTACAATGAAATGGGTTTTATTTATTCTGATTCTGAATCTTGAGCTAGTTTTAATAAATACTCCGTTAGTTATTGCTTTGAAATGTTAATTTATTGATTAATCCATTAAACAGAAGTTTTGCTTATGACATGAACTTTAATTGTTTCACTGGAAAATTAACATACAATACATTGCGGTATATTTTGTCAATAATTTATATTTATATCATATTTATCAATAGCGTTGAGTATTTTAACTATATGATTCGCGAAGTTTTGAATAGGCATTTCAGGTATAGTTTATATGTATAATCCGACCAAAGTTCATTTAACTAAGTAGCTAGTACATTGAACTAATTTACGTAGACCTTTTACAATAACAGTGTACAACAATATACATAAAGAAAACATACGTACATATATATGTAGTTGAAGCAAACTAGACTTAAATGGAATTTATCTAAGAAACAATTCCTAGTGCTAACAATGAGTATTATCTATTTATTGCAACAGAACTTTAATATTTGACTAAGAGTTGAAATAGTATTTTTTTTTTTTTTTGGCTGGTATTCGTACTGTTTATAAAGCGCAATTAAAGTATATACTTTTATTTTGACTTGACTTAGATATATACACACATATATATACACATATATATGTATTATTGCTCGATTATATGCTGATATTCGAAGATCCGTTTCAGAAACTGAGAGAGAGGGAGAGAGCTACAACACTTGCATGTGAATATATATATATATATATATAACATATCAGTTAATAAGTGGGTCTGATCATTGAGCTGTTTACACTATGGAATCGTTGTATTAGTTTATCTTTCGTAATATTGTTCTATTTTGTATTGCTTAGACCCGTGTTCTTCTTCTTCAGACTGTGTGCTGGAAGGGTGCTTTGTCTTAGTTTGAATACAGTGTGGTTCTCACTTATAGTCCCTATATATATATAGATCGTGCTCAATTTCTATGTGTGTGAGTGTCTGTCTGTGTGTCTGTGCCCTGAACTATAACGAACAACATTTAATTAGCCGGCAGTTAGCCAGGTGCATTAATCAGCTTAGGCATTCGACTCCTTCAGATTCTCGAGACGCGCCAATTGGTTGGAGTCCAGTTCCTCGGGTATGCTCGCACGTCCGCCGACCACCTGCTTGGGTGCGTCAATCACATCTTCGACCGGCGCCTCACAGTTCAGGTCCAAGTTGCTCGACTGCCCACCCCCTCCTCCTCCACCTCCGCCTCCGCCTCCGCCTCCTCCAGCTCCACTGCCAGCGAATGCATCATCGAAGTTAGCATCAAAGTTGGCCTCAAAATCGGCCTCAAATCCCGCGCTGGCGCCCTCAGCGGCTCCTCCAACCTGGGACGCACCCGATGCGGATTTTTCAACGAACGGATCCTCCGACTGCTGGAGCACGGGTCCATCAGTGGAGGCTGAATCGAAGGAGTTCTGATCCTCTGCTTGGGAGGATGGATACTCGGTGAGTGTTATGGCTACAGCGGAAACCAACTGATCCTCCCCACCATCAACTCCATCAATAGCAACATTACCTTCTTTGGCCGCCTGTTTTTTGGCCGCAATTTTGGCCGCTGTCGGCTTGGGCACAATATCGGGCTTTGGCTTTTTCTCCGCTTCCGGCTGCTGCTCCTTCTCGCTCTCTCCTACTGGTGGGAAAGATTTATCGGCACCGTCTTCAACCATTGGGGTTGCAGCGGTAACAATTATTTGTGCCATACCTAAGTTCAGAGTATTCGCTCCGCCCCCGCCCCCGCCTCCGGCCACGCCCCCCGGCTTGGGTAACTGCGGTGGCGGACACGACGGCGGCGGCTTCTCATCGTCGCTGAAATCGTCCTGCAATGGAAGATACATATGCGCTCTATAGTAAACCGATTACAAGTCAATTAATAGATCAGGGATCATAGATTGGGAATTGGCGACTGGGTGTTTGAAATAGTTACCTCCATGCCAGGCTCTTGGATAAGCACTGCGTAAGCATTAAATATAAATGAGAGAAAAACAATTTATTTAATCAATTTGAACGAGATTCGGTTTTCGATTTGTTTAAATCACATTTGTTTCATTTATAACCCTTTATCGAGTGAGTAGAGCGATGAAAAGGACTCTATTTAAAGGGTTCGAAATCTTTAACTTGGAATATACAACCAGGATCAGGATACACATTATATACAAAGAATACGTAACTAAAGGGTTATCAAATTATAAGAAATCGAGGTTAAATATTGAATTCGATTGGAGATTACGACTTGGAGCTCATGCACATGCTACAGGTATTAGAGAATAGATCGAATAGAGTTTATACACATATTTTATAGAGTATCAAAATATTACGTAGTAGCCCTTAAGGACGAAGAAGCTTAAAGACAAAACGTTATAATTTGGTGAGAATTATTTTTTTATATGCATATTATTTTATCAAAAAGTACAGAGTATTTAAATTTGTAATCAGATCAAATTTAAGTATTCCTTTAATATCAAGATTTTCATCATTAATTTAATATAAATTGAAAGGCAAAAAAATTGCCAAGTTACTTGAAGGAAGCAAAGGATGCTTATAACAAAATACAGGGTATGTTTCAAACCATGGACAGATATATAGGTGAATAAGTTCTTAAGTTTTGAATATAGTATTAACTACTAATATATAAGAGAGATTTAGATTATTTCAGATTTGAGTACTGGGTATCTGATTGTCGAATATGCTCGACTATAACTTAATTTTAGAGAAATACAATGCTCAATTCTGTTGATATTTCGAATCTTTTTATATAACAAATTGCAATAGATTTGCTTACTTTTAGCAAAGTAGAATTATGGATATCAAAAACATTCCATAAATACTGAAAGTTTTTTATAGAGTGTATATACAAAAAGTTTCAAAAATTATGTACGAAAAATCTAGACTTAGAGACAAAACCCTCAGACAGAGAAAATGTTATAAGAATCAACATCAAAATTTAGAGGATAGTAAAAAAATCCATTGAAATTAGACACACATCTTACACTGAGAGAAAAATGAGTTGACTACCAATACAAACAAGTTGTCAAATTGTGAGTAATACCAATAAATATCAAAAACTAGTGCCAACAAAATACGCTACAAAAAAATAAATAAATTGTAAAAAAGGAGTAGATCAAAAATATTGGAATTTCGTAGAGATCGTAATTAGTAGCATAGCAGGAAACACCAACACACACGAGGAGACACGTTGTTAAGCAGCCTAAAGTACACTGTAAAGAATTTGGTTTTAGTTTTTCTTTTTTTTTTTTCTTTTCTTAGTTTTTCGTAGTTTTTCATAGATTTTCATTTTTCGTAGAGGACACAATATTAGTTTTTGTTTTGTTCGATAGCACATTAAACGGAGAGTGTGGAGAATAGTTACAGTGAGTGTGGATTAGTCTTAAAGGTGGTTGAGGTGGTTGTGATGGTGATTTTGGTTATTGATAGTTAGTGGTTGGTTAGTAGTTGGACGAGCTGCAGTCGAAGACTTAGACTTAGGTACCTCTAGAGAATATAGAAGCAGGTATAAAAGTACTTTCGAGTGTTTTTATGAAACGTAAAATAATAAAAGTTTATATCGATATGAAGTTTTATAGAAATAAATGTAAGTATAGAGAGAGTATAGAGATAAGTCGGGACTAGGTAATGTCATATAGACGGCAATTACCTGGCGGAGGCATGCTGGGAGCGGCAGCTCCATTGGGTATATAGCCACTATCCCGATCCTCATCTGACAAGGGAGAGAGATATGCTATAGACTGGCCCACTAGGAGAGAAGTTTGTGGCTGCTCACCTGCTGTGTCCTGGGAGCCAAACATATCCTCCGTTATGTCCGTCAGCTCCTGCGCATACTCTGGGGGAAGTGCTGGGGCCGGCGGCAATGCAAAGCTGGGCGCGGCTGTGGGCGGAGGCGACTCGTCGCCGTCACCATCGCTCAGAGGTTCGCCTAGCTCGTCGCACTCTTCGACCACCAGAGAGGGAAAGTTGCCAAACTTGCCGTCCAATTCGCCTTCCCACCAGCCATCGTCCACGCCGTGGGCCGTCTTGGTAATTATCTTGATCTTGTCGCCCTCTTCGAAGGTGAGCTCATCCTCGGCTGTGGCATCGTAGTCGTAGAGCGCAATGCACCACTCGACGTCGGACTTAATCCGCTTCTGTGGGGCCATTATGACCGACACCTGATCGGGCGATTGCATCGAGTCCACCGTTTGATCTTCATTGTCAACAGTATAATCAACAGATGAGAATGAGATTTGTGAGCGCAATTGATTGCCTGAACTACCAGCACCGGCCGCATCCTGCTCAATGTCCAGATAGTTGTGCGGCACATATCCCTCCTCCCCGCGATAGTTGCGCGCCCGCAGCCAGCCGTCGCCGTCGCCCTCGCCCACAACCTCCAGCTGCTCGTTCTCGACAATGGTGAGCTCGTCGGGATTTTGGGCCTGCAATCGAAGGACTCTATTAGCTATCCACTCCATCGACACACTTGCATGTGCACTCACCGTGTAGCTGTACAGCGCTGTGCACTTGAAGATTGCCTCCTTTGGCTCCGGGACAATGGGCTCGTCCTTGTCGTCCTCTGCCTCATCCCAATCGACCTCGGTCGGATCGTCCCAGCCACCTGCCATCTGCACAGGAGCAGCCGCTGTTGGAGCTGCCCGTTCCCGCTCCCGCTCCTCGGGCTCCTCGTCGCTGTCACTGAAAGTCCTATCCCGGGAGAGCTGCTGCTCCTGCTTGGGCTTGGCGGTCGTAGCAATTGCTGTGGCTCCGGCGCCCTCCTCCTTGTCGCTGTCGTAGAAGGAGTCGGAGCTCGGGTTCTCGCCCTGGCCAGAGGCATCCGTGCGCATAGATATGGAGCTGGCCGAGCGTGTCAACTCCTGCACGCCCATGATCTCCGCCTCCTGCACCCACTCGTCCACATTGATGCCGCCATCCCGCAGACACTGCAGACACGCCTCCGCCTTGGCCTTCTCGGTCTCGGAGCGTCGTATCTGATCGCGGAACTCGTCGATCTTCGTGTCCAAGTCGGGTCCGTTGGGATCATTGGGATCTGTACGCTGTCCGGCATCCCGCAGCGATTGGCACAGTGCCAATTTCTTGGCATACTCCCGGATCGAGGCATTCTCCTTGACCACACGACCCGCCAGATTCTTCGCCTCCTTGGTCAGCGTCTCGGCGGACGATTCGTGCTCAGCTGTCACCTTCCGCACCAGATCGTTGTCGCATGCCTCAAAGTCGTATTGGATGTGCTGCTTGAGCACCGGATAGAACAGATAACAGCACTGCAGATTGTACTCCCTGGTCAATTGCTGGGCCTGGTCCCGTATCTTCCCGAAGCTGTTCTGGGTGGCCGAGCAGGTCAGCAGCTCGGTCCGTCTGTGAAGGGTTACGCGATTACGTTATCCAGTGAAATACTTGATAAGTCTGTTACTTGCTAAGCATACTGATTCGGAAATTGTCCCAACTTTAATCCTATTAAAATTGTTTCTTTACTACTATCTGTGAACCGATCATGAAATCAGTATAAATGCATCTCCAACGAGTGTTCTCTATCTTTCTTGGGAAAATGGGAGGAGGTATCCAAAATCGCTGTCGCAAAACGTCTATTACCTTAAGATATATATATATATATATATATTGCAAATTTGGTAGCTCTAACTCTTTAAATCCATCATCGAATAGCTGAACATTGTTATCGATAACAACCAAACTGAAAAAGTAATCGAGCAATCGAAACAATTTCAATCTGCGCGTATTATCAAAGGATCTACATGTCAAATTTCAAGTCTCTAGCTGTTACGGTTACTGAGATCGACGCGTTTATACACTGGGACAGAAAGGCTAAAGAATAATTTTTCGACTCGACTGATATTATTTATAGTGCAGGGTATACAGATATATTAATATTGGAATAAGTCATACCCACACACCGAATTTTCTTAATTTTTAGCAACTTCACATTAGAAAACTTCACATCCAAATAGCCTAAATCTACCTAATCCATAAGCAGGGATAATTGGATGCTACTTACCCCATTAGCATCAGATACTCGGCGACCCGCTCGAATACGTAGTTCTCCATGGTGGTCATTGTCGTCTGCAGATCGACGGTGAAATAACGGTTCTGATGGGCATTGGCCGCGGCCAGGCTTAAGACGTAATCGTTACGGGCGCCAGAGGACTTCTCCTCGAGCAGCTCCTTGCGCGATGTGACCCGGGCGCTGTTCTTCTGCAGAGATGTAATGGACTGGAAGAAGGAGCCCTTCTTCTTCTTGAGCTTCTCCTCAATATCTTTGGCCTTGTCGCGCACATCGTGTGCGCAGTGCTCCTCGTCGAAGTATGACTTCTTGGTTTTGTCCACATCCCCAACGCTCAAGTGCAGCTCCTTCTGGACATTGACAATGCCTGCGAGCGAGCGCTTCGCAATGGCCAGCTTGTAATCCCGCAGGACCTTCGCCTCGTCGGCGATCTGTTGCTGGAACACCTCAATGGCCGCCAAGCGAGCGCGTGCCAGCTTCTCGTTCTCCTCCAGTACAGTGCGCCAAACGCTCCACATGTTCCTAAAATGAAGAGAGAGGAGAAGAGAGAGAGAATGTGAGAATTATCAAAGCGGGAATAGCAGATTGGAGTACTCTTCAGTTACTGACCAGCGCTCCTCCATGCCGTCCATTTTAATGTCTGGTATATTGGGTATCTTCTTATTGAGATACTGCGATGAGATCTTGAGCAGACCCTCGCTGTATGATTTCTCAATAGCGGATCGCTTGATTGTGAATTGTCGTATGTCTTCCAATAGGTCGCACTCATGCTGATTCTTTAGCTGCAACTTGGCCACCTGCTCCGTGTGCAAATTCTTGAGGAACTTCACATAGTTACCCTATAAAAACACGATTCAGATATCAAAATAATGATAGATGCTTTGCCTTTGGCTGGGCCTTATCTCTAGGCAGGCTTTAGCTGGGTTTACCTTGCGCGGCGGCGGCTGCATTCTGTTAGCTTGGCTACTAGCACAGATTTATCAAGCAGAAGCGTTTTGTTCTTTTCGATATCCAATCAAATGCCGTTACATTACCTTAAGCAGCTGCAAATGGAATGGAATGAGGTGTTTGGATTAAGTGGGTGGAAAAGACTTGAGTTAATGATTGACCAAATTAATTAGCTTATGTAACAGTAAATATAAGCGCAAGCTTTCGTTTAGCCATCGGGCTTCTACATTATATCTAAGAGCAAAGCCGAGCTCTTAAGCACTTTTACATAATCGCGAAATGGTTGAGAAAATGTTGTATGAAAATTTTCACTGGCGCAGCCCTGGGCCCAGGCTCAGACTCGGGTCCCCTGCTGATATCGATTTCTGTTCCAGCAGAGCTCCCCTAGCTACTTTTTTCGTTTTCGTTTTCGTTTTCGTTAAGCACTAGGTTGTCAAGTAATTCTAAGGGCTAACACTTTTCTTGGACATGCTCTACGTTCTGTGTCTTGTTGACTACCAAAAATTGGGAAAATTGTAAGGCAATATACTTTTTTTTCTTGCTTTCACACAAAACGCTTTTGCGTACTTATCGATTTCGATTTTAGTGCCGTTTTAACAGTTTTTCCACGCATACACCGTTAGCTGCTACGCGAGAGAGGAGAGTTTGAACGAGAGCAAGAGCGAGAGAGTGTTGTGTTTTTACTGATTCAACCAATTTAAGGGTGCATAATCAGTTTCATTCATAGCCTTTTTAAAATACTCGACACATGCGCCTGGCCATGTGAAAAGCTAATTGTACTATGCAAACAGATAATGGCATTTTAACACGTACACTTCCAATACTCTAACATTGTCAGCTATTTTCAAAGTAACGCACAGTACTAATGAGTATTAATAAAAATTCGACATTTGATAGGCCTTTTGCATACTGATAAAACTGGAGTATGCTTTATTATCAATAAACCCTAAATTGATAATTTTTTTTTTGGTTTTCGAACATTGATAAGAGGTTAACGTTAACGATGAGAAGTATGCAACGGCTTTATTATCGAATACACGCTATGTGGAGCAAAAGCGACTTCCAGTAAGCAGTGTGGGTGCATGCATAAGTGTGCGTGCATACAATATTCGATTGCGAAATTCCAATGCAACGGCCGAAGCATGGAAAGCGTGCCTTATCGTGAACTATCGCCGGAATCGATATATCGATAAGTTGTAATCAGCTGTTCACTTGCTGGAATGTAATAAAATGAAAACAAATGAGCGCAACAAATAATGCTGGGAGGTGCGGCGGCAGGTGTCAGCCATACAAAAACCAGTTTTCAAGTCAAGAGCAAACAAACAAAACGGTTAACTGGCGGCCGCGTCGCCAACTGTAAAAGTGGGCCGCCAGCGAAGAAGCAGCAGCTACAGCAACAGCAGAAGCAGCAGCAGAAGCAGCAGCAGAAGCAGCAGCAGCGCAGCGGACGGCAAGCCCGAGCAGCGACTGTGATTTCACTTTTCAGCAGTTGGCGACTGAGCAGCTAGCAGAGAGCAGCGAACGGGAGTAAAGATCGGACTGCCAACAGCAGAAGCAGTCATTTAATAGCCAAATTAAGCAATTGAAGTTAATTAGAAATCCAAGTACAAGATGCAAAGAGTCAACGCTCTGATTATGCAACAGTTGCTGCGGCACAGGATGCCGCACAGACAGCTCCAACTGCACATGGAGCGGGCCACACCTGTCGTGCTGACAACTTTCACCCACCACCAGCAGCAGCAGCAGCAGCAACAACGCTTCACGGCAACGTCAACGGTGAGCAGCAAGCAGGCAACGCCACCGCCTCGACACGATTGGAATCGAGCTGTGAGTGAGGCGGAACGCATTGTCGGCTACCCCACATCCTTCCTCAGCCTGCGCTGGCTTCTGAGCGATGAGATCGCCAATGTGGCGCTGCATCTGCGCAAGCTGGTGGGCAGTGCTCATCCCCTAATGAAGACGGCCAAGTGAGTAGAACTGATTAAAGTCCACTCTCCAGCGTTTGACGACTTCCTTCCTACAGGCATCTGTTGTACAACGGAAAGAACACCATGCAGGCCTGGGGTCTGATCGTGTTGCTGGTGTCCAAGGCGGCCGGACATGCGCCCACCATACCCGACGTGGAGCAGGACAAAAGCGCCGGTGTGCTCCATTCCCAGCGGGCGCTCGCCGAGGTCACGGAAATGATTCGCATTTCGCACCTGGTGCACAATGTAAGTCCATCCAGGAGCTAAAGGTTTCGCCTTTTTTTAACTACTCGCTGATTCATTTGCAGAGCGTGGTGAACTTGCAGTCGGGCACGGAGGCTGGCCAGGATGTGACCACCTTCGACGACATGTCGTTTGGCAACAAGATTGGCTTGCTAACCGGTGACTATCTGCTGGGTCACTCCAGTGCGGAGCTGGCGAATCTACGCAACCAGGAGGTTGTGGAGCTCATTTCATCGGCCGTGCGTGATTTTTCCGAATCCGAATTCATCGGCGAGCGGGATGAGCAGAACAATCCGCTGCCCTTCAAGCCAGGCACATTCCAACGACCCTCGCTCAGCGTGGGCGTAGACTTCAACGAGCACGACGTCATGACGCCCATGCCCATTGGCCAGGTAATGGGCAACCCGGAGCAGGAATGGGAATGCCGCAACATACTCAATGCCGGCAGCCTGCTAGGCAAATCCTGTCAAGCCTCCCTGAAGCTCGCGGGCCAGAGCGAGCAGATGCAACGCCACGCCTACCGCTTTGGCAAGCATCTGGCTCTCGCCTGGCAGGCCTGTCTCGATGCGGAGAGCTTCCAATGTCCCACGCTGCCGCTGGATGCGACCTTCAGTCTGGTCAGCGCACCAGTGCTGTTCCATCTGGAGCATGATCCCAGCCTCTATACGCTGCTCGAGCCGGGCAAAAAGTCCGTGGAACTTATTGACTACGACCAGATACACAAAGCTATTATCGCGGGACCGGCGCTGGCCAAGACCAAGGAGCTGCAGCGCAAGCATACGGTGGCCGCGCTCGGAGTCCTGCAGCACTTTCCAGCCACGGATGCCCGCCAGGCGCTGGAGAACATCATCCTAGCCATGCAGGATTTGTGATGCACGGAACACGCTCAAACAGGGTTCAGGGTTATAGCATATTGACATTAGCTTAAAGAGAACTTTAATCTTAAGGATCAGCGAGACATAAGACCAAGCGAAGACGAATTTGGGCTTCACTTGGCTCAGTTGTTAACTAAGAGGGAATTTAGGTGATGCATGGGGTGCTAATTGTTGAATATTACTACAAATATTTCTATTTATTGCATCCTCTATACAAAACTAATAAATCTAACAACATTTTATTTATAAATTGAGGCTCTACTTTACGATATGGGAAGTAAATAAAAAAGTGTTCCAATTCATCTAAGAGATGGTTTATATGGAAGTTAAACATTCGACCGATGGCGCCTGCTAACTATAGGATATATCACAACAATCTGGCCGATTGGGAATATATGTATGCGTCAACGGCTGCTAATGCGCATCAGGACCAGCTGCGGGCAACGCTCGTATTCAAAATACTGTGGAAAGTCCAATGGGAGCTGCTCGATCCGCCAGGGCTTGTGCGGCGTTTGCCTCACAAAGTGCTCGTACATAGGGGCCACGGACTCGCAGTCCTCCACGGTGAAGACGTAACGCTTCTCCATGGCCACATAGATGCACTTGGGCTTGCCCGACTTCACCCCGCGCTCAAAGATGTGCTCCATGACGGCGACGAAGGCATCGGTGAGTGCATCATCGTAGATGACGTCCGCTGCCATGATAACGTCGCTGGCATCGATGGCCGCCAGCAGCTCCCCGCTCAACTGCGACTTGGGCGCCAGGAAGTCATATTCCAGCACACACACCTTCCCAGTGAGCAGGTGGGCATTGCGCTGGACGTTGGTGCGCATCAGCTGTAGAATGCTGCCCAGATTCACATCCGTACAGTAAACCTGACCGCTGTTATGCATGGCGGCGGCAATGCTGGTCAGTCCAACGCCTGCGCCCAGCTCCATGATTGTCTTGGACGCCAGTTCCTCGCGCTGATCGAACAAGTAATCTGCAAGGAGCAGCGCACCTCGCCACACCTGCAGCCCAACCAGCTTCAGTTCCGTTGCATCGGAATGCTCGAGCTCGATGGTGCCACGTTTGGGACGCTGCACATCCAGGTCCCCATCGTTGTCTACGGTAGCTTTGCCGTTACAGTCCGGCTCGCCAGGATAACGGAAGCGGAATTTGGAGACAAGGTTGCCGTCTGCAGTGCGCTCTGGCTGATAGTTGGTCTCACTGTAGATTTCCGACTTGACCGTGTACATGATGCAGGTGTTGTTCTCGTCTGCGGCAGAGGCATCTAACTAATAATTTGCCTGATTCGCTGGCAGCTTGCCAAAATCGTAAATAAGCAAACGACATTGACAATTTTTATGCTTGAACTAGATATTAGAGTTGAGCAATTGAGCTGTAACTGTGACTGACACATATTCCACTGCTTAACAGAAGCGATTTCTGTAAACTATCGCTCATCTCTATAAAGAGTGTGACCAGCCGAGGAAGGTATAAAATTCCCAAATACGCATATAAAAATACTGAATTACCTAACAGCGCTTGCAGTGATCCGCAGAGAATCGTGACTTTGCATTGATATATCTTGTATTAAAAACTTCGTCATTTAATTGTGTGATTTGCGTGAACTGCCATTTCACATATATAAATTACATCTTATAGAAATAATTTGCATCAGACTGTTTGTATTGTAATAAAAGTATTTATGACGCATTGTGGTTTGAACATAACTGAATTATGTTAACTCAATAATGGCTGTGCTGCGTATAAACGCAGAAATTCGATTAATGCCATTTTGAGCATTACAGTGACGATATTGAGTAGAACAGTGCCATTTCGAGCGTAACATTACCCTTTTTACATCAGCGTGGCAACGCAATTTTTAGGTGAAAAATTATTAAAGTCGTTGTTAAAAAGTGCAAAAATACAGCAGTGCTGTGCAGTGCAAATAGATAACAAACAAATATTCCGTGCATCAAAACACAAACACAATTAAACCAAAAACAAAGCAAGCGTGCTGCCCATTTCTTATCACCAAGCCCGAAAGTGTCACCGCCAAGACGTACGTGCGAAAAATGTTTTGGGACAAGGGTTATGCGCCCTCAGCCAACATAGAGGCGCTGCTGGAGAAGGAGGTGCGTAAATACTCACAACTCGTTTGTTGTGTTACATTTTCTGTGTGTGTGCGTGCGTGTGTGAGTTTGTGTGTGTGTGCGTATGCGTATGCGTTTGTGTGTGCTTGACGTTCGCAATTGTACAATACAATTTTACAAATCTATAGAATTCGACGGTGGAGGAATTTCTTGACGAGGAAGATATACTGCAGGAATGCAAAACGCAGAAAAAGAACCTTGTCAACTATTTTACACGGCCCGAGGTGATTCGACGACTTGTCGAGCTAATCACAAATGAGCCCTCGGAAGATGTGCCCATGGCGCAGCGTTTTCGCTATGCAAACATGTCATGTGAGATACTCACTCTGTAAGTTACGCCCCCTTTAAACAGCCGCACTCCTGTTCTAAATTATTAAATATTTATGTATGTATTTATACTGATTTAATTGTGGCTTTCGTTTTGCTTAGCGGCCTGCCGTCCCTGGATGAGAAGCTGCTGTCCGATGCGGATACCTTGCAATTGCTGTATTCATATCTAGAAAAGGAACCACCGTTAAATCCATTGCTATCATCGTTTTTTAGCAAAACGTTTAGCATGCTCTTTACCAAAAAGCCTGAACAAGATTGGTTTTTGTATCAACACATGTGCCTACAACTTTTGGAGTATATTAAATTGCAGAAGAACTTTTTGGATTTCATTTGTAAACACTTTGACACACCGGTCATACCTGATCTAATCATGCAAATGATGAAAGACATCGATGGTGGTCAACTGAAGCGCAACCTATACGAAGTAACAACAACAACAAATAATAATAATAATAATAATAATTCATTCCTAATATAATACCTATATGGTTGATAATAATTGGATATGCTGCGGCTTGAGCTTTGTTATAGTGACAAATTTAAGGCGCAACAAGTCCAGATTTTAGTTGTATCTCAATTATTGCAATCAATTTATATCGTATTTTCTTTTGCAGTGGTTAACCGAAGATAAAATTGTTGAGAGACTGATTGCAATATTGCGTAATCCTCAAGAGACCGATAAACATGCAAATGTTGCGGACTTTTTCTGTGATCTTATTAACCAAGGTCGTCTAATGCGGCAAACTGAGCAGGAGAACGATTCGTTTGAGCCGGCCTTTGACGGCTCGAATCCCATATTGCGCACCATTGAATCCGCACAGACAATTGAAGCCTTGTTGAATGTGATTTTGGAACCAAACGCTCTAGAGAGCGCCATCTTATCAGGAATATCGGTTGTACTTACGCTTATCAAACCCATTACATTTACGTGAGTCATCGAACAGTCCCGCATATACGCCTAAAATATACACAATCTCTTATCTGTTTTGTCCAGTGATGAGCCGAACTCGGACCGCCAGCGCTTGCTGCAGAAACGTGAGCGTGAATTTCATCAGGAAGTGCAGGAGACTGTGATTACTGTCATAGCGCCACGCCTACAGGAATTTGTGCATGTGCTCAAGAATCCGCCCGCGGTGAGTTTGTGAACCTAAGCTAAATACCAGAACTCTTCTTAAAGACTTGCTTTCTCTCTCTCTCACAGAAACCGAGACTAGAGACCACAGCTGCGGTGCTGTCGCCGCCTTTTGGCAAGACGCGCCTTCAGGTTTGCCGTGTGTTCACCGCCTTATTGGAGACTAAGCACGAGACCATACAAAAGGCGTAAGTGATGCTAGCTGTTAAAACGAACATCAGTCTCTAATTAACTCCTTTTCACATTGTCTCTTAGTATCTGTGCCACCGACTACTTTGCTCTGTTGCTGGACTTTTTCAAGGAATACTGCTGGAATAACTTTCTGCATAGTGAGCTGGAGAAGGCATTGCATTTGGTTTTCTACAATGATATGACCAACAACAACACCGCCTCAACTGATTGCACAGATAAATTCCAGGAGGATTACATATTGAACATTTTGTTGAATGGTACAATTGATGTTGATTTGTTATTGGAGGATACATGTAACGAAATAAAACGTGCCGAAGGCGGCACGGATATCAAATTCGAAGCTGCTGTTGCACAGCAGGAGGCAGAAGAGGCCGCAACTCAGAATGTCCATGAGGGCGAGGCCAATGAAGTTAAAGATGCGGTCAACGCCAAGGAGAATCACATTGAAAACAGTGCATCTTCTGAAGACAGCCAAGCTGAGACCAATACGACCGGTGATACAACTCAGGCAACGCTCAACGACTTGGACAAGACCAAAGCGCCAATTAATAACCCGCCCACAGAAATGCAAACATATGTAAGTTGAAGCAGATTATTAGCTTTACTATAAGGTGTTTGCCTGGCATCTGTAAACATTAGACAATTTATTTTTTATTTTAATTCATGACTTTCTTTACGTTTTCTTACAGCTCATTGTCAATTGCCAACTGGTGTCAAAATTGGTCAATTATTGGAGGCACAATGCAGAAGCACAGTAAGTGACAAACAAATTGCACAAATAATGTTCGCTATAACTAACTATAAATCTCTCTCGCACAGAGCTGCCGAAAAGGGGCGAAGGCTGGGATATATGGGCCATCTGATCAAAATCCTAAGATATATAACGAATTGTATATTAGAATCTGAACATATCGCTGCATTGATTGCCTCCAGCTTTAACAATGAGTCAGAGCTTCAGCTCTGGCAGTCGCTGATCGACGCCGAGGATGGTGAATTTACGTTGGCTGTCGCGCAGCAGAACAAGCTGCTGGCCAATTGCAATCCTCACGAGGATAACGAGTACGGCGTAGACAACTCTAAGGATTTTCTGTCCGAAGCCAACACCTGGGACACTGGCGCAACATCTAACAGCAATGTGTGCTATAGCGATTTGGATAATACACTGCAGGACACTGTCTTTACCATGGATAACGATCAAAATCTGTTTCAGTTTGGTCGCAGCATCGACGACGATGATGATGACGATGACGAGCACGGCGGCAGTAGTGGCGACGGTCATGGCCATGGAATGTTCACTAAGAATTCCACTACGCTCAACAATTTGGCTGCCGCTCCGTGGGATATGGATGTACAGTTTGCTGACATGACGGGCGTCTGCAATGACGATGCCAGAGTAATCAACGCCGGCACAGCGAACTGGGGCACCGAATTTAACAGCGACAACTTTGCCGACTTCGATGCACATTTTAGCACCTTCAGCAGCGATCTGGGCATGCCTGATACACCGGCACCAGCTAGCGATGCGTCACAGTTCATGGGTAGGCCGACGAGCAACAGTGTCGCGGAGCATCGAACACTGAATGAGGACGATGTGTCCATGACTGCCACATCTAACAATCAACAATCAACTAACAATTCAATCACCAATGACGACCAGCAAGCGGAGTACGACAACAATGCCAACGTGGAGAAAGCAGCCAACGACAAGCTCAACGAGTTAAATGATGCTGAGACATCTGCCACAACAGCTGCGGCAGCCACATCGATAGTGAGTCGACTGCAATCGGTGCTGCTCGCTGGCGAGGATGATTACGAGGATGATGAGGGGATGTGGACCAAGCCGTTGGGTGGAAGCAGTCAGTCTGCAACGATGCCGACGGATCAACAATCTGTACTGATTACGAACGGACCCAGCAAAATTGCCGAATTGTAAGTTATTCTAAATATTGTGATTGGAGATATGTATGTGATATATATTATCTTTAAATTCCTATATTTGAAAAAGTCATATACACTAGTCCATCTGCCATCTGACTTTCATCTAGGAATTAGGTAGAATTTTGCAATTCGGATGATCAGCAATATTTTCTGCATTAGTTGATTATAGAGACTAAATATTTTTGTATCATAGTTCTCTAATTGATACCCGATACGAAAATGGCTTTATTTAAATTATATATTTTTCCGAGATTGTAGAATGTCAAACTTATTCGTTTTGACATAAAGACTTCTTTTATTGTTTGTAGTTCACCTTTTGCAATCTATTTGCAAAGTTCCGGCTGCAAATAACTTAGTTATAAAGTAATTTTATATATTTAAATCTTGTGTAACTGTATTTACTCATAACCGAGTAGCTGTTGTTCGTTGGAATCATGACTTGTGGTTTCGCTAACGATATGCTATAGAGACCCTAGCTGCCCGCTTCTTTTTCTAATGTGTTTGTTGTGTATTGCAGCAACCACGAAAACGACAACAACACAAGCAGCAGTGGCAGCAGCAGCAGCAGCAACAGCAACAACAGCGGTTCACTCGATGTCAGCAACATCACAGCGGGGGCGGAGCAGTTGGAGCAGCCAAAGAAGTCGGAGAGCATAGCTGCGGCTGCTACAAACAATGCTGAGATTGCAACAACGACAACATAAATGTGCCGGCACGCAAACACACACAGTACACACACACCACACACAACACAACACAACACACGCACACGCACGGTCTAAAACACACGCACATACAGCCAGAGAAACGACGGCAGCAACTGCAATTTGTATAGCATATAGAAAAATGTGTCGAAAAGTTGTAAAACATAAAATGAAAAGCCTTTAATTTGCTCTTTGATCATTTCTTATCCACAATCATGCATACATGTATACATATATATAGGTATATATACATATGAATATATATGTGTATAATATATATAATTGAATTGCCTATACATATATTTATAACGATTTATGTATTAGTGACGCCCGCCCAACTTATCAAAAGAGAACATTTGTAAGAGATGAACGATTGGAAACTATGTTATTGCTTCCTTCTAATCCTTGCTCGTCGTATTGCCAATTTCCTATTTATTATATTAGGCTGTAATTTTGTTGTAGTACGCCTCCCTCCCCACTTTCAAATACTCTCAAACAAATGAGCATTACTTAAGGTACCCAACAATAAATTTTGTTTATTTTTTACATTGATCTGCAAGATGTACTATATATATATTTATATATGTGTTTATTGTTTGTATTAATTAGAGTGTTGTATTACTTTTGTATGTATTTTGAAACAAAGCAAAACCAAATAATCTTATCTTTGCTACACAAACACACACACACCAACACACACTAATGCTGCAAGCACAAAGCAAATGCAGGTATATTTAGGAATATATAGCATATACTGTTTATCCCATGCCATTCTATTCGTTGTACCAAAAATAATGTATTCAATGTCGAAAGTACAAAAAGTGTGAACCACAAAACGACAAAAAGCATTTGCCACGCCCACAAAGACACACATAAACACACACACACACGAATAAGACATATGAATAAACACTGTATATCCATTTATACTTTTTTTAAAGCAATGCAAATGATATGTGCAAATCCAAACAGACAATTTTTTGTATATATATACATACATATATATAGTTTTTGCAGCTTTGTTGTTGTTGAGTTTGTCGCCTGCGAAATGTTTGTGAAATGACAAAAACAAAATGAAAAGAACAAAACCGAAATGATAAACAAATATGCCATCTTTTGCTTCCAAATAATTACATTATAATTATGTTAAAAAAAAAAAAATAAAATGAGAAAAAAAGAAATACTTAAAAAGTAAAATTTGATGTTTATTTCACACACATACACAACTACGAATAACATCACATTCTTAATTTAAATGAATTGTTATACATAAAAATTGAAAGAAATACCAATAAATAATAAACCACTCGAAAGGTCGATAGTTGAGGACGCAACATATCAGCTCAACACGAAATATACTATATATACATAAATCCCTATCTCTGACTGCAATGAGATTTGATAAAAAAAAAATTTAAAAAAAAAACAGTTTAATCATAAGCAACAGCATCTTGTTTCAAAGGGGGCTTGGCAGGATGTCATTTATTCTACGATCTAACCAAAAACACAAACAAAAAAAAAATACAAAAAGAGAAAGAAAAAAAACATTTAAAAAAAATGCTTGCACAAATTTCAAATCGCTTGCTTTTATTTTTGCAATAAATAAAAAATAAAAAAAAACGAATGAAAAATTTAGTGAAACATAGCAAAATGTTTAAACTATCTCTGATGTAAACTGTGATAATTAAATGAAGTTGCAGGGTATTTGATATAAAAAAAAAAACACAAAAATCATTAATACGATAACAGAATTAAGTTCAACAAATTGTGAATTGTAAATCATTTTGTTGACATCTATCGCACACTCACACACACACTGTCACACTCACACACATGTAAAAAAAAAAAAAAAAACGAACATTTAAAGTAAAGTAAAACAAACAGCAATAAGTACTGCAATAAAGTCTCTCATAGAAGAAGTCTATTAGAATTATTCGGAATTAGAGTTTTATACCCTGATAAATCCCATTTTGTAATCAATGTAAGATGCTTATAAATAATACCAATTGTTCTTATTTTGTCTTCCCAAATATGTTTTTGTTTGTCTAATAACCAGCAACCGAATCCTTCCCTCGTGCATATGCCTTACCTAATGATGCATAAGAAAAACCTTCAATGAATGCAAATTATTTGAGAAAAATTGAAAAAGAAGTCGAAGTATTGTTGTAAACCTTATAAGTAGAGATAGTTTTACTTACATACTGTGTGTCTTTTAAATATTAAGCAAGCAAATTCACCTTCGACAGCTCCACAAATCCAACAAAAAAAAAGTACGCAGAGTATTTTGAATTGAAGCTGATTTACTAAGGAAAAACAAAAATATAAAGCAAAAGAAATGTAGACAAAGTCTTGTGCGCAGCTTTAAGCAATTTGTTAAAGTGCAAACAAATTGAAATTTAAACAATAAGTGAATAAAATATAAATTTATATTAAATACCAAACGTCCAATGTTTTGCATGCGATCCATGTATAAACAAAAAACTAACAACAATTGTGAACATTAAAGTCTTCAACAAAACAGTTTTGAGATCTGCTACTAACAAACACTTATACTCGTACACTTACATATTAATATTATTAATATATATATATATATATATGTATATATATATACATTTATGTTAAACAACAAATAAGAGTGAAAACAAACAAAACAAAACAAAAACAAATTGTATAATTGTACTTTATAATAACATTTTTGTCTGTGTGTGTTCAGCAGTTCAGTATTTCAATTAAGCCAAGTTAAATAAAATCCAAAAAGTACTAAACCAAGGTTTCCCATTGAAAACCAAAAAAAAAAATAAATAAAAAAAAAAAACATTTAAAAGTTTAAAAAAATATGATGATGAATTATTAAGTCTTAAGCGTAGCGAAATTATTAAAATGCTTCAAGAAAATTCTTAAACTCTTTAACTATTAAAAGATAAAAGATAAATGAGAACCAGCGGGAACAACAACGATGAGCACGCAACTGTAATCTGTAATACAACCAAAACTTCATATACTATATACGAATTATACATTAGTGAAGGAAACAACCCCTCTACATACAATATACTAACACATTGCATACGTACATTTATAAAAGTAACTGTAATAAGTGTTGTTAAACATAACCTTAAATCGCATAATAATATTTTGTTACAAAAGAAAACAAGAAGAAGAAGAAGACGAAGGAGGAGAAAAGGATGAGATCGAGTAGTAAATAGTTAACCGAACCCAAGTGTGCTTCATGTAAGAATTTATGTTACGATTTTTACAATGCAATACAAATTTCAATATTCCCCCGTAAGCTAGTACGTACTATATATACATATATATATTTGTATTCCTAAATGTCCTAAGTATTTACGATCGGTGTCTAATAATAACCTTATATAACGAGTAGAGACTTTAAAGCCAACAAAAACGTATCGTCAAATATCCAAAATAAGTCAAAAACAAGAAAACAAAACCATTAGCTAAAACATACATACATATATACCTATATATAGATATAACGGTTTAAATATATATATAAGTGCTTCAAGTGATAAATACACACACACACACACACCAACACACACCAACACCCACACCCACACCCACACTCACAAACACAAACACATCTGAATAAGCATTCATGCCGCTTACTAATTTCTGTTATATTGAAAGATGATGAAGAAGACGTATATACGAACTACTTGAAACAAACCCCCCAAGGGACACTCTGGAATAGATATTCCTTGAGGTAGTGCCTTAAACTGTATAAAAAGAAAAACAAAAACAAAAACAACAAAGTTTTGTTGAAACTTTCTTAAGCAAATTAAAGAAGAAGAGAAATGTACTAGTTCCAGTATCGAAACAAAACAAAACCACAATATATAGTTAACTTTATGCTCCGATCTATACTAATATATATATATTATATTTAATAATGTACTCTTAACTTACCGTCGCATTTTCTACCATTTATATATTACTATCTATAAATCTTGTATTTTTGACTATTTTAGAACATGTTTTGCTCAACAGTTTTCTACCCACACTCTCATACAAACACACACACAAATACATACAATGATATATATAGTTAAGTATCGATCTGCTTTGACATAGTTAAATACATCTTGTGATTGCTTTGCTGTATACCCCGTCAAATGTCTGAATGCCAGTTGAAAATGTTCAATATGGAATATCCTGAATGTATTCATCTATTTAAAACCACACTCACTTACACACACACACACACACACACACTGTAAACATATATTTGTGTATGTAAGCGAGTATTGTCGTATAATAAATACGATTTGTGCATTATTCGATTGAAATGCACTTTGATTACGTATTGAAATAAAGCGATTAAACAATTTGACTCCGTTTTTCACAATGTATTGGATAAGGTTCAATGTGGATATGGAATGCGATCAGTATTATACTACTTGAGATTGATTAATTGACAAGTCAAAGAAAATCAAAAGTTCTCTATTGCCTGTGCCTTACTATGCGATTCTCATTAATTAAAGTAAGGTGACTGCTCCACTCTGCGATTCTCATGAGTTAAAGTAAGACTTGAAGCCTTAAATAAGAGATGTGTCTACGCTTATCAGTGTCTCTCTACTACATAGTGATAACCATAATATAATCCTAAGTGTATTTAAATTTATATCTAAATAACTACCGCCCATTCTCCCCCCCTGATTGATAACCTACCACTAATGAGAAGGAAAACAAACAAATGAAAGATTATTAGATAACGAATCGTATATTTCACATTAGAGGCTCAATTTGCACAGGATTTGTAACCCAATCACAGCCAGAGATCTCCATCTATAGCTATATACATATACATAGTTTGTGCCACGCCCTCGCCCACGCTCAGCTGTGATGAGCTGTGATTCCGCCCTCTGTTGTCGCAGCCGTAGCTGTTGTTGTTGTTGTTGTTGTGGTGCTTGCTGCGGGGTGTCGCGTCTCCATGTGCCGCTGCAGATCTCTGGCCCGGGCGAGTGTCTTGTGGCACACTCCACACTGGAAGCCGGCCTCCAGCTGATCGGCATCGACATCCACGCTAGCGGCGCCGCTGCCTGCGGCGGGCTGCGTCTGGAGATGCAGCCGGACGTGCTTGTTGAGATTGCTGGGATCGCCGAAGGGACGCAGACAGAACTTGCACTTGAGCGGCTTGAATCCCGTGTGGGTGCGAATGTGGATCTTGAGGCCGTACTTGCGGGAGTAGACCTTGCCGCAGTAGATGCACAGATGACCCTGCTTGGAGGCGCCCATATTGCTGACTATCGCCTCGATCTGTGCGGCTGCGTTCATTGGATGCGGTGCACCCATTCCGGATATCGACGGCAGATACGAGATCGTGCCGGTTGGCGGCTGTGAGCTGTGTGCCAGGGGCAAAGCCAGCGACTGCATCCCAGTCAGCGGCCGAAAGGCGGAGAAGCGGGTGGCGGGAGCTGGAACTGGAGGAGGAGGCGAGCGATTGGGTGAGGCGGACGACGTGGAGGAGGGAGCCGGAGTGGGTGACAAGGTTATGGCTGTGGTGCTGGCCGCTCGAGCCGCCGACTTCAGTGCGTAATGCAAACGCATCCACAGCAGATCCATCACGCTGCGACCGCAGCCGAGTGCCAGGTGAATCTTCAACGGATGCGGCGTCTCGAAGGTCAGGTGGCACAAGTGGCAGGTGTAGCGATTGTTGCCTAAGTGAGGAGTTGCAGAGGCTTCGGTTAGTTAAGATCAAAGCTGGAGTCAAGCTGGTGTCTGCTTACCCTGTATGTTGAGAGGCGTAAGAAAGGGTATGCCCATGAGCAGGACCAGCTCCTCGCCGAACCAGGCCACAATCTCGTCCTCCCGGCCCACGTCCCGCACGAGCCGGATACGCAGCTGGCCGGCGTGCAGCTCGAACAGCGCATTGAAGCTGTAGATGTCCTCGGAGAGCTTGATCTGTCGCAGCATGGCGGCGGACAGCGCCAGCTCCCCGTTCACCAGGCTGCAGTGGACGTGGGCGTCGCTGTTGGTGGGCGTGGCCATGCAGGAGAGCAGCGCCGCCGTCGGCATGCCACTGGAGCACGTGTCCTTGGGCGTGTACTGCGCCGTGTAGACGCCCGGACGGAGGCTGCCGCGTGCTCGCTTCGCCGCCGCCTGCGTGGAGATTGTGGGCGTGGCAGCTGTGGTTGCCGTCGTCGTGGCTGTGGTGCTGCCCGGCAGCAGCTGCTCGATGCGAAAGATCATGCTGGTGGCGCGCTTCGGGCCCTGCGCGGTTGATTCATCCAGCTCCAGGCTGTCCAATTGAGCCGTCGTGTGCATCGCTCGCGTTCGTATACGATTCTGCGTTCCAATTGGAAGTCGGCCGGTCCTTTTATACCGCAGCAGTCGCAGCAGTCGCAGCAGTCGCAGTTTCCCTGCGACCGTGTCCTGTTTGGATTTGTTACGGCTTGCAGTGTCAAAACACGGCGGCGTCAAGTGCAAGAATTCCCAGCCAAGCCTCGACCCGTGCCGACATAGCTACGCACTTTGCGACCGTCTCGCTCGCACGCACCCGGGCGCGGGCTTCCCTTCTCGCCAGGTCCCGCTCCCGCTCCCGCTCCCGCTCCTGGTCCCGGTCCCAGTGCCAGCATCGGTCCTGCTCCTGGTACGCATTGGTGGTAGCTGACTGGCTGCGCGGCAAGTGCAACATCATGTACTCGCCTCTAAAGCACTAAGCACCAAGCCCCGTAGCAAGTGTGCGTATTCCTTTGCCTAATCCTCTCGTACCACAGCGCTGCGTCCTCCCCCAGTCAGCGCTTGGTCCTTTTTTTGGCTTTTGGGCTGTGCCAAGGCAAATGTTTTTAATTGAAATTAAACGATCGTTTGTTGTCCTTGTTTCCATTGTTGTTGTTGTTGCTGTTGCTGTTGCTGTTTCTGTTGTTGTTGTTGCTGTAATGCCACCATATACAAATCGCATTCGCTTGCCTCAATCGCATCCCCTCGTCCTTGACAGTGGCCCACCCTTGCACCCCTCGCTGATAATGCCTTAATATATTGGTGTGTATCGTTTTACTATTTGTGGTTTAGGGTGGGTCGTGATTTCCACTGCCCGGGCGGACTTGCGGGCTAAAGTGGGCCCAAGCCCGAATTTGTTTTGCTATTTTATTCTTATGTTTCCAGAAGCTGAGCACAAATTTTGAAGCTTTTCGATATTATAGTTATTGAGCTATACTTAAATCAATTAATGTCTACATTAATTTTAATCGGTATCTGGTAAACTTGTATTGAATTTGATACAATAGCAAATATATCCAAAATCGTAAGTCTCTAACCTCCGTAAAGCCAAGTTACAATAGACAGGTCAACATATTAGGCCTCATCGAGTATATGTGTAACTTATAGAGTCGCAGATGCCTGCTGCAACCATTCATACGCAGTATTTACAGTAATAATTCCTATCTGGCTTCTCTCTCCATTTATGTATATCTTTCGACATCTGAGAAATGAAAGGAATAATTTAATTTAATTATTTAAATAGCCAGCTTGTAGCCTATGTAGTTCCTGAGTTCCAATAGACTATTCGAGATATCTACAAGCTAATCAACAAAATGTATCACATTTAGACCCTCGAATGCCTGTTTTAGCTACTTAAAAATAATATTTAGAACCTATGCCCAAGTGTCTCTCTCTCTCTCTCTCTCTCTCTCTCTCTCTCTCTCTCTCTTCTTCGCGGGCACAACCGCTGCCGCGCCGAGTCCGCTCCTGGGCTGAATAAAATATGCTGCGACACTAATGTTTTCATCATCATCATCTGAAAGCCGGCAACCCCGCGGCTAATATGAGCCGATGCGATCAACAGGACAAGGCGAAAAACATGTGTTGCCAGTCACACAGTCGCAGACGCTTAGGGTTGTGGAATTAGCAGGGGGCGGGCGGGGGTGTGGCTGTGCAGCCCGTAAATAAAGTGTGCCAGCCAATTTGCAGGCCGAGGCAGAGGCAGAGGAAGAGTAAGAGTAAGAGGACAAACACCTGGCCCAAGCCAATTTCGGTTTGGTGTTTGCTTGTTTTAAATAAGTGGGCCACAACCTGTTCTTCTTCTTCTTGCCGTTGTTGTTGTTGTTGGATGGTTGGAAGCCGCGTTTATTGTGCATTTCAATTTAATTACATTCAGCGATAGACGTAGCCCCCAGTGTCGCCGTCTCCAGGCCCATTGTCATCGCAGCCGTGACATCCGCCACTGGCGGCCAGCTTATCGAGTGCCTCCTGTATCTCCACTGGAATGGGCGGCGGTGTGGGCAGGTGATCGCCCTGCGGCTGGAAGCCATTCTCGTCCGCGATGTAGCTCAGCGAGATGCTCTGCCCCTCGGGACTGCTGTACGAGAAGGATCCCTCGGCCACCTGCGCCTCCGCACCCTCAATGCCAGCGTTCTTCAGGTAGCCCATCTCCTCGGCCTTGATTCCATTTCCTGTTTCGTATTCGTACTGGGGGAGAGGATGGAGATTTTAGTTGGAGATTCGTTCATTCGCTGCCTTACTTGCCTCACCTTGTAGGAGCCATCGGTGTTCACCTTGGACTCCAGCTTTATAATGGGAATAGCTTCAGCATTAGACCCTTCAATTCCAACTCCACCTCCGCCTCCACTGGAGGGCGGCAAATAGCTTTGACTGGGGTTGGCGGGTGGTGCTCCGTAGCTGTCCCGAGGTGGTGCAGGAGGCGCCGGCGGCTTCTTTGGCGGTGCTCCATAGCTTGGCTTGGGCGCAGGCGCAGCTGCTGGTGGCTTAGGTGCTCCATAGCTGCTGGCAGGTGGCTTCGGTACTCCATAGCTGCTGGCAGGAGGCTTAGGTTTCGGAGCTGGCGGCTTGGCCGGACGTGCACTCGGATACCCAACCGGCTGGGCAGATGCCAGGCCGCAGCAGATGAGCACGAGTAGCAACAAAGTTGTCCGCTCCATCGGGCTTACTGTTGTTGTCGACAGACCGATGCTGGCCTTTATATATGGCTAACAATTGCTGTTGACCACAACCTGTTGCACCTGCGGGTCAGTCACGTGCGTGGCCACAATTTGTTGCATTGGAAAATCTGCATGAAAATGAAAACTGGGCCAATGCGAATGCACTGCTCAAAATTGAAGGCTACAAGAAAAATCTGTTGAGATAATAGAATAGATAAGATACTCCATTTGTGAAGTGATATATGTATATATGCATGTATATTCAAATTTTTAGGTCTCTTGACACCCCTCTTTGCGATTCTCATAGGTTTAGCTAACACGTTTTCCTTGCCATATCTAAACATATATAATAATTCTTCTCTATTCAATTCTCATTAACACACAAATATTTTGTATTAATATGTTTTTAAACCGTGCCTTTCTATGCGATTCTCATTTAAATCTTGAGCCTTTGTTCTAATCAAGCTAAGAGTCTGCCTTCAACAAATGATGTTCATCTAGTGCTATCATCAATTAAATTAAAATTGGCGACAAATGATAAAATTCGGATAAATCGCAACACTAAAATCTTACAGTTCCGTAGCTAATCGCTTAAAACAACAAAACCCGCCGGGCCTCAAGCAAAACTTTCAATTGGAAAGCAGAAAGGGACGCGGATAAGGATCAGGCACGGCACAGGCAACACCTGCAGCAGCAACCCCGAGCCTGTGTGTGCGATGGTGTGTGTGTGTGTGTGTGCACTCCTCTAATGCACTTTGCCTGTCCCAAACAAGGGGTAAGCAGCAGGAGCTGAAGTGGGGTGCTAAGCCCCGGAGTTGTCGGCTTTAGTCAATCGTCTATTAACTTTTTGCCCATGCTCGGACCACCTTCGTCCGCAGCTCTGTCGCTGACAGCGATGCCGCTAATATTGGGTGGTGGTGTTATCCCCTTGACAACCCTGCTGCAGGACCGGGTTCGGCTGCGGCCTCGAGTTCGGGCTCGGATTCGGGTTCGGGTTCTGGTCCTGGCACTGGCCTAGCTAATGGCAATGTTGTTGCCAGCTTGTTCTACTTGTAATGTGCTGGCGCGCAGCTGACGGATTCGCAGGCGCTGTGGATTTTTGAACCTGTTCTCGTGAGTCAGCGTCAGCTGTTGCCAGTTGCCCAGTTGGCAAGTTGGCAAGTTGCGATGCTGGCAAGCAACCACCAACCAAGCCACCAAAAAACCACCAACAATCCACCAACTAAACCACCACGCCAGCTCGCACCAAGCGCTGCACCGGCTGCCAAAACCAACAATTGTCGGTCCATTTCCTACACCCATCCCCTCATCCCTCCTCCCACCACCCTCATCCTCCACCTCCATCTCCTCATCGGGTGGTCATTTCGCTACGCACCCATTGCGGATATTTCGCGCCCGCATTTTGCTCGAGCGAACACCGAGCGAATCTCGATTCTCAAATTCATAAAGTGCATTTTGACAGAGCGCAACGATCTGATTGCGAGTCCTGGCGCTGAATTAGCCGACGAGTCCTTGCCAGTCCGATTAAGTTCTTCAGCACGCCTAAATAAACATTTAGATTCGGACCCTTTGATAAATTATTCGCAGCCCACATTGACAGCTCGAATGTGCATATCATATATGTATGTATATCTGATATCTGATGCGCGGGAGTTGCGACAACTGTTGACTAGAATATTTAGGGATAGACTAGAGAACCACTTACGGTATATGCAAAGCGTACTTACTTTGATTACTTCTTTTGTTATCTATGCGATCCAAAAGATCATCATTGAATGTCCATTGACACAGGTATATAGGTTAAGGATGGGGTTGGGGATCGGATTAAAGTTATAATATTCGATTGTATATTATACTTATATTATTATATATCGTATAGATCGGTTACATATCTTTGCATGGATGAGTTATATATTTACACTGTCTTCTACTTAACAGAAGTCAAGATCTTCTATAAAAGAACAAGCTGCCGTATAACTAACGCCGTCTAACTTCTTTATATACCCATTATCAATGGAGCTCGTATCTTTTATTTTGCATAATATAATTTTCTCAATTAGGGATGGAGAATACATATGCCTGTCTGTCCATCTTCCTTTATTACAAATGCATTCTGATATTTTGACAACCCATTATACCCTATAGACCCCTTTTCAATGGGTACCAAAATGTTGCACAATCAATTAAGTTAATCACCCAAGACAAAAAGCGAAAGTATTTCTAAAGAACAACTTCAAAAATGTTTTTAACTCGAACACAATTAATTAATTAATCTTAGACTGATTTGATTTAGTGCAAAGTAAATACAATAAGAAAACGGATTTAAATGTCTTAGTTAACTTTCTTCACATGTTGTTGTTCTTCTTCTTGCTGTTGTTGTTGTTATCATATTCTTTTGTCTGTTTCTTTTTAAGTTGGCCCGGGCTTAGAACAAAAGTTGGGCCATAAACTATGACGCAATCGGTATCACGAAGGCTGAACGCTCAGATATTTGTTTTCATTATCTTTTAGACTTATTTCTGCTGATTTGCTCATCTGAGCCGCTGGCAAAGCCCATTTGCCTCGCCTGGTTTTCAGTTAAGATCTGGAAACGGAGACGAACAGACTGCAAAAATTGGAAACCGCTCTCAAGCAGCGCAATAAAAACTATAATTAAATAATTTATATATATTCTTAGATCAAATACAATGAAATTGGTGAGTTATAAATTTTAAGAGATTTGCTTTTTTATAACTAAATCGAATCTATTTTCAGGTACAGTTGACATTCGTTTTGCTGCTCTCGCTGGCCTTGTCATTGGCTGAAGAAGAAGCACAAGATCGACATTTCGGGTAAGCTATAAATTGCTAAAACAGCCTCAATCTATAAAATCTTACTCTCTCTCTTCTCCACAGCTTTCACACAGACAACGGCTATCGGCGATCGGAGGATATAACCTTCAAGGTCAATGCGAATCCGGAACTGCAGATAACAGAACAGCCGGCGGCTGAGACGACGCCCAAGACTGTGGAATATCGTGGCGGCTATAGCTTCATATCGGCCGATGGATACGAGTATCAGGTGCTATATAAGGCGAATAAGAACGGATTTCAGCCCTATGTGACAGCCCACAAGGTAAAAGCAGCCACGGATCTGGCTTAGGATTTTAATTTATATCTATATGAATAAAAATAATATTAAAGACAATGTGATTGACTAGTAGATATCCTATATCTATAATATATTTATTCAATTCAAATGGAAGCTGCTTAAAATATAGTTTATTTGTAGATTTTCAGAATATATATAAATATTATTGCTTTGCATTGTAAGTGGATCCGATCAATAAGTTAGTCAAATTATTTTTATTCAAATAAGGAATATATATAGTCTCAGAGTGGGGATTGTCGCATCAAGACTGATGTATATAAAGACTATCATTCTATTATATAAAGCTCAACAAGCTAGCTACTTAAATGTACTTTTAGCTTGTATACCCAGCTTGTGTTTGTACAGGGTATGCGAAAAGCTATTTGGATTGAAAAGCTAACAAGCGCGGCTTAAAAGCGCGCGAAAAGCTATTCAAATTGAAAAGCGAAGCGCGGCTTAAAAACTTGTAAGTTGCGATGCTGAAGCAGCTTTTGTGAAGCTTTAAGCTTTGCTCCAGAGCGTATTTGATTAATGGGCTCTGCGAATAGTAGGGTATATCATTAGCAGAGGGCATATCGAAATGGTAAAGACGTTTGCAAGCCTCAACGAATGTGTGTAAGCTGAAATATTCTAAGAAAATGAAATGCCTTGCGATAATAGGAGAATACGAAATTGTAGGGTAACAAGTAAGTCGGATCAGTTTATATGTATGCGTAAGCTGTTTTTGTTCATCATGCATGGCTAAAGTTAGGGCATTGAGTGCGTCGGAAAAGCTTTTCTTTCATGGTTATCGTTTTTTAAATGGTTTTCAAACCAATTTTTGCCCAACATCTTAGTTTGTGTTTCTTTTGATGCTTTCCTTATGCAAATGGATGAAGCAATCGCGTGTTGCCAGCACCTGGGGCCTTACTCAGCGCTTTTTTTGAGCATTTGAACAGACAAACCGCAACCGAATGTTGGCCTCGTGGCCCAATGTGAGCTCCATGGCTGGGAGTTGGCTTCAATTCGCAGCCAGCTGCGAGGGTCGACGGTTGCAACTGTGGAGCACAATGAGAGATCAACAGAGACTGATTCGCAGGTGCCTGCTGCTGGTGCTTCTGGCCTCCATTCTGAACGGAGCAAGTGCCTCATTTGCACCTGGCACCGTGCTCGACATTCGACTGGGCGACGTCATTATCGAACAGTTCAGCTATATTCCTACCCAACAGGGCTACGAGTTTGGGTAAGGGCAGCTATCCAGATACGTGTAGGCTGTTTGTCTCATTTTAAGACCCTTTCAGGTACACCCTTCCAAATGGCACTCATCGCGACGAGCTGGGCGAGCTGATCAACGATCGTTCCACACCCGAGGAACTCCAGAATGCGAACAACTTTGCCCGTAATGGACGACCTTCCCGTCGTCCGGGTCTCAAGAATCGGAAGCTCTCGCCCAAGTCTCTCTCATCTCTAGCTGGTTGAGGAAGAGAGAGAGAATGAGAGGGAACTTCATGTTATGTTTTATGTTTTAGGCAAGTTTGTTTATGTTTGCTTAGTTTGTAAGTTTTTATTAATATATTCGATTTCGGTATTGAACCAAAACAAGATGCAATTCAATAAAATATTGAAAAAAAAATTGTTGGACTATAATTATAAAATGGATGTTTAAATTAGATTAACTAGAAGTCAAATCTAACTCATTTAAAATTAAGTTAAAATGATTAATAAGATAGACTAAACGATTTCAATAATTTAAGTTAACGTTAAAACTATTAAGTTGTAAGTATTAAGACTGAACTTTGAGTATAATATGCAAAAGACACCAAAGCTTAAATTAATCAGATTTGTAGATCGGTACTCAAGAAGCTCTATATACTCTATATACTATAATCTAGTCTCAGGTGAGTTTAATTTTACAGCTGGATTTCACTTAAATATCATTTTCCATAAGCAAAACGAACTTTCATGAATGAGATGGTGGTTATTGGGAACGTGGACTTTAAGATTGGTTTTTCTTAATTAAAGTTTTTTTTTACTCTAAATTTATCACAGTACGCATTAGGTATGATTATATTATATCTATATATTATACAAGTGTTATTTATATAATATTGGATATATCTTCATTTTGTAGAGTTGATGGATGCATCGCATACTTTGTCGCTGAACTAGAAATTCGCAACTCATTAATTTTACACATACTTTTGTGCTTGACTTTGAATAGCAAAAAACCTTAACAAACTTCAACAAAGTGTTAACTGGAACTTGTGGATGATTAAATGAATGACCGGCTCTTAAATTCCATAGTTTTCATCATTAGAGACCGATACTAATCATTTTTATTATAAATAAATTAAATCGGAGTAAAAACTCCACATTTTGTACACTCCCCCTTATCTAGAAAAATGATTAGTATATCCATAACTAATTCGTTTGCTTCTGGCTTTTCAGTTTCCAAATTGCAGTTAATTGAATTATCTTTTATTGTTTGTGATTATGTAATTTAAAAAAAAAAAAAGAACATAAGACACCTCGAAGCCAGAGCGTGACATTTACATATTGAAATTGCAATACGCATACAAAGCCATTCAGAGGGGGTAGAACGCAGGCAGCGAAGAGTTTGGGGGTAGACAAGACTTGGCTTTAAGACATTGCCATTAACGCTAAAGTGCTAATTTTGCTGGCCCCTCAAAGACGAAAGACGATAAAGATAAAGCCGTAACAAAATAAGAAGTTAGCCGAAGAGACGAAATTGTGAAAAAAGACGTCGTTGAACACTCGAAGAACCGGTAACCAAAACATTTTCGTTGTCTGTATGTCCAAAGTCTGGCCAAGATCTAACGTGCGTGCCAGCCAGATAATCAGACGACCTTGAATGTGTAAGCATCTTAATCTTATCATATCTGAAAACCTGGAAAGGGACAGTAGAGTTGACGAAGATACAAATAAATATATACAGATATATATATCTATGTTTATATATATATATATATATATATAGAATTTTACTCATCGATAAGCGAACTACAAACGCTTTTAATATGCAGAATCATAAATTAGTTTGTCGATATGTCTACGTATCACCATCCTTCAAAAATGTATTTAATTTAAATATATATTTGGCATTAAACTTGTTTTCCGTGTTTGTGTTCCATAATGAGATATCTTTAGCTGCTGATGGTACCGAGCAATCTTCATCTGGTCAACTTGTCAATGCTAACACAGATAATGAGGCTCTTACCGGCAACGGCGAATTTTCCTGGATATCCCCTGAAGGTGTGAAGGTCAACATCAAATATGTTGCCGATGAGAACGGTTACCAGCCTGTGGGCGATGTTATTCCCCACTAAGAACAATAAATATTAACAAATCGTTCGAACAATCATTCACGTATTATTCATTAGAATAAGTAAGTAAATCAGCAATTTTCTGCTTCATAGAAACAACTAGAGTTCGTTTTCACTTTACCTTAACCTAGAAGATAATGTTATGCGTTAATCAGGCAATTAATCAGTCAGAACAGTTTACGGCTCAAACAGTATTTTAAAAATATCACTTAACAGATGGAACTTCTAGGTAAAGACTATGTTTCGCTCAACCTATCAGAGTTAACTACCATTATCTCTATTACGCGAAGAGGAAAGATAAATTAATTGTTTTTCCAAAAAATATCTTATTGCGATAGCTTATCGAATTATCCATCTGCCATCAAGTATATTTATCTTTCAAGCGCTACAATCACAATCATATAGTAAAACAAACCTGAATTAGAGTGAATCTTATTTGATATTTTATTATTGTTTTCTCTTAGTTTGTAGATCATTTTATTAAACCTTTACCTTCTCTTGTAATTGTGCTAGTCTTACAAAGTGTTCCGTCTTATGGTCAATGTCAGCTGGAGAATGTCCTGTGTGCATAGAGCAGCAAATGAGTCGCGGTGCAAAAGTTTTTCGGTTTTTGGGTATGGGAAAAGGTCGCCAGAGTCCAAAACTCGATTGACTAGGTTGCCAACTCTTCGCTTCTTCTTCTTCAGCTTCAGTTGCAGCTACAGCTTCTTCAACAGTCAGTTGTAGCGGTCAACGAAGGTGGAATACACACATACACACGCACACACACACACACATGAGCATAGAGAGAGAGAGAGAGAGAGAGACATGTGAGAGAGCTAAAGCTGCGATACATCAATCGAAGCTGGCTGCAAAGGCCGTTGCATATGTCAAGAGTCAAACACGTTTCTGGCTTTTTCCGATTTGATAGAAGCTTTATCTTATAGCACATTCAATATAGCTGTATAGTGCAGAATTTTGGACTTGCTGTGAACTTGCGGCCCTGTTAACAGTTAAAACCGTTGCCAACGATCGGTGCTTCGATCGGTGCTTCGACTAAATGCAGCTTGACTAAAGTTATCAAACATTTAAGCACATTAAAAATCGAGATGCTTGGGCAATAAACCATCAACCATCAAACCAAGATGGTGTTTACATATTCTACAAAAGACAAACTATTTACGCATTCATTTAACTGACATTCGGCCATATCGAAATTTTCACATCGTTTTTCAGATACTCTTTGGGCTTCGCTTGCTTTTAAATGATATTAAGATTAGCTTTCCGATAGGTATAAATGATCTACAGTCTTAGTTTTTTAAGCCAAAAATCGACATCTCCTGACCAATTTTGGAATGCATGTGCATTCGAAAAATAATTGTGCAATGAGTAAATAAAATGTAAGCAATATTTTGAAATAGTAACATTATCAAGTGTCAGGGTATCTCCTATACGAGGCCACTTGAATAGAGATTTCATACTTGTTATTATATTCATTTATATCCTTGATTCGAATTTCAGACTGTCAACAAAGTTTATTCAAAGCCATATTCACACTTGCAACTTGCATTTTGTAACTTTAAATAAGATTTCGAGCATTCTTATATTATGAATCTAACAAACCTTTCTGATAAAGACATAGGTTTAGGTAAAGGTCTGTTTGTCAGCTAAATCCAATACCTATACCTATACCTATACCTATACCTATACCTATACCTATACCTATACCTATACCTATACCTATACCTATACCTATACCTATACCTATACCTATACCTATACCTATACCTATACCTATACCTATACCTATACCTATACCTATACCTATACCTATACCTATACCTATACCTATACCTATACCTATACCTATACCTATACCTATACCTATACCTATACCTATACCTATACCTATACCTCTACGTATACCTATAACTATCCCTATGCCTATACCCTATATACCTACCTACAACTAAACCAAAGTTAAGCCCTATACCTCTGCCTATATGATATATTACTTTGTTGCCAATTACATTGGATAGTTAAAGAAGCCAGAATATGCATTTTTTAATGTCGCGTTGAAGATTCGCTTTAAATGTTACTTGTCGCAGCGACTTTGAGGCTCCACAGCCTCGAGGCTGGTGGCTATTGGTGAACTGTTGGTAAATGAAATACATTACCTATGTGTATGTCTATGTGAGTCTTCTGCCATACAATTGTGCAAATTTATGACGTTGGCGAATTCTGCGAGTACGGTGGCGGCTATATAAATGCAGTGAAGAGGCGGCATTAACATCATTGGACGCTCGATAGTTCAGACACAATCACAAAACCCGACAAGCCTTACAAGATGGTGAAAATGGTAAATGGATAGCCGAAGCTGATCAGAAATAGAAGATCCATTTGTGTTTAATTCTATCCTTGAACAGATGCTAGTCGTTTCTCTGCTGGTTTTGGCCGCCGGCTGCTGCAGCGCTCGTCCCCAGAACGATGTCGAGATTGTGGAATACGAATCGGATAACATTGGCATTGGTGGCTACAAGTTCAGCTATAAGCTGAGCGATGGCACCACCCGCACCGAGGAGGCGGTGGTGAACAACGCCGGCACCGAAAACGAATCCCTATCGGTGCGCGGATCCGTCAGCTGGGTGGCACCCGATGGCCAGACCTACACAATTAATTTTGTTGCCGACGAAAATGGATTCCAGCCGGAGGGCGCGCATCTGCCCAAGTAAGCGAAAGGATGGTCCAGTCTACGCCTGTTTGTCCACTCATTCAATCATTCAATCAGCCAGTAAGTCAGTCAGTGAGTCAGTCAGTCAGTCAGTCAGTCAGTGAGGTTTGTGTCGTGCATTGTAATTGTTAATCGCATTAAAATTGAGTTTCGATACGTAATTTTTTAAATGCTTCTCATTTATTATATTTAACAAACTTTAACTTAAACTAATACCAGATGGATTTAGGCCTTCGGTATGTGCTCTCCCTCGGGCTGGAAGCCGTTCTCATCGGCCAAATAGTTGATTGAGTAGGTGACGCCGTCAGATCCAACAAAGGAGTAGGCGCCCTTCACGGAGATGGCCTCCTCATCGGTGCCGACATTCTTCAGAGTTCCTTCCTCAGAGCGCTTGGTGCCATCGCTTGTCTCCAGCTGGAAGCTAAAGCCATCGGGTCTCACATCGGAGGATTGGGACACAACTGTCGCATCGTTGGTGGGCGCGGCGACGCAGAGAGCCAGGCAGAGGCTGAGGCTGAGGAAGACCAGGGCGCACTTCATCTTTGGACTGTCGATGATAATGAATTGTGTTCCTAACCATGCGAATTGCCTTTTATATACCCATCACCCATCCATATGGCGAATACAGAAGCTAATGCAATTAACACATTATTTGACTATGCATACATCTTATTTTCGGGTTTGTTTTCTTTCCCTCACGGGCTCGTGGTTATCTATGTTGAGGCCGAAATGTGTTAATTGTCGCCTATGGGAGATTTGCTCAATGCAGACCAAACCTCAAAAAGACAAAGCAAATAGTTGAAGCTCAAACAAAAGGCTCCAGACGAGAGTGCTTGGCTAAGAGATGCCCTGTGCGGTGATCGATAGTAGAATATATTGGGCTATTCGGTTTACGGTTTTAACTCCTGACTTGTAATCGTTTAAGACTTCAGAGAGACTTCAGCTAAACCTCCTCTTTCAATTAAGTTGACCCAACATATATGTATATATATATACATATATATGTAATATATACATACATTATATTATAATAATTATTATTATTATTATATATATGTATGTTAGTTTGTCAAGCAGTTACTCAATCAGTTGAGCCGTCTTCTCATTCAGATAAGTAAATCAGAAGGTATCAAACCCAAATCTAAGAGACTCAGATGGCGTAGGCTCTCAATCAGTTTGTCTGTCAGTCGGTCACTCAATCAGGATTAAAAGTTCATGCAACTTAAATAATACAAAAAAAAAAAAAACAAAAAACATAACAAAGAGGAAGTTTAAAAATACGATAAGAGGTTCAATCCACCTAGCAGGTGAGAAATATATATATAGATATATACAAAATGCATTTAGGCAATCAATCAGTCAATCAGTTTGCTCGAACAAAATCAAATACCTAGCAAAAAGTAACTCAATTAGTCAATCGATCAATCAATAAGTAAATCAACCAGTCAGTCTGAGTAGGCAAACAGCTTGATTTTCTTCCTTAAAACTAATGAACAATAATTAAATTGATCAACGCTTTGAAATAGTTTTAAAAAATACCGATTCTCGTAGACTTCGTTTTATTTAATTAACATAAAAAACTAAAAACGAAATATGGAAAAAGGTGACTTTGCTTTAACATATTCGCAAAAACTTCACATATAAATGCAAATAAATAAAAAAAATAAATATATGTTGTATTTTAAGTTTCCATTAATATTCATTTTGCTACTAAATTAGTTGATACGATTTAAAGACTGCAACTTTTTAGGGACAGGCTATACATGTTTTTTTTTTTTAAACTAGTTTCGCAGCATTGTTTTTGTTGTTATTGTTTTTTTCGGTGTTATATTTGCATTACTTTTGCCTAAGTGACACCCAAAGACTCACTATAAATAGAAAGGCGATCGGTCCCATAAGGCATAGTTACCTTTGAAGTCTCAAGCGCGCTACACATCTATTCAAACATGAAGTTCCTCATCGTCTTCGTCGCCCTCTTCGCCCTGGCCCTGGCAGCTCCCCCCCAGCATGAAGCTGAAATTGTGAGCGTCAAGCAAGACGTTGGCGTTGACAGTTTCTCTCACAGGTAATAACCATTTGGATGATCCTTGGGCCCGAGATCATTTACTAATCCTTTCATATTCCCCACACAGCGTCGAGACATCCGATGGCACCCATGTCGAGGCATCTGGTCAACTTAAGCAGATTGGCAAGGATGAATCCGCTATTGTCACCAAGGGCAGCTTCACCTATTATGACCCCGAAGGTGTAAAACACGAGACCTCCTACATTGCCGATGAGAACGGATTCCAGCCCCTGAGCGCTGACATTCCCGTCGCACCTGCAGCCTAAAAAGGGAAATTAAACTTTAAATAAATTGATTGTTTTTCAAAAAAATATCTTATCCATATTCTTTTTGTTTGTCTAATTATCTATCTATCAATCAAAGAGAATCCCTTGTTGTATCTTAATTCAAAGTATTCTAATACTTCGTAATCGGGTATACCCATTAACAGTTGCTAAATAGAGTACAGCGTATTAAATCGATTGCAGGTTACTTCCACTGTCCACATATATTCTATATAATATACATATATAAACAGCAATAGAGGTCTGCACTAGTATTTCTACAACTCTATAAAAAAGCTCTATAACCATAATGAGAGTTTATTAATATTTAATGATGATAATTATAACGTTAGTGATTGTGAAGTATTTGTCATTTAATGGAGAATACTTAGAATAGCAAAAATAAAAATATTAATAATGATAATGAAGACACTGATAAAAGTATATATGGTAATGTTTGTAATGTTAATGATGATAAATATGATTATCATAGTGATGAAAATGATAATAATAATGAAAATAATTGATAATTGATGTTATTTTTAACATTATCATTAGATAATGATGTTTATATCATAATGATTATAATATCTAGTTCAACTTATATTCTAGTTCAATTGATATTATAATTATAATATCCTAAGGTAGTTCAGCTTATCTCCTAATTCTTATTGTAGATTCATTATTCGTATCAATTGACCTAATTTCCTACTAATAGAATAGTGTAAAGCATTGTAAAATCGGTTTTCAAATTGTTTGAATGCAAATCGAATGTTCTAGTCAGTTACTCGATTTTAGATGATATTTAGTCATATAAGTTATAAGTTTATTATATTGATCTTTTGCTATTTCTCAGGAAGTTCCAGGAACCTCATTTATACCACTGTCAAACCTTCTTGTGGGAGAATTTTATTATTTTTATAAAAACGTGGATATTTATTTTTCATACTTCTTCTCGTCCCCAACTTCAACTTACAACTAAACAATATTGCCATATGGCAGAAAAATTAAGTGCTTTACACAGGGTTGCATAATAAAACTGTAAGTTAACTTATTTTCATATTCAAACATATATTCATCGACACTTCTTCAAGGCAGTAATGCGTATAAAAAAAACAATGATATATATGTTTACCATTCGTACTGGATTCATTATTTGATGACTTCTTGGTGACTGGAATAGGGAAATAAGAGACTTCAACTATTTGTATTAACACATTTTATTTATTCGATTTTTGCAACAGATGTTAATTCCCTATTGGTTTGAACTGGTTTAGTAGTCGGCCTTGGGAATGTGAGCTCCCTCGGGCTGGAAACCGTTCTCATCGGCAACGTAGTGGACGGTGTATGTGACTCCATCGGGGCCAACGTGCTCGTAGGATCCCTTCACGGCGGCGGCCTCGTGCTCGGTGCCAACGTTGTTGAGGACACCGGATTGCTCGGCCTGGGTGCCATCGCTGGTCTTCACTTCGTAGGACCACTTATCGGGCAGAACATCGGATTTCTGAACCAGGATGTCGGCGTCGTTGGCAGAGCAGGCCACAGCGAAGAAAGCGACGAAAAGGATGATGAATTTCATGTTGTTATCTTTAGGTAGTCAACAAACTGTTTGATGCTGCAACACAAAATTCGACACCTTTTTATAGTCGCAATGCAAAATGTCAAAGTTGGAACCAATTATAACAATCTTGCTTGCATTTTTGGCTAATCATATAAATTTCTAAGCAATTATAATATATGCATTGTCTGTCCAGTCTAACCGGAACTGAATTTAGAATACTGCACATGACTTTCAACATTCGACTAGATTCTTTCGGTTTTGTTCTTTTTTGCCTTTTTTGCGAATACCAGTTTAAAGTCGCAATTTGCTTGCATTATACCATTTTATTAATTTATTAAACAGAAATTATACTCAATATATATACTCAACTTCTAGAAAGTAAGAACAGCTCTTGGTGTAAAATAGAAGAAGTTTAGTGGCTAAGTGGCACATTGGGCAGGTGAGCACCCTCTGGCTGGAAGCCGTTCTCGTCGGCCACATACTTGACGGTGTAAACATTGCCGTCACTGGCGGTGAAGGAGAAGGAGCCGTGCACAGCAATCGATTCGTTCTCGGATCCAACGTTGTTCAGGACACCCTCCTCTTCGTGCTGTTGGCCATCGCTGGTCGCCCAACTGGCAAAGCGAAGCAGAAGAAGTGGAGAGTTATATAACCCGTTTGTGTGTAGAGTGTGTGTAATCCTCGCTTACCCAAACCTATAGCTGGTGGGCTGGACTTCAGCCTCCTGGCGAATGATCTGGGCAGTGCTGCTGTCGTCGAGTGGAGCGGCAAGGACAACGGCCAGGATGGCGGCGAGGACAATTGCGATTGTGTACTTCATACTGAATCCGTGTTGCTTTTCGAACTGTGAACTGTGAACTGTGAACTGTGAACTGTTGTTGATTTGTGATGGCTACAGCAACTGTCCGGGTGCTTTTTATAGCCGAAAAAGCGATGCGAGTGTCCACCAAATAAACTACTACAATACGATAAATGAAGAAAAGTTTGTCCAAAAACTGACGATAAAAACAAAAATGAAAATAAATACACAAGAAAAAAAATGAGTAATTACACAGCTCAAGCGCATCAACTTACAAATTGGCTTGAAAAACGTACCGACAGGTCTCTAAAAAAACAGAGCCAAAGCAACAACAACAACAACAAAAACAACAACAGCAACCAAATCGATAATAACAAAAACTTCTAAGGCAAAGCAAACGAAGATGTTCATAGGAAATACCTCAAGCCTCATTACGATACCCCTCCTACTCCTCCTCGTCCTCTTCCTCTTCCGCCTATCATAATCATCATGCTAATCATCATTGCGATGCGCCGACGAATTTGCATTTTTTATGAATCAATCAAAGAGCTTCAATTTCATATTGAACACCTCACACACACACACACACACACACACGCATGTAGTCAAAGCTCATTTGCCCTACAGCATCAAAGCTCAATGCAAACCGGTTCAAATGATCATGAATATATAAAAACATACTCATTTATAGATATATATATATATATGATATATTAATATAAATTATTAAATATTAATCATATTTATTTTCACTATCTTTCAAGTACGAAAATTGTCTTTTGAAATCTGTGTCTCAGTCGAATTCTTGCTAAGGAATAATTAAATGTAAAACATATATATATGTATATATTATATAGTTCCTTTTTCAATAATATTAGAACTTAACATAGCTTATGTCTTATGTCTTATGTCTTATGTCTTGGATTGTTTCATTTGTGCGTAGCAAAGTTTTTTGCGCTAAAAACCTACAAAACATGTTTCTTCTATTTCGCAAATTCATTTTTGTTTGCATTTTTGCAAGTTTTATTAGTTGATTTGCTTTGATTATCTCTAGACAGGACTAGTTTTGATTATTAATTGGTCAGCTTTTTGGCAATGCTCTCCTATAAATAAGCAGCGAATCTTCACCATTCAGTATAGTTACCTTTGAATTCTCAAACGCGCTACAGTTCTATATAACCATGAAGTTCCTCATCGTCTTCGTCGCCCTCTTCGCCCTGGCCCTGGCAGCTCCTAACTACGAGACTGACGTTGTTTCACAAGAGTCAGAGGTTAATCCTGACAGCTACAAATATGTGTAAGGAACACATTTTGGGAGGGTCCTTTGCTATTTGCTAATATTATCCTCTTCCTTATACAGGTTGAAACTTGCCGATGGTCAAGAGCAAATCGAAAGCGGACAGCTTGTCAAGAGTGGCAAGGATGACGAGGCTATTGCCGCTTCTGGCGAATTCTCCTGGATATCCCCTGAAGGTGTGAAGGTCAACATCAAATATGTTGCCGATGAGAACGGTTACCAGCCCGTGGGCGATGTTATTCCCCATTAAATTTGTTTGATGAATGATTAAAGTTTATATCGATTATTAATTCTTGGTTTATTTATTGATACCGATAGCGTCACTAATCAGTTAGTCGCCAATAGTTTCTAATTTTTCGATAACTTCACTTAAAAGCTCCATAAAGTGGGTCAATCGATCAGAATAGTACAAAATGCATCTTAAATAGATCATACCCAGTGTTAGCTTTTACTTAGTAAAAGTAAGAAGTACGACTGTACATCAATAAGTCAGTCAGTCAGTCACTCAGTCAGTCAGTCAGCCAGTCACATGTTCAATCATTCGGGCAGCTTTTATTGGTTAAGCAATACGATAACGTTCTCAACAAATGGAAATTAAGAAATTAAGACTCTGATTTCCGTTAGTTGGAGTGAACAGGCTGAACTTTATAGTTAGGTCGACAACCACTTTTTGGAGGGAGAACAATGTTTCAGTCAGTCAATCATTTAGTCTGGATTGAAGGTCTCTCGCTTAGCTGCTAAAAACGGTTTGACACAACAGATTGGAATGGAAAATAAAACAGGTGGCACTTTATTGGAGATGACAAAATGAGTTCAGATCTTGTTGCTTGGTTGCTTCGCTTGAGAAATGATTGATTTGATTGATTGGATTAAACCTAGTTAACATATGGAATGCTGCACGGCTGAGCGCTTATTGAACGGCACGCGGCAAGTGCTCGCCCTCCGGCTGGAAGCCGTTCTCATCGGCCACGTACTTGAGTGTGTAGGTCTGTCCGTCCTCGCCTACGTAGGTGTAGAAGCCGCGGACGGCGATTGCCTCGTGGTCGGTGCCCACGTTCTTCAGCTGGCCCTCCTCCTGATGTGATTTGCCGTCGCTCGTCTCCACGCTAGACAGACAACCACAAAAAGGGGGCAAAGAAAGAGAGAGAGAGAGAGGGAAACCAGTTTTGGTTCAGCTGACCTTGACACAGTCTACAGATCGAACGATACTCACGCAAATTTATAGCTCTCCGGCTGCACATCGGAATCGAAGCGCAGCACCTGGGCTTCCGACTGGCTTGCAGGGGGAGCTGCCTGGACGGAGGCGCAGGCCACGATGGCGACGAGAGCGGCAACGAAAGCGTACGTGGGGTTCATCTTGATGGTATGTGTTGGCTGGTTGGCTGGTTGGCTTATTGGCTGGTTGGCTGGTTGTGGTGCGTACAAGGAGCTGGCCGGTAATGCTTGCCAATTGCGAACGCAGTGGCCAATTTATAGCCAGACTCCTGCCAAAAGATTGCCAAAAGGCAAAAGAAAACGAAGCACAGAGAGGGCACAAAGACTGCAGATAAAGTACAATTATGATACGCGAAATATGAAATGTACCTAAACCCGTTTTCCTGTGGCCAACCTTTATTACTTAACTTGGCTAACTGCCGCTTGTCTTTTGCCAATTGGCTTTGATTGATTACAGCCAGACCTCACCCAAACATTTTTATTTCAACCAGGCTTTCAAAGAGGGCACAGCTATGCGTGAATTGGGATAGCCGAACACACAGCACATATATTCAATGGGTACTAACGGGGTCAACTCTATTTGGCTCAAGTGCAAAGTAAAATGCCGCAATACCAATAAAACAAATCTCTCAATTCAAATTTTGTTTGCCTTTTAACGTCTCAGCAGCATTTGGACTTTTTGTTCGCATAAATTTCACATTTTTATTCGCATTCGAAGCGCTTGTTTGCTTTTGCCTCTCCGTTCTCATCATTTGCGCCATCTTAAAGCCCCTCATTATAATGTACTTATCCACTTAACCCACCCGAAATCGAAAACGAATCTTATCTTATTTACAAATCAAATCAAATTTATATTTGAAATATTGTTTTGAAGCTCCATTCACGGCATTCCAGTATTTTTTTTTCTACACATATTCCACAATAATATCAATAATATAATTGTATTATATAATATAGTATGTATAGTATGTATAGTATTCATAGTATGTATAGTATAGTATATTATATTATGTAGCTGAAGTTACATAAGAGTGCAACAGAGAAATACTACCTCATAGTATGATTATATTTTTTATATGTTTCTCCTCATAATAGATATCACACCCATCTAATTGGTATACTATTCATATTTTGACTTATATGTATATATACAATATATATTTATACATATATGTATAAATTAAATGTATTATAATATTTAATATAAAATAATATATATATTTAAATAAATGATGTATTTTGGTAATTTTCAGTATGTTTTTTAACCAAAACTACTTTTACATTAAATTTGATTTTGGATTCGAAATTTTATGATTTGACTTAATGTTCAGTTCACAATGCAAACTTAAATGGAATTCCGGGTTTTAATTGCTTATTTCGCAATCTGCGTTCAGCCTTGGCATATAAGATTAAAACAAAAATTAAATTTATATAATTTTTATTTGTATTTATGTGTTACTGAAAAATATTGCTTTAATAAGGAGTTAAATTCGCTTACTTCGAATTATTTACATATATAGAATGATGTTTCAGCCTTAATCTGGTTTACCACAAATCAAATCGAATCGAATCGAATGGAGGTTTATTAATAACTTTCTCAAATCGAATGACAATAGCTCAAGTTTTTATATACTCGTATACCCGAACATATGTAAATGTCATGTCTTACCTTTCACACGATTCGCATCAAATTAAAATTGATCTCGTTTTTTTTAACGTGTACTAATATCAATATTCAAATGATTTTTGCCAATTCAACGTTAGTCGCTGAGGCGCAGCGATGCAGGAGAGTTGGAACCGGTGCTAGTCATGATCAGACCAAAGATTCTCGGCCTGCTCAGTTTGCTCAGCCTGTTGGCCATCTCGGCGTGCAGTGGGAGCAGCAGCAACAACAACGAGGCCCATATACTGAAGCTGGAGAATGGAAAGATCGATAGCAATGGATATGCCTTCTAGTTGGTAGTCACAGGGTATCTAATTGGGTAAACGATTAAAGAGAGCCTTCCTTCCTTCCTTCCTTCCTTCCAACAGCTATGAGACGAGCGACGGAATCTCACGGCAAGAAACGGCGGAGCTGAAGCATCCCGGCACCGCCTTGGAAGCCATCGCTGTACAGGGTAGCGTCAAGTGGGTGGGACCCGATGGCGTGCACTACAAGCTAAACTATCTGGCAGACGAGAACGGATTCCAGCCACAGGGCGAGCATCTGCCCCAGCGGGAAGCACCTGGAACGCGCTGAGCGCGTGTTGACATTAATATATATACTATATATATCGGATATAAATGTATATATTAAGCTTAGATGTTCGATAAGGCACGACCATAAATTTGCACTAAAATGTATTCTAACACAGCATTAAATTAGCATATGACTATACATGAATGCTAGTATATATTTTGATATATAAACAGAAGATTGGGTTACGCTGGCAGGTCGAAGACTTAATACTCTAGCAAATACATGTGAAATACGCAGGGTATAATCTGTGTAAGAACTTTATTCTCGACTGCTAATTGGCAAACGTATGTTAACGATTATAAGATCCATGGGAATTATCTATATATATTAATGCAACTGATCGGCTTAGATAGATACAATATATCCTAAATATAATGGTTGATATGCAATCTAGAGAGCTATAGCTTCATATAGAGGAACATGATTTGTAGGTGATAAATAATCTGAAATTATATCATATTTAATTTATATCTGTATATGATAGTTGATATGTATTATAAAGTACTATGACTTGCACACTATACATAATCTTAGGACCTTATGTAGTCAGCATGTAATATATGATGTTGAGACGTTCCAATATAAATTGCTTTTCAATGAACTCTACTCACAATGTGATATGTGATCGCAAAAGCTGAGTGACTATAATGTAAGCCCAACGAATCTGGAAGATAGACAGATGCGGATATATTTGAGTAACGGGCGTTACATATAAGATAATATAGCTATGAGACCCTGCTGTAAGGGCAAGGAGAAGTAAACCCGTTGCGCGCCGCTCGGACAGTTATGGCCGATGCGTTAACAGAGTCAGCTGGCCAGGGCCGAACCGGTTCACAATGAAGACCGCAACGAAAGTGAGAACCGCACAGCAACAACAGCTGAGAAAATAAATAAATAAAAAAAGTGAAAAAAAGCAAAGCATGGCAAAGCGAAGCGAGGCAAAAAACCAAAAGTCAGTTCGGCTAAAGGGCAAAGTAGTGCAGCTGTGGGCCAGCTCATTGTTGGGCAATTAACGGCGCATCTTTTGGCCAAGCGCCTCATTTATCAATCGTTAACTGCAAAACAATCAAACAATGTCGAGAGTTACGTACGACCGGCTGACTACCAAATGCTGATTGATGGCCAGCAGCAGAGGGGAGCGGAGAAAGGGGGCTCTGTTGTACATGCATTACGCATACGCCCTGTACAACCACCAGGCCGCTCCAATACGGAGCTTGTTCAGTTTTTGTATTTTATTGACTAAGGTCATCAACACACACACACACACACACACACAGATACACTGACACACACACTCGCTTACACACTCCAAGCTTTTTCTCGAATCTCGTGCCGCATCTTCAGTTAACAAGTTATTCCCGCCCCCGTTCCGTTCCGTTCCATTCGACGCATTGCACTGCAGCCTCTGAATTTTATTTCGATTTTTTTTTTTTTTTTTGGGGCGTTTGAAGGTCATTTTGGATATAAATTATGTCGCCTGTACAAATGGCTATATATGTCGATTCTGTATATGCTTAAAATATACAGAAAAAAAAACACAGAAATTTATATAAATATTATATATATAATATACTCGTAGCATAAAAAATGTTAACTGAGTTGTACATTTTTATGCATTATTATATTTCCTTATTTCTCATATTAAACTCATCTACTTAACCCTGGAATAAATATATGTATATATATATCATAATTATATTTTAAGAATCTTTATTCTGCATTATCATTATGACGATCATGATTAGTTTCTGGACTTGGGGAGGGCTTTGTTAGAGATGCAGAAAAGGTTTCCGCGACCATTCGAAATCGGATTGAAGAAATGAGATCGAACATCAAATGGTTAATAGGTTTTTAGTTCGATCCACTTAATGCTCAAGACACAGCCACACATGCTCGAGATACATATTCAATCACACACACACGCATTTAAAACATGTTTTTTTTATTGTTATGTCACCGATGAGGAGGCGTTAGATGTATGATGTATGTATATACACAGATGTATGTACATATTACATACATAGCTAGAAAGAACAAGAAAAAAATGTTCTCATCAATTCACATGAAAAATCATTTTGTATAACTTAAATTTAATCTACATAGGGCGATTAGAACCGTTATATGAGTATATGCTAGATGGCGAACATCAAAGTGATAACTCCAGCGTTTCATTAATATTTATACAGTATTTGAATTAAGCTGAAACAGAGTCCAAGGAAGTCGATTCCGGCCTATTTCAACGCTCTTATTTATATATATGTATTCTCCTTCTTTTGATTTCAGGCGTTGACCTATTGCCACAGTTAGGCAAACAGGCGCGAGTATGCAAATATTTGCCAGCACATTTCATTATCACTTAACCATTACCATTAGCATTATCATTAACATTATTATTGTCATTATCATAATGATTATCATGATCAGTGATTGGACTTGGCTTGAGATGCGGCAGCGGCCTCTTGGCGGCCAATTGAAATGAGATTCAAGTGTACATCAAATGGTTGATGGCTTTTTGGCTCGTTAAATTAAAAGCTTAAGACACACACACACACAGACACACACACTCACGTACACGAACACACGCACACACACGCACTGTTCGGCACAGCCAAAGCAAAGTTTACACCAATATAATTTGTGTGTATGAAAGAAGATTGTTGTGAGTAGCTTATTGTGCGTGTGTGTGTTTTGTGTGTGCGTGTGTGTGTGAGCATTTCGGCTGGCCAGATGAGCCACTATAAATAGCCAGCAACCTCATCAACGAGACCCACATAATTCGTTTGCTTCTAATTGTGACAAGTGCGTCTGCTCCTGCGTGTCGTGAACTTTCGAACTCCCCCTTAAATCTAACCTCAAAAATCAAATTAAAATGCATTCTTTCAACGCTTGTGCCGTCGTCCTGTGCGCCTTTGTGCTCGTGTCCTGCTGCCAAGCGGCCCCTCTGGACGATTCCAAGAATGCGCAAATTCTGCGCTACGAAAACGATAACATCGGTGTCGATGGATACCAGTTTAGGTGGGTGTACACGAGATAGAGTATGATCCAGGACATGGCGTTATCTAAGTTCCATTTGACTTGCAGCTACGAGACAAGCGACGGCGTCTCCCGCCAGGAGCAGGCGGAGCTCAAGAATGCCGGCACCGACAATGAGGCAATCAGCGTGCGCGGCACCTACAGCTTTGTCGGATCTGATGGCCAGACCTACACCGTGAACTACATTGCCGATGAGAACGGCTTCCAGCCAGAGGGTGCTCATTTGCCCCAAATCTAAATTTCCTTGTAATCTAAAACAAAATAAAGCTAGAGTGCTAAAAAATACCGGAGAATTTTATAATGCAGCTGGTTTCAGAGAATGTGCCACCATAATTAAGGGGACTTCTGGAAGAAGCTAAGAAAGGGTATCAATGAGAGTGCGACCATAATCAAGGATACTTTTACTGAATGAGATTGCAAATATGAAAATCCGAAAATGAACGTAGATCACTATTTTCTGACAAACTGAAGTGCTTCTGACTGTCTTAAGTACTACTGACTGTAAGAGAATAAAAAGGGCAGTTCTTAAAAAATTCCAAATAAAACAAGAAGGTTTTGTAATAATAGTCCATATGTTAAGTTATCGTCCCCTTACACATTTCAACAATTTAGAATTTAGAATACCCTAGAATCAGAACACGCATACGGCATTCATATGACTAATATTATCAATATTTCATGCCAAAATAAATTCAAATCAAATGAATCAGCTAAATTCTTGGCATTTTAATAAATCTCCCGTTGTAATGTAGGTTACATAATTGAGGTTATTTAATGCCGAGATTTATTATGTCACAGAAAGTCAAAGTTATATTTGGATACTTAGTATATAGCATCTGCCACGATCTTAGTCGCTATACATTTATCACTGCTAAATAATGGCTAGGTAATGATATTTTGATTTAGCTTTATCTTGACATATTGATTTGTATAATTTTTTATATCTTATTATTCCTATTGTTTTTATCGAATGAGGAATGACAATAAATGTTTTTTTTGCATTTGGCAGTGCCAAACAAATGTGTTAATCTGTAATTAAAATGTATTTTATTGAATTTTGTTCATTAATTTGTTTACTTCACAATTTTTTATATATGACATTTTTTACCGATTAGGATATTCGTATAGAACTTTTTGCGCCGAGAATCGGATATAAAAGCCATCGTCGTTACGGTGAACGGGTTAGTAAAGTGTTAACAAGTGTAATCCGAACATGCAGTGCTATACCCTGTGTTTTGTAGTGTGCCTAGCGGTTAGTTGCGCTCTGGCTCGTCCGGCTGACGATGCGCAGGCGGAAACCTTGCGGCTGGAGTCCGACAACAATGGCATCGATAAATACTCTTTCAAGTGAGTCCCAGTTCAGCTCCCAGCTCAAGTGGCAACCGTCTCAATGTACCCCCCTTTTGCAGCTACGAGACGAGCAACGGCATCGTCCGCAGCGAGGAGGGAGTCCTGAAGCCTGGCGCCAAGGAGGACGAGGGTGTTTTCGAGGTGCACGGATCAACCAGCTGGACGGCGCCCGATGGCAAGAAGTACGAGATTACCTTCACAGCCGACGAGTCCGGCTACCATCCCATTGTCAAGCTATCTAACTAGATGATACAAAACGCATGATGGAACATTCCAAAAACCAAAAAAAAAAAAACAAAAAACGATAAAAAAGCATAAGAAACTGTATATAAAAATAGGAGTTCCAAATCAACAAAAACTAACTCAATAAAAATTAAATGCAATGAAAGTGATAAATTTTGAACCCGGATCATTAAGTTCCTGGCATTATCTATATATAGAGTTATAGAGTTATAGAGTTATATATGCTAAAAGTTATGCACTAACGATTTGCATAACGCGTTCTAGGCCCAAAACGAAATGAAAAGTATGACGCAAGCGTTGATGCTATAACCGACAGAAACCCGATTTGCATACATATACGAATATATACTCGTGTATACAATATATTTTATATCATCTTTTTTCCGTGGTCTTCTTCTTCTGTCTCGCATACGCACCGGCGTCGACCTTCGTGTTAATTTTGCATCATCAACGAAATTTGCACAAACTTTGTTGTCTGTGTAAAAACTTGTTTTTGAGACTTTGTTTTCTTTGTAATTAATAGGTACATAATGAAAGCTGCGAGTCTACAATTTTCGAGCAATTAGCAGCCAGCAAATCAAAATCAATTTTCAAGGCTAATTTCTCAATCTGCATATACATATCTATATATATATGTATATTTATGTGTGTGTGTGTGTTTGTCTTCCTACTGCAACAACTCTTAAGTTGAGCATAGGAAACACGCCTGTTGAGCATTGTTGAACACTGGTTAACGAAGTTTGCCGAAACATTGTCAAAGTCAACCAACAATAAGATGTTGAATATAAATCGCTGTCTGATCGAACAGTGATTTGCATTTCAGGCTCTATTTATAAAGCGATTTAATTAAGTTAAGGTAAATACTTAAGCATTCAGTCAGATATAAATAAACCATTTAGTTTTTCTTCTTCACATCCAATGCTAATAATGATCCATTTCTATAACAATCCAATTAAAATGCAAATTGTATTTTTCTTTCTTGTCCAGTTTATTATTATTGCCTCAAGCACTTAGCTATATAAAATAACTACTTAATTTCGCATTAGGGTATTAAACAAGTCATGCATGAGAGAGCACCACACAAAGTCAAGAGGAAGAAAACAAGGCTTAAAGCTGACATATACAGATCTGCAACAAAGTATAAAGGTTTGGGTCAGCATCGAGTTCTGATTAGATGAATGGCTAAGCTTGATTACTCTTTTACGATTACACCTCTGTGATAGACAGTGTGATACCTTATACTATTGTAATCTTATGAATGTACTGACTAGTAATTCGATAGAGAAAAACAAGAAAATTCGATAACGCCTGTCTTCCCTTGTATGAATGAGATACATTATAAGCTTCAGCTACTTCTACATTCGCATACACTTACATATAAAACACGAAGGGTTAACTTCCAAGATCAACAGTTTTTAGTGCTGTGATTTATTGTTATTTGTATTTCTGATAGATAACACGAATAAGCAAACCATTTTATCGCTTCTGTCTTTAAAGTCTTTCATTGGTGTTAAAATAAACTTTGAATAAACATCAATATTTATTAGCAAAGCAGTATGAAGTATCGGTATACATTATCATACAGTCTTAAAATATAGAATCGTATATAGTATTTAGACAAATCGTATATAGTATTAAAATTTTGTATTATTAAAGGGTATTAGGAATTAGGAATAAGCTTTGAAACATACAAAAATTATGAGCAGATGATTGACCTTTAAGTTAAGCTGGGTTAAACATACATATCACTTTCTCATACATTTTCAGTAACCAAATACACCCATTATTATTTCATTTTTACAGGGTATTATTGCACATATCTCCTAGCTTAATATGTGTATCTATATTTTCGATATATTTTTTAACTTTATTAGCGTTTTATTAGATTATAATTAACTAATTAATAGTAACCTAATATACCCTTGATCCATTATAACAGAGTATTACAGAAAAGAGAACCCTCTGTCTAACATGTCTAATTGTTTTATAAATAGCACTAGCTTCTTATGGTATTCCTCATCCCTGTTGTCTACATTCCGAGTAGTTCAATATATCCCTTTTCCATTTGAACAGGGTATAATTCATTTAAAATCTATTATACCTTTAAGTATGTTTCTGTGTTTTCATACCTATTGCATATTTAATATTAAATGAGCCCAACTTTTAGGATTCACCCGAAAAGCTCAGACAAAACAAAAGACGTAGGCAACGAACTTGACAAAATTCTATTGCATACTTTTTGGCAGGCAACATTAATAGAGAAAATGTTGTTCATGTGTGTGTTTTAGATAAGCAGCTGCAGTTGTTAGCATTGCAATCTATATGCAAATGAGGCACAGAGAAGCGCACAATGTTCCTTGAACTTGACAGCAATACATTTAACCGTACAAGAAGATAACTGACAGCACACCTGATGATGATATCTGGTGATACCTGCGCGCATCCGGCAACTGGAACGCATCTCAGGAGCTGTTGATTAATGATGCTGCACGCTGATGCAGTGTTGAACAACTCTTCCTCATTGCATTCTGACTGCTGACAATGGCGACGGACAGCGACAGAAACTGATAAATCAAACTGAGAAGCTGGTCATACTCTTCAATTAGCTGGCCACATTTTTCTTTTTTATTTGCGATTCTTCGTAGGTGTCAATAATATTTTTATTATACTACTTGATTCATGCATTGAAATATAGCCACAGACTATGCAAATCAGCAGCAGCAGCATAATGACAACTCTTGAGAAATGCAAATAATTAACGATACTGGAGTAGATGATGTGTGCTGGCATAGCCGACAAGCAGATACTCTGTAAAAACGCGTAATATTCAGAAATTATTTAATATATGATTAGATTAAAATATTGCAAACAATTAAGATAAGTTTAAGGAGTATAAAAAATTTAGTTATTTTGTAATGGCTTTTATATAGGTACCATTTGTTGACGAACTAGCCCATTGTGAATCAGAAGTTTTATTTTCATATAATCTGTAAGCATTTAAATTATTTAAATTGATATTATTTTGATTTTATATTAATATAAATATTATTTATTTTATATATTTTTTGATGTTTAAGTCTCACAAGACCCTTAAATAATTTTTGGTATTCTCTCTTATTATTTATTTGATAATCTGCATACGCAATGAGACTTAGAAACTCTTTGCTAGGGTATCAAAATGAATATTGCTTATGAATTTTTGGAAGATCATAAATTTGTGAAGTTCGATGCACATTTAAAGAATTTATTTGATACAGGTATTCCGCATAGCCTGCCATTTAATTAAAATAAACTAATAAATAAGTTGCGCTAAAGGGTATTTCGCTCGTTGAGGCCAAACGTGAATGCGGTAGCTGAAATGCTAGCTCACACGCACACGCACACATACACTCGCAGACGCGCACACTCACACACTCACACACTCTCACTCTCGCACACACACTTGGCGCTGGCTGTAGAAGCTGGCAATGTTTTATAATGTTTACCAAATATTATTAACTTTGTCAATTGGTCGACGAACATCGTGGGGTGTGTTTCACAGATCAGATCGTCGCCTGCTCAGCCGAGAGACGCGTCGCCTAACGGTACTTCAGCGAGTAAATAACTAATCAAGATAATAATAAAATAAACAAGTGCCTGGTGTTCAAAATAAATTCGAATTAAATTGAAATTGATTTAAAGCTGCAAAATGAAGCTGCAAATTTTTGTGGCACTCAATTGTGTTGTAAGTCGAGCGATTGGGCGAGTGTGTGAGAGTGTGTGTGTGTGTGTGTGTGTGCTAACTGTTTAATTCATTCAAGCTGTTGACTGTGCTGTGCTGTCAGTGTGTCCTGGCGGCCACCGTGCGTCCCTACAAATTCGGCTTCACCATCGAGGAGCAGCAGCATCGCGCCGAGAAGAGAGGTGAGACGATTGTGCAACTGATTGACACCGATCTGACTGTATGTATGTGTATGTGTGTGTGAGTGTGAGTGTGTGATGCAAATTGAGCCGCATCATGCTGCAGCAAAGACAAAAAAGGCAACGCCGTTTGTGCAACAGGTTGCGCAATACTCGTTTAGAGGTCTCTAATTGCTGCAGCTGCTGACACTTGGGTCAATATCAATTGAAATGCCTGAGTTGCAGCCTCCGCTGAGTCGATGGATCGTATGTCTCTGACAATAGCTGCTTTTGGGCAATAAACTTTTTCAAAAACTTAAGAATCTCTTCAATTAGCATAACATGTGTGGACTCACACACACACTCACAACTCACACGCACACACATTTAGTTCCATAGAATCTCTTGGCATATTTATTGGATTTGATTTTTCGTTCCTCAATCCGTATTCAAATGTCCAAAATTTCAATATTTATAAGTATATTTCTCGGTTTTGATTTCGTTTCGACTGCCTCTTAAAATGCCAGAGTTGAGTGTCTTAGAAAACACACACAAATTGTTCGCGCAACTTGTTGTGCACACTCCTCAAATTTATGCATTCACACATACACACATACTCACATACTCACATACACGCATAAATATTTGCATTTAAAAACTAATATTAGAGATGTTCTAATTAAACAAATGCAAAGACTCCGATGCAAACTAATGGGTATAAAAGAGATAGTGATAGTCGTTTATTCAAAACAAATAAATTCCCGAGTCTTAATTCGTAAACTGGATAAAAAACTTTTACTTGACAATAATTTTCAACTGGTTTGGGATAAAAGCGAAAGTCAAGTCCAAATAACAAATTCTAAAATATAGAACAAAAATCTTTAAGTAGAACAAATAATTCATTTCCTTCAAAATGCATTTAAAAAATTAAGAATATAGATTAGACAGTTTTATTAAGGAGGAATTTAATACATTTGTAAGAAAAAATAATTAAAATAATATTTAAGATATGTTAAAAAAAATATTTCAATAGTATCTACTAATAAAAATTATTTAAAAAGTATTCAAAAATTGAAAAAATCGCCTAAAAACATTTTCCTAGATACTTAAACATATATAGATGTTTATTCAAGAAGTATTAAATATTAAAAAGTATTTTATTTTGATTCCGAAATATTTAAAAATTGGAAAAGTCACTTAAAAACATTTTGATAGATACTTAAAAAATTGAAAACAAAAGCTTGAAAAATATTATAATAATGGTAGAGAATCGTGAAGCCATATAAAAATCTATAGGTATAATGTTATCTAGTTAACAAAGATACTCTCTGAACCATATCAAAATATGAAGACATCTATCTCCATATCCCGTAGCTCTCTGTCAGACACAGGTCTAGCTTTCATAGACCTTTACAAAACGTTCTACGGATAACTTTTGGTATTTAAACAGACGTTTGTGTTTGGCTTACAAAGGCCTTTGTCACTTAAGAGTTGGCTATAAAGAAATGACAAGCGATTAAAGTCAATAATAAAATAAAATAATAGAAACAATCGAGAAACAAGCATTAAAACGCTTTAGAAAACGCGATCGCTGCGATAAGTGCGATTGAAAACTCGTTTAAAAAGGCCATCGAAACAACAAAGCAACCAAATGGAGACTGCGACAGGTGCTACACAGGTGGGTGGCTCTGGTATCAGGATGTAGTCGCAAAATTTATGGCCAAAACATAATTCTTGGCATCCAAAGCTGCTCAATGGAACCCCCTACACGCATATTTAAGCGCGTGTGTTACCAAAAGCAGAAGAATATGAACGTGAAGATAAAGATGAAGAAGAAGATCACAAAATGTCGATCATCATTATCATAACAGTTTATTAGATGCTTATCTTTATAGCCAGGCCTGAGCGCCTGTTTGGCTGGTTTGTCACTCCGTCGAATTATGGAATAGAATTGAACCAGTTATGTTGGCGCCCATTAATAACGAAAGTAATCTACGAGCTTATGGAGTGTATACCCTGTAACCAATACCCTGTATTGTTTGTCTACATTAAATGCATCCATATGTCTACATCATATGCAGGCAGTTTTTATATGATTTCACCGATAAGTTTTTCTTTTTTCGATAACTTTACAGTTTTATTAAATATTTATCTGTAATGATTTTCAATGTCAATGTCGGACGACATATCCTAGACAAAGACAAAGACAAAGACAAAGACAAAGACAAAGACAAAGACAAAGACAAAGACAAAGACAAAGACAAAGACAAAGACAAAGACAAAGACAAAGACAAAGACAAAGACAAAGACAAAGACAAAGACAAAGACAAAGACAAAGACAAAGACAAAGACAAAGACAAAGACAAAGGTGAAGACGAAGATAACAAGGCAAATTGCTTAATATAACATTAACATTGCTAACATGTCTCATGAAGAATAAAATGTTAATTTCTGTTATCGATGGCTTGCTTTATATTAAAAATCGATAAGTATCGATCATCGCAATTAGTTTCTTTAACGTATCTCTCACTTGGACTAATCGGTCCCACTCCCACACTCTGCAGTATTTACAGGGTAGTTGCTAGTCGATCTCCCCAGCACTAGTTTATCAAATGCTAATCAACTTCTTTGCGTCTTTTGCCCTTTTATAGACGAGAATGGAATCGTAATGGGCGAATTTGGCTTCATAACCGCCGACGGAATCTACCACGTAACCGTCTACGCGACTGACGAGGAGGGCAAATTCCGGATAATCTCCATGAAGAACTTTCCGTATGCGGGTCCCGTAGCGCCCAGTAAGTAGAGCAACTGCTGACCTAGACATCCACTCAATGCGGGTTCCTCTTCGCAGAGATCCCGATCCCAACGACGACCACGCAGCGAACCCCGCCGCCAGTGTCCAGTCACAACTTCCATACGGCAGCCTGTTCCGGCTGCTTCCTGGGCAAGTCTCCGGCGGGCACGAAAAACGAGATTCGTCCGCTCTCGCAGCCGCTGTCCGCGCCGGCAGCCGCTGTGCCAGGTGAGCAGTTGATCCCAGCCTTCCTGGGCGCGGGTCCAAGCCAAACAGTTTTCCTACCCAGCACACAGACACAGAGACAAACACAAACACAAACACAAACACAGACACAGACACAGGGCGGCGTCTCAGTCCCGGACGATGGCAGCCAGGCTTACATGCAGCTGCTAGCCATAAATCTCGCCAAGGATCAGGTCCTCCGTCAGCCGGCAGCAGCCACCCCACGCCCCACTCCCCCCGCAGCTACCACGACCACGACCATCGCTCCCGTTATTCTCAATGCTCAGGCCGTGGCCCTGTCCTACGAGCTTGACAGGGTGCAGGGGATGCGTCCGACGAGCAGACCCCCCGCCAACACCAGCGCCAGCGCCTCAGCTCCGCAGCCCCAGCTGCAGCCGCCGCCAGCGGGCGTCGGCTTTCCGGCTGGACAAGTGGGTGCGAGCTCCGCAGTTCCAGTAGGAGGCAGCATTCCAGCTGGTCAAGTGGGTAGCGATTCCGCACGACCACAAGTGGGAGGCAGTTTCCCAGCTGCACAAGTGGGAGGCAGCTTCCCGGGTGGACAGCTAGGAGGCGCCGTCCCTACTGGACAAATAGCTGGCAGCAGCATTCCAGCTGGACAAGTGGGTGCCAGCTCCGCAGTTCCACAAGTGGGAGGCAGCTTCTCAGCTGGTCAAGTGGTTGGCAGCTCCGCACGTCCACAAGTGGGAGGCAGTTTGCCAGCTAGACCAGTAGATGGCAGCATTCCAGCTGGACAAGTGGGCGGTAGCATCTCGGCTGGCCAATTGGGTGTCAGCATCCCAGCTGGACAAGTGGGCGCCCCATCTGCACAAGTGGGCGGAGCCTCCGCCGCTCCACAAGCAGGCGGCAGCTCCGCAGCTCCACTAGCAGGAGTTCCACAAGTGCAGCAGCTGGCGAGGATTCCGCCCGCTCCAACCGGACCCCTTGATCTGAACAGCTTCACCTTTGGCACCTTGCCAAGCAACACGCGGGCTCCGGTTCAGGCAGTCAGTGGCAACGTCTTGTCCACTGCACAACAGGTGGCGCCGCCCGTGCCGAGCGAAGTATTGCAGCAGCTGTCGAGGATTCCACCTGCCGTATCGGTCCCCAAGGACTTGAACAACTTTGCCTTTGGCACTTTGTCAAGCAACAAGCAGCAGCCGCTGCCTTTGGCTAATCAAGGTAAGGCCCAAAGCATTAATGCCAATGTGTTGGCCGCCGTACAACAGGTGGTGCTGCCCATCGCGCACGAAGTGGTGGAGCAGTTAGTGAGAGTTCCACCGGCGGCGAATGGCCCCAAGGATTTGAACAACTTTGCCTTTGGCACTTTGTCAAACACTAAGCTGCAGCTGCCATTGACGAACGTCGACGAAATCTCGAAGGCCGAGGCGCAAAGTCTCAATGGCGAAGTGTTCACCCTCCTCCAACAGGTGGCGCTGCCAGTCAGGCAGTCAGTAGGTACTTTCCTGAGTCCAAAGTCGCCGGATAATGCGCTAACGCTGACGCCTCCCCGTGCCAATCGCATTCCGGCTGCATCGCCCAATCAGTTTCCAACTTTCGTAACTTTCGCAAGGCCCATTATACAACCAAACACACAAACAACAACAACAACAGCACAAGTTACACCAGCACAAGTTACACCAGCACAAATTACACCAGCACAAGTTACACCAGCACAAGTTACACCAGCACAAGTTGTACCAACACAATCTGCACCAATACAATCCACACCAGCACTATCCACGCCAGCACAATTTACACCAACACAATCTGCACCAATACAATCCACACCTGCACAAATTACACCAGCACAATTTACACCAACACAATCTGCACCAATACAACCCACACCAGCACAATTTACACCAGCACAACCTCCAAGTAAACAAACTTATCATCCCTTTGTTTGCATTTTTAACTCATTTTTCAAAACTTAGCAGGCACTCAGTCGATTCAGCCACCAATCAATGTAGTTGGCCATGCAGCGCGACCAGCCGTACCAGCAACCCAGCCACAACAACAGCCTATCGGCTTCAAAGCGCGTAAGCTTAGACATCCAACCATTTCTTAAGTTTATTTACACAAGTATTTGCAGCCCTGGCAGCCACCCAGGCGCAGCAGAGACCGCAACCAGCTAATGGCAGCTCGGGCAATTCAAATGGTTTTAAGCCTGTGAATGGAGCCACGCAGACAAAGCAGAGACCCCAAACTGGCACTGGGAACTCAGCCAGTTTTAAACCAGGTAATCCCAATCACACATTAATACGTTAATAATCTTTTCTTATGCACACATTGGCAGCCTTAGGAACCACCCAGACGCAGCAGAGACCACAACCGGCCAGTAGCAGCTCAGGAAGTAAGCCCAGACACCCACCTATCTGTTAAGTTTCATTAATTGTACGTCCATTCACAGCAGGGGGAGCTCAGCCAGCCGTGACTGCAACCAAGCAGCAAACACCATTCAAAAGCAGCTCAGCAAGTAAGTCTAGACAACAACCTATTCGATAAGTATAACATAACCGTCGCATGCAGAACCCACCTCACCAAAGACAACAACCAACTCAGGAGCGGCTGGCAGTGGCGATCTGACAGGCGACTTGTACAGATTTAAATATATTTTGGACTACAATGGACACGAGGAGACGGGCAGCAGAAACGGCGACAAGAAGGGCAACTACTTCGCCATTGGCAAGGACGCCATTGAGCACGTGGTCGAGTACATTGCTAACGAGTTTGGATTCCAGCCGCACATCCGATGGCGCAAACTGGAGGGCAATGAAGCGGTGCTACCCGAAGAGAACTCCCTGAAGCACTACGAATTCAAGTGGTTCAACAAGGAATCACAATAATCTTACAATAACTATGCCAATAAGTAAATCCTTGTATATAAATAAAGGAATAAAGAGACTCTCGTTTTGTTGTTCTTGAATTGGGTTTCGTTTTGTTTTTATTTTTGTTAAAGGTATTCGACTTAAATCAACTTAAAATTTACTGGGGAAGGGGAGGGAGGACTAGGAGGAGGGGTACACAATGTGGGCGTGGTGGTTGTCTATCATACTTAGCTATTTAATATTTTGTAAAGTTACATTCAGAATTTAAAAATTGTTTACATTTAGATTTCAAGTTGCGTATCTCAATTACACACATTTAAAATTACATAAGTACATTTATAAGTATCGATACTTTTGATGCCCTGTACCCTTTGGTAATGGGTAGCATGGGCTATATATATATATTTTTTTTTATTTTGTTAATTTTGTTTTTTTGTTAGGTTTGCGCTTAAAATTTCTAAATATTTTGTATACACACAGAAGTTTTTGTTGCGTTTTAATTTTAAGATTAAATATATATCTTTTTTATTTTATTATAATGCATTATTCATTTAGGTTAGAAATTATTCAAGAGTTTTAACTGTACAATCAACTATCACAGTCAACCATATCGAACTGATAGAGAATATTCCAAATGCTGTAGAAATCAAAGGCTAAACTGAAAATGAAAAACAAGTAAAATTGATGCAGACGAGTAGACTCGACTAGCTGATACCCTGTACCGTGCAGCAGTGCAGCAGTGCAGCAGGGTATGGAAAACTTAAGAACCTCTATGCATACTTAGATCTAAATGCTTTATATTTTTGTATTTACAGTTCTCCAACAAACATTCTCTATGAAGCAAAAATGATCGATAAATTCAAATCGATCTTACAAATATTATCTATGCGAGAAGAAATACATAGAATGAATGTTCCTTTAAGACTTGCTTATCGCTTACTATTAACAAGTGGCAAATGCTAACAACAATTCAAAGGATTCCAAATACATATATCTAAACATATGTGTATTTATATATATGTATATATATGTATGTGCCGGAAATCGTTTTTAGCTTACAATCGAGTATTTATACTAGAACAATTCTGAAGGTTTGCGAATTTGTTTTCGTATTGGAAAACTATTTTTGTTTGATTCTCATATGTATATATTTAGTTAAGGGTTAAACTTATAGTAACAACGTCTAACTAAAATAGACTTAATACACATACACACACCACACACACACACACACACATTCAGAGTCACTCACATATATATATGTATACGAAGAGCTCGCAAAATGCTTGACTTTACCATATCTGAATGATATTTACATATACATACATCGACTTATGTCACACTGATTTTAGGGTATTACTGATCAGGAATATTTATATATGGAATATAGAATATATATTTAATACATGTATATTCTTCAGATTCCATCACTTAAGTTCTTTAATAAAAATAATAATTTTTAATTGATCGACTGTCTGACTGATTGATGATGAGAACACAAACAAAATAATTTGATTGAGCTATATAGATGAAAGCTAAAACAGAGTTATCAAAAAGTGGAAAATTGGTGAAACGAGGATAATCAATCAAAGCTCGGACTTACCCATTACCATAACCAATTGTATATATGTATGCTATTTATCCTACATATATACTCTGTCAGACTCAGACTTATATAAGTTAAGCTCGCATTTAGTCTTTGGCGAACACTCGGAACTAACAAATGTCAAGCGGAGCAAATCGTATTTCCCGAATCAGATCGAAAAATGAATTTTAAATAAAACCCGATCGCTGAATTGCAAGGATGAATTGTCCACAGTGGCTGATATGCCTAATTCTGGCCGTCTTGTGGATAACCCCAATGGAAGCCAGAAAATGCAGGACAGACGGTCACGGATGCGCACGGAATTGGCAATGCTGCAACAGGTGGTGCGATAGCTATTACGTATGCAACAAGAGAAAAAAGAGACCCAAAGAGACAAAATGAGAAAAATCCCCAATTTATTATAAATAATACTTCTGGTATTAAGGTGCTTAAATGGTGTGCTTGGTCAAGGGAATTTTAATCGATAACTACTTTATTTCTATTGAAATTGATAAATATCGATTTGCAATTTTTCGAAATATATAAACTAGATAAGAAAATGGGCTTATTTTTTCATCATCAATATATAACTATTTGAGAAAGTGGGATGTATTTGAAATTTATTTGGAATGATCAAGAACCCTCACAAATGATCAATAAGTTAACTCACAATCGATAAATATCGCACACATACGTACAGTCACGCAACTATTTAGTAACCGAATGGTATTTACATATAAATACGCAGACTTGCTGATCTAGAATATATATATGTATATATATATGTATATCTTGAATGACTGATTGAGGATCTCCCGCTAGAGAAACTAAGATTTATATAGTATGCAAGCATGATGTAAGTCTATCTATCTCTTTCAGACTTACATAAGATGCTTATGTAAAATGCAAGCGGAACAAACAAAGTGGAACGTATGAAATGGAACGTTGCGCAAATCAGTTGCAAATTTCAGTTGAGTTTCAGTCGCTAAACCGAGAAGATGAACTTCGTTCTGTGGATCATGAGCATCATCGTTGGCGCCGCCGCATTCCAGGAGGCGTGCGTGCCGAATGCCAGAGGCTGCATCAAGGATTCGAAATGCTGCAGCAAGAAATGCAATCCGCACTATCAATGCGGAGACTCCTGGCGGGTGACAAGGACAACGGAGGCCTTCTAACACACACACACACACATATGTATATTTATATATATATTCTGGATCAGCGTATATCTCAACGGGTTCTTAACGGGTTTGCTAACGACTAAAAGTAAAATCCGCTCCTTTGTCTAGAGTTTTGTTTCTGTTTCTTTTTCGTTTGGTGGTTTTGGTTGCACTTACAATAAAAACGTCGCCTGCTCGCCCTTCACGTCCAGATAGTCGTACAGTGAACGCTCGCCATAACCGCCAGCGTATGTCAGAGCATTGCTGCTGCCGCTGTCCGGCACTGAGTCGCCGGCGGGCGTCGCCACCGGCGGTGGCGGCCCGGCGCCCAAGCTCAGCCCGAACTTCTCCAGGTGGCATCATTTGAGCAATGTGGGCAGGCTGCTGTTCATCAGCCGATTGCCGACGACCAGCGAATTAAGCGTTGAGTTGCCACCGCCCACGCCCACTCCTACGCCCACGCCTACACCCACGCCCACGCCCATGCTCATGCCGTGCACGCCCAGGCCGAAGCCAGGAGCCGGGTTCTGGGCCTCCAGGAGGGAGGAGCTGCCCGCATTGCTGGAGAGATGCGCGTGTCCAGCGTTCAGGTTGTTGCCGCCTCCGCCGCCGCCGCTGCTGCTGCTGCTGTTGTTGTTGTTATTGTTGTTACTATTATTGTTGTTGTTGTTATTGCTGCTGTTGTTGTTGGTGGTGGTGCTGGTGCCGGTGGTGCTGGCGGTGGCGCTGCCGAACCCGCTCATGATGCCTGCGCCGCTGGCGACGCCGACGCCAACGCTGACCGCGCTGCCGCCGCCGGCGCCGGCATTGCTCTCATATTATGATGGTCATGCATAGTGTGGATAGGAGCTGAGGTGCGGCGCCACATGCGAGGGCGTCACGTGGCCCATCGAGTGCGGCTGATACAGATTGGTCGCCGGACTGCCCCAATTGCCCCACGAGGCGGCCGTCGGAAAGATCGAAGCTGCAAAGGGACAAGCAGAGTGCAATTAGAATACTTCCGCTTCCTCCTCCTCTGAACTAGAGGGTAACCCACCTGAGGACGAGGTCATGCCATGGTGCGGACTCATGAAGGAGCTCAGCTTGGCGCTGTGATGATATGGAGTCATGAACAGATCGCTCTGATACTTGTAGGTGGGATCGCTGGCCGCCGGCTGCGTGGCCGCTGCGAGGCCCTGAAAATCAAATTTGTACGCGTACCGCTTGCCGTGCACCTTGGTCATGATGTTCTTGTCGTAGTAGTATCTGCAAGGCACAGTGGTACAAAATCAACGATTAACATGGGTTTTATTATGTGCTTGTGAAAATATACATTTATACTTTGGGCAAAAGGAGGCGTGGTCGACCCCGATAGCTATATATATTCTTAATGAGGCTCAACAACCGATTCGATTGAACCCCATGCCTTTGTCTGTATGTAAGAACGCGTCGATCTCAGCAGCTGAGAGAGCTGCAGACTTCAAATTTTATATATAGGCTGTCCTATAACAGGCGCGTTTCGAGCATGTTTCGAAAAATCGATAACTACTTAGGTTTGCTTGTTATCGATAATACATTTTAGTTATTCGAGGATATCTCGTAAGTCTTAAGAGCTGAAGACATCAAACTTGGTATAGATATCATCAGCTGAATAAACACACACTTTAGATGCTGCAGATTCTGGCTACCTGCCCCATATCCACATTTTTAAAGAAAAACTCAGCGTTCTAATGATATTGAGGTATCCCAAAAATGTCATAAGGATTGGATAGAAAACAAAAGTCTCGATTGAGCATCTATCAAGAAAAGCAAAGCATGGAAATTTCATTATATTCGACAAAGTTACGTAACTTTAAAGAGCTAGAAAAAGTTCAAGACCTGATATAGGGGGAACTACAGGGAACTGTGGGAAAGCCAAACAAAAGACTGGGAGCGTATAAATAATTACAAAATAATGCTCGCTTTATGCGTTTTAAGTTAATTTGCTGACATTAAGGAGATTTTAGTGCCACCAACACCCAACCCCCAACTCCAACTCCAACTCCAACCCCCACACCTCCCCTCCCCTTTCCTTTCCCTTCAAGCAACCCCAGCCACACCTCGAGTCGCCCTCAATCTCTGGCCCTGCAATTAAATGGCAAACGCCTTGCGCTGAAACTCAAACAAAAATTTGTGGCCAAATTGCTTGGGCAGACAGTCAAGCGACAGTCAAGGCGGGAAAGGGCAAGGGATTGGAGGATGAGAGGGGGAGGGGGCAGACAAGACAGACGACAGTCCGAAATGTTGTTTGTTTTGGCTGCCCTACACGGAATCGTGACAGAAAAGTGATTAACTTTACAGTCAACTGTGGAGACTAAACAAATAGATGTCTGATCTGCGATAAACTACGCAACAAATATCGGGGTTCGAATCCCAGCTTGCAATTCGCACAATAACTTATATAATTGCATATTCTACACATATTAAAGAAATCAATATTTTTTGAATTGCAGCCGTATTTATGTACGTGTGTATTTTTATGTGTATTGTTTATATGTATGTGTACTTATATTGAAATCCTGTTATATAAAAACAAACTTCAGTCAATTTGTATATCAGGTCGATCGCCGAGATGTAAATTAAATAAAAATAAGTTTTGTAAAGGGCCTCTCTTTGCGATTCTCACTAACTCAAATAGGCTCAACTAGCCAATAAGTAAGTTTCCATATAGTATATAGAAGAATATATTTATATATGTAATACAAATACTCTATTACTTTTTAATTCGAAATATCAGTTAATATAACTGTAAAGGGTCTTCATTGAACTTTATGCCTTAGCACATCTCTTTGAGCTGAATTATCATAATTATTTAAGATCTGGGTAGGGAATATTAATGCGACTTTAATGCTTCAACGTTTCGTTCCGTTTCATTTTATTATTTAATGTTTTATTACACACATCGAATTGAATTTTCGTTTCGCTTTTGTTGTGAAGCGAACAAAAAACATGTAAATTTATTTAATTTTCATTGTTTTTCTTTTCATCTTTTTCGATGCGCGATTGGCCATAAATTATGCCAATTAATGGCATAAATTAAAGCTGAAACAAAAGACAATCGCATGCCCTATCTCTTTTGCTCTCTCTCTCTCTCTCTCTCTCTCTCTCTCTCTCTCTCTCTCTCTCTCTCTCTCTCTCTCTCTCTCTCTCTCTCTGTCTCGCTTTCGCTTTAAAAAAGGACAAACAATCAGAACCAATCAATGACTGTTGATGGACTCCGGGCACAAAGCACACAATCAGCGAGACAAACAGCACAGCAAAAAGGATTAAAGTAAAAGCCATTTACACAGTATCTGTGTGTGAGTGAGTAAGTGTGGGGGTGTGTGTGTGTGGGCCAAGTGGCCAACAAAAGGGCAGCTGGCTGTGAATAAACATGTCAAATGAAGCATTAAAGCACTTGTCCTTGTTGTCTTTATGTGTGGCTGGCATCTAGATGGCTGCTCAGCTTACATTTACACACACACACACACGAGCGCAGATGCTTGCCAATATATAAATATGTGTTGCATACTTTACAGCGCTCGTGTTTCTTTGCAAGAGATGAAAGCAGCGACGGCGACGCCGACAGCGTTCAATTGAGCTGAAATGTGTGAAAAAAATAAAAAAATATATATATGGAAAGGAGTGGGGGATGAACGAATATGGAATACCCTTGCGTGGTATAAAATATGAAACTTGTTCCACAGATAGAGAACAAAATGAAGACCGAATAATTAAAATTAATTTTTAACGAATAGCTTAATATATAGTATAGTCATATATTTTCAATAGCGCAAAGTGTATTTCCAGCTTATGAAATGCTACAATTTTTCTGTTTAACTAAACTAAATTTCCAGTTATATAGCAGCATATACATTTATCGCAATCATATATCTATCATATATATAAACATTCTATCCACAATCAACAGAAAGTAGTTTAGCAAACACGCATCGGATTAGCTTTAAGTGTTGATGGACCACCAGATGTACTCTGCGAGAGGGTATTAAAAAGGATAACACGCAGACAGACAAAAGGATAGAGAGGGAGAGGCAGATGGAGAGGGGGAGACGGTCTTTAGGACGTGTTGACGCTTCCGCACATCATCAAACAAAAAAAGGAAAAAAAAGGCTTTCCTTTGCTTTGTTGTCGCTTATCCAACACTTTTTACATTTATTTACATGTTGATTGTCCATGTGTGTGTGCAAGAGTGTGTGAGTGTGTGTCTATTGCAAATTGGCTGCCAGGATTCTTCCACTTGAATTGCCAGCTTCTTCTTCATTGGCACTCATTGGCCAACTGATTGCAACTGACAGTTTGAAGGAGTCTCAAAAATAGCAGAAAAAGAAGACGAAGAGGAAGAAAAGGGTTTGTAAAATCGTTCGATTTAAGTTTTGTATGCTTAGCAAATTGACCGTTGCGCAAATATTTAAATAGTTGTGCATATGTTTCTGGCAACGCTTCGCAAACAGAACAGTTGGGCAACACTGATGCGGGGGCGGGGCAGGTGCACGGGTGGGGGCTGAGCCTCGAGCAGGGTTGGGTCAGCAATCACATTTGCTGCAATTAGATTGCCATATTTCATATTTTTATTGGAAGTTTTCTGCCTACTTTTCTTCCTTTTTTTTTTTTGATTACATTTCGAGGCTAAACGATTTCATAACGAATTTTGTTTTGGGCAAGCCACGCCCACATGTGAGCAGTTAGGTAAACGCGCACTTATGTCACTTGCCTGTTCACAAAAAAAAGAAGTGGGTATATTGGTTTAGAGTCTTCCCAATTGGAATTGGGCAATCATAGATAAAGTCATAGATAGACATGAAGAAGAAAATATATATACCAGAGAGCTCCTCGACAGAGCAATAAATAAATAAAGCAACAATTGCTTTCGATTTCTCGAACGGGTATTAAACAGTCGCTAGCACCCAAGCGGCTCAATTGTTGTCTCTTCCTCTTATACCACCTCCTGCTTTTCTTTTTTTGGGTATTTTCTGCGCATTTAGTGGCCCAATTGCTATCAAAGCAGCTAATCAGGCTCGAATCGAATCAATCGAGAATGATGAAGCACAGATATTTCGTTCACAAATTGCACACATGCCCACATTTCGAGCAGATAAACTGCGAGTACTTGCACTAATTAGCAGCACTTGAGCGCACAAAATATAACTAGGAATCTAGATGAGGCAAAGCAACCCCTATTATATAGAACGAGTAAGAAAACTCTAGTCGAGTGGGCTCGACCAGCAGATGCTCTTTTTAGTTTTCTTCTCTATATGCTTGCACATAAACTTAGGAATTCACATGCATGCCAAAATTGGTTACTCAGGTTACGATATAGAGATAGACACAGAGTTATAGAGAGACACAGATAGAGATAGAGATAGAAATGGGATTATTGGTTCAATCACGCTTCCTTCTGCCTGTTACACACAGTTTCACAAAAACATCATGCCCTGTTTAGCCATTTATAATGGCTTCAGGGTATACAAATAGAAATCTGTCATCCGTCATCTGGCTGGAACTTACCTTAAGGCGCGACTCAGCTTGTCGTAGTTCATGTTGGGCTTCGACTTGCGCTCGCCCCAGCGACGGGCCACTTCGTCGGGATCGGTTAGCTTGAACTCCCCGTTGGTGCCCTCCCAGGTAATGCAGCTGGCATTGTTGGAGTCCGACAGCAGCTCGAGCAGGAACTGCCATAATTGTATCTGTCCCGAGCCTGCAATGAAACACATAAATAAGTATTATTTATAATAGAAATATAAAAGCATTTAATGTCAGTCTTTCGGTTGCCTAAATGTCCGTCAAAAGAGCATATCCTTTGCTCCTGGCAGGCTGCCTGGCTGGCTGACAGGCTGCCTTTGAGGCAGTGTGGCATGGAATTATGTAACATTGACTGCGCGTCGTGGCCCGCAAAACTAAGCATTTTGTGGCATGCAAAAGTGCCATAAAGTATTTCCGACACGCTGCTCAACTCCCGAATCACGCTTCCCGATTCCCCGATTCCCCTCTCCCGATGACCTCTTGACCGCAAGGGGCATTTGGACTCTTTTCTATATATTAAACAACTTGAGTGAAGTCCAAGTTTTTGGGCATTTATGGAGGTCAGCGGAGGTGCTTGTAAGTCAAATGTTAGACAGATAGAATGTCTTAAACGATATTGTATGATATCATGGGTTTATATCTATATCTGATACTTTGATATTACAAATTCATCAATGTTAGAGTAATAGAAATATTTTCTCACTGCTATGAATTTGAACAAAATTATCCTCTATTAAAACTGAATTAAAGCAATTTAACGCTAATATGGCAACGCCATTTTAAGATAGTGGCAACACTTTTCGAACTAATTAATAAGCTACTAAGTTTTATTTAGCTATAAAACTTGCTTATATCATTATATCATATCAATTATTAAGCAGCACAATTTTCTGCTTTTGTAAGAAACTTTACGATGCAACTCACACAAAACTTCAGCGTTTGACAGCATGTTAAACTCAATGTTAAATATTTTACATTTTTTTTAAGAAAATAAAACTGTTGCAATGTTTATTTATTTTAGTCCCATATTCTAGGCTGAAAGTAAGGCAGTTATTAAAGTAGTTTTATTATTATTTAAATTTTATTTTAAACCGTTACCAAACAGTTAAATTACAACCTTATTTGCACACAGCTGAATCACAGAAGTAGCCAAGTTTAATATTTCATGTTTTTTCAAATATTAACCAGACAGTTACGCCATAACAGGCAGACAACATGCTTAAATAGCAGTTAAATATTGTTTTGGGACATTTCTTTATACAAGTAAGTTTCTTTCTTTTACATGGGAAATAGATTTGCGTAGAACCATCTTCATTTGACCTTTGACTTTTTTAGCACAAATCAGAACTCAAATGTCGTCGCGGTCATTATACTATATATATCTCTATATGTCTGTGTGTGTATTCATGAACACACTTTGATAATTCTTTTGTTGTGCGTGCTAAAACATTTACAAAATTATGATTTTTGTATTGTGTGAAGGATTCGGCACGCATTCAACGCAGACATCATAAATCGCTTAATCATTTGGCAATTAGGCCCAGCCCCAGAACTAACTCTCTCTCTCTCTCTCTCTTTCTTTATCTCCCTCTCGCTTTGTGCATAAAAAGAACACACACAAAGGCTGCTACAGGGGTTGCAAAATTGACAGTCCTGGGAAGCTAAAGTAGAATTTTACCCCTTGGGTGGTGGCTGAGTCCTGAGCTCTGAGCTCTGAGTCCTGAGTCCTGAATCCTGTTTGCTCATGTGTGAGAAACGTCATGAATATTGCGTTAATTGCAAATCATGGTCAAGAGAATGTGTTAAGTGCCAACACGACGAACAGCCCGATGAGCACAACCATGATCATAACGATGATTATAATGATGATAATAATGATGATGATGACATGAATGAATGATAAGTTGAGGCAGCTCAAAAGGCGTGGCCACCAATTGACATGCTATTAAGTCAAAACAATGGCCCAAGGTGTTCCACTTTACGAGCCCAATGACAGCTAATGGACATGGATAGGGATACAGATAAGGAGTTCACGGATCTAGAGCTGAACTACAATGTTTATTGTTTCTCAACAGTCTACGATTTATGTCAGAAATATTCTCTAACAATTAAAACTCCATAACAGTCTCTCATAGATAATGAAATAATTATTATTTTTATTATTTACTTTTATTATTATTGTTAGTAAATTTGCATACGAAGGAAAACTTATAGAAAAAACATTATTTCTAATAATAATTACCTATTGGCATAACAATTTTAACATATGTTAAATGTTTTACATACACATATTATAATTTGTTATTCCTACTCTCTATTTGGATCTACAAAATTTCATTTAGAACTATACTTTTATTGGATAATCAGTTCGTCTTTCAAATTGGCACTAGACAATAAATTGTATTTTCTGCTCCAATTCGAAAATGGTATTAAATTGTAATTTAATAAATTCAAATATAATAAATTTCGAATTCATTTGAAATGTTATTACTTATTTGCCTTAGTTATAATACTGTAAGACTATTTAACCACGATCGATAAAAATATGTACTCTCTACTTCAAGTCCAAAAAGAGAATCTCAAACTTTAAGATCAGAAAATTTATTTTACTTATGTTTTGAATGCAGCGAGGTATCTGCCAGTCGAGCACGCCCTAAGTCACATCTATCACCTCTACTTGTCCACTTTTTTCTCGCTCTTGGCCAATTTGGAGGCAATTTGGGCACAAAGGCGTTGGCGCCGCCTCCGAGAAATGTTAATTTAATACATGTGCTAAGCGAATAAGTCGGAAAGCCAAAGTAATTAGCAGGAGGAGCAGCTGGAGGAGCAACCGGCGGAGGAGCTGTTCAAATGTTGCTTTGATGTGCCGACAGAGGCTGCAATTGCAGCTCCCAGCAAAGTTTTTTCTGCTCTTTTTTAATTGCAAACAAGTTTTTGTGCTGTGGCTGGCAATTATGTCACAACTAGCTTTTTTTTTCAGTTCTTTTAGTAGTTTTTTACTGTGTTGGTTTGCATGCACAAGTTGCAGCTGCGGCTGTGCGGCATGCAAATGAGCTGCAAGAAGCAAGAAGCAAGACGCGAGACGCGAGACGCGAGTCCTGCAGCCGAGACCGGACTTGGCTAACAAAGCGGTTCCGTGTCCAAAGGAAGCCATAATTAATCAAAAACAGCATTTTTGCCACCCAAAAAGCGAAAGCGCAGACCCACGTATGTGTGTGTGTGTTACTGTATGTGAGTGTGTTGAATGTGTGTGTGTGGGTGTATTTGTGTTTGTTTCTCAGTGAGCTTTTGCGATTAACGTGAAGTTGAAGTCAACTTGGCAACGGCCTAAGCCTAAGCAACCAGCTAACACAACCCCGGCTGGAAAGAGACAGACTAGAAAGAGAGAGCTGGATACCAGGAGTGAAAGAGAGGGCGAGAGATAGGGGAAGTAATGGCGCTCGGCGCGTGTAAATGTCGCTCCGGAAAATGTTGGGCGTCTGAGTTTTTATGCTAATTCCGTTCGAAACGCCATGTTTGTGCGCCGCCTGGTGGGCGTGGTTGGGGGCGATTATTTAGAAAGGGGAGCACACCACAACACACACACACACATACACATACCGAGCGGCGGTCAACAATGGCGGCAAAGCCCATCCTGCCGCAGGATCAATATAAATTATTGATTTTGTTACAAACTTTCGTTGCAGCAGGACAAAAATTCAATTTAAAAGCAAGGAAAAATTTAAGTTTGTGAAGTTTTCAATTAAACTTTCAATTTATGAAGCTAAAAAGTGTATGCAGTGCTGAAAAACTCCAAAATGTGTCCAAATCCAAGAGTTTCAATAGTCTACATTGGATAGCTAAAATCAGATCTTCCTATAATATCAAAAATCTCATAGCTTAAATAAGAAATCAATTTTAATAATGTTCATTAACTATTTTCGAAAACTGAAGTTATCGATAACATATTTTCAATGCACATATATTTTAAAATAGATGTACTGGCTTGACTTTCAAGTCTTATAAAAAGAGGCGAATCAATTTATTTTATTCATATTCCAGCAATATTTTTCATAACCAAAGTTATCGATAACAAACTCAAACTCAGCGCCTTAGAGGAATACTTTGAATGTAAATATTCATAGAACTTGCAGAACTGGAAGATAGGATAAAATAATTGGCCTTATTAAAGCGTTATCTAAACAAACTTTGATTTACATTTAATCAATATGTTTGTAAGGCAAAATTTATCGATTACAAGCAGAATAGACACTTTACTTCACATAATAGTATGACTGTAGTAGTGGATATATTATATGAAGCAATCTATAAAAAAAAAATCTAAGTTCAAAATCCATATTTATTCTATATAGGATATTTACTAGTATTCTGACAATACTAGTTGGTCCAAAGTGGAAGCTAAACTTAAATATAAAGACCACAACTTAGATATTGCTCTTATACATATCTAGAAATATCTATATATATCGTGTTATACACCCTACTATATACATCATATATAAGAACTTGCCCCCCATTCACTTTAAACTGATTTCTTTGTACGGCATGGGAACATTTATGAGTTTCACTTTAGCCATTAATCATAACTGATAGGTGTACACCTACTTTTTAACCCTTTGTTAAACCCTTTTATAACTGTAGTTTATTATAGATATATATCTGAGTTTTTGAGTTTTTGTTTTTGGTTTTTTTGTAAAGTCAGCTTTTGGGCGCGTGCTGCAGACAAATGCAATTGAAGTCGTGTCAGAAGGCAGAAAATAATTACCTGGCCACGCCCCCTTAGACACACGCATGCGAATAATAAATGTATTCCAAAAAGAACAATATACATATATATGTGTATATATATATATATGTGTGTACATTTAACACCTTTCGCATAAATTAGAAAAGTGTAAAAGTTGCAGGGTTGAGTTTTCACGCTTTGCATGCAATGGGTTAATTTGTTAGGGTGCGCCGAATCTCGGCCAGAAATTGATATGATAATGCAGCCAGAGAAAGAGAGAGAGAGAGAGAGAGAGAGAGAGAGAGAGAGGGGAGTGGGGTGCCGTTCGTAACTCAACTTAATCTAAGCACCTGTATCTTTATGCTTTTGTGATTATTCAAACTCACCTGAGCTGGCGAGTCTGCTGCTGGTGGGTCCGAACATTTGATATGGATCTGCGAATAGAGAGGGTGGCAAGACATTAGTTTTATATATATCAAGTTCTCTTAGTCTGTGTGTTTTATGCAAATGAAGGACCTTTAATGAAGGACCTGCCGGAGCGGAATACATTAACAAAAAAGCAAAGAAAATGTGTACGTGGGCAAGTTGTGTTTCCGCTGATGAAATGAAATGCATTACCAAAACTGCAACACACACTCACACACTCACACATAACACATATAAGTGTATGAGTGCGAGTGTCTCTGTGTGAGTGTGTGTGAGTGTGTGTTGCATATGCATTTCACTTATTATCCGGCGCGCATTTCCTCAGCGAAGAGAAATTCAACGAAAGGTTAGATTTGGTTAAGCGAAAGCATCTTCGCCCATCAACCAACATTCATATATGTATATAACTGCGTATATGTTTATGTATTTGTGTGGTATGTGTGCATTGTTTTGGCCAGTCTTTTGTTCTCAGTGCGGAACTTAATGCGTATAAACAGGACCGTCGGAAAGTCGCGCTGGCACGCGTCCCTCTCAGACACGGCCGTCAAATTTGACAGCAAAAAGTAATACATATATATATAATATAATATATGTGTATGTATGTATGTATATAAAAAAGTAAAGCCAAGTTCTCGGCTTGCTTTTGGAGTGCGTCTGGGGCTGCGCTCTAATTGAGAATCCTTTATGGCATTTCAATTGTTTCCATTACGCTTCGAATGCGAAACCGAATGCGAATGCGAATGCGAATGCGAATGCGACTACTTTTGTTTCCATTTCCATTTCGAGTGCCTTATTTAAGGTTTTGATTTGCGACAGTATTTTCTGAGGGTTTTTTGCCACACTTTAAAGCAGCAGCCAGCAGCCAGCAGCCAGCAGCCAGCAGGAGCTGGATTTGAAGTTAGGGTAAGGCTAAGGGTAAGGGTAAGGGTAAAAGGACTTTGGAGTGGACCGCATCGAGTGCAGGTATTTGTTTCAATACATTTCAAAATATATATAAAAAAAAGAATAGAAATATAAAAAAGAGGGAATGACCGAATTTCGAGTGGCACTTGCAACGTGCGCACATTTCAATTGTAAACTTTATTAGTGTTGGTAAACAGCCAAACAGGCGCTGTTTATATTTGAATTTGGGCTCAACAATGCGGCACGTGGACTCAAGCACCTTCTCTCAATGCGAAGCTAGTCCAAATCTGTATTTTATAGGGCATATATATACGCATATGTATGCTTACCAGGTTGCCGTAGTTGTGTGTGCGGATCATGTTTAATACTCAAGGCATTCGAGCTGTAGCCTGAAAAAGGGAGAAGCAAATTTGAATAATATTATAATTAGTTTTTATAATAAACAGCAAATGAACGTTAGACGAATTAATATTATATTGGTAAAGGAATACGGAATACATTTATAATTATATAGTTATGTTATATATTAAGAAAGGAATGTGAACTAAATGACAGATTTAAAAGTAAGTAAGGTATGTTAAAGCTGCACGTATTTATAAATTAAAAACTATGAGTACTGCTATTCAGGATGGTATAAACAGATCTTTAAAAAAATCCACTAATTGAAAGTATTTAGTATTTAGATTTTCTACGTCAAGTCTAGGCTCATCCAAGTCATACTTATTGAATATATTTGTACATTTAACATATATAACATACATACTCGAATATCCTCTAAAATGAAATTTTAAAAGATTTTCTAGTACTTAGACATAATATATTGGTATAAGTATTAGTCTTAATTATTAATATTGATACAATTATAAGTATTTTTATTAATACTGTTGCTTGATTAATGGTTTTATCAATAGTATATGAAATAATGCTTTAATCACTCTTAATATTATTAATACAATCAGTATTACTATCAGATGTATTACCCATATTAGAAGTATTCTCATTTGCTTTATTAGTGTTATTATTATTGTCAGCATTAACACTCATATTAGTATTAATATCACTATTAGTAAGAGTAATTAACATTGCTAATACTACTATGAATAATAAATATTATAATATAATACAAGTATTACAAATTGCATACGTGTAACTATTTGCAAATTTATTACTCATTTTATTAGTAATAGTTATTAGTTGTATGCATAAGATTGGCTGAACAAGTTATATGCTGTCATACTAGGAAAAGGAAAACGCGATCGAACGGCATAAAAATATGTGGAGAGTGTCTGTCAAATCTGGGTAAATCCCATTAGCCCGGCCGATGGGAAGCAGCGAGCCGTAAAGTCAACCAGTTGTCAGTTAATATTGCGACACCCACAACACTTGTCAGCGGGCACAATAATCGAAGGCATCAACTGAACCGCAGGACAAACATTATCATAGTTCTGTCATCAAAGCAAATCACAGCCAAAGGCTACGAAGGACTGCCAAGGACTGCCAAGGACTGCCTAGGACTGCGAAGGACTCTGAAGGGAAGCTGGGAGCTGAAGGCGAGACTGTGATATGAGCAATGGGCCAGGCGTCGGGCTCTTTCATTTTAATGGAATATGATTGTATACAAGGCAAAACAATGCCGCTGGCAATTCAATTTAAAATGCGATGAGATCTCTGAAAGAGTGGGAAAGAGAGAGCGAGAGAGATGGCAAAGCGTTGAAAGTTGCGGCAAACTTCACGCTCCATACAAATTAAAGCCGCAGGCTAGGCAACGGGGAAGGGGGGCAGAGGAGTTTGGCCAGGGGCATGGCTGAGTGGTTATGCACCGCCCGCTGTTGTTTTCGTTGTCACTCATTGTGCAAAAAATATATATATACAGAAAAAAACTAACAAAGGAAGAGCGCGGGAGGGAGCGGGGGCGAGGCTGGGTGAGTGAGAGAGAGGACTCAACTTTTTGTATGACATTTTTGGGTTTACGCTTTTGCGTGGCCACTCAACTGCGAAGAGCACAAAGGATGCCCGATTGCATTTGAAATGGGGGCGGGGGTGGGTATGGGTATGGGTATGGGTATGGGTATGGGTGTGGGTGTGGGTGTGGCAGTGGTTGGGCGATTGGGTGGCTCAGCCTGCCCAGCAGCAAAACACGCTCAGCCAAGCTGAAATTCCATGTTAAACGCTTTCACAAAGTTTGTCGCTGAGATTTTAGCCCGAGCAGATTTTCAATCGCTCGTCCTTATAACATGGGTTGTATTCTCCCTATATAATTTTAATTAAGTGTCGGCCCTAATGAGCAGGTTCTTCAGACACTTTCCCCTATATCATGTTCTTTTGCACGCTTCATTTAACAGCCCTTTGACAGCCGCGACTGACTTTCTGATAGACAAGAACACGTGTAGGCAACACCTTTTACATTTTCCCTTTTCTCCTTTTTCCTTTTCTTTCTTTCCATTCGATAGATTGAATACCATTTTCCATGGTTCACTGAGCACCTCTCATGTGTGTCTGTGTGTGTGCGTGTGTTGTTTCTGCTTTGCATGCTAATCAGCGTGTGTAGCGGTGAATTTATTTATTGGCTTTCAAGTGTCCTTTGCCTGATTTGTGGCCAATAATTCGATGCCATTTATGGCTTACAACGAGTGTGAATCGAACTTTTTGAATAGATCTTTGCATACTTGCAACTTTTTCAAGTAGCAAAGTTTTTTAATCTTTGTTTTTAGACGAAAAGTTTTTGGCAATCAGACATCTCTTTATATCTGATTAATATATATATAAATTGATTTATATATTTTATATGAATTTCTTAATTTATAGATACAGATTGTTTTTATTATATCAATGCAAACCTAATGAGTGAAGTAGGCTTCTAGTAATTTATCTTTCTCTTAATATATTATTTTAGAACAGAAATTCTTTTTATTACATAGATATAGTCTACCAATGAAATAAAAAGTTATGTTTTTGGTAACTTATTTATAAGTTATTCTAGGATATTTTGATTATGTTAGTAATCTATTCCACCCACAAAGTCTTATATGAGTAGTGTAAGAGGAAAGTGAGGTTAACTAACTATATTCTAATGAAACAAACAAATTTTATAATCTCATTACACATTATACTTTAGAAATTTATTGTTATATTATTAGAACTAAGATTTCGAACAATCCTTAGTAAAACTCTAAAAAGTCAGAAATTACTGATAAGAATCGATAATAACTAAAACTATAGTAATTATAATGAATAATGAAACTAATACTTAATATAACACTTATAAACGCATTGTAATTGTTTTTTAGAGAAGTCATTGAGCATATGACGAAAAATAGATTTCTATACGATGCCTAGACAGGGCTCTAGTAGTACCTTTAAGGTACGCAAACCTTCGAAACAATTTTCATAAACTTAAAAACTTCTTAAGCCAAAATAATTTATTTCTTCTCACATTCTCCTTTCACTCTCCGCCTTCCACTTTATTAATATCTTAATAGTATGCAAAATATTTAATGTATATTCACAAAAACCTAAAAAACGAACCCGTTAAATAATCAAATCAAATTTTAACAACAATGGCCATAAGCTTAACAATCCTACAAACCAAAATCATTCAGCACTTCAGTCTTCATTCTTTTACTCTCTGACTTAAATTTTATGAGCATCTTAACAATATCGAATGCATTCAATATATTTTCACAAAAACAACACCCATATCATTATGTAGAACATTATTTGAAACTCACCTTGGGATTGTGTGGAGCTGTGGGAGCCCCACGAGGATTTGTACGAGGAATCTGCAACAGAAGAGAAAATCGAGTGTCAAAAGAAAACAAATATTTATGTTGATGTTGATTAAAAACTAGTTCAGATTGTTATAAATATGACTTAAGGTCTTTATATATATATATATGGCTGTAACTCTCTATATAGATATGCGACTTAAGCAGTTTAAATAGTAGTATAGACTAGATATTTGTATTTTATTTACTTGGATTCCATGTGGGATTGCCCATCACCGTTGGCCGGCTGGATTCACACATCGCCCACTCACCTGCGAAGAGCATTGAGAAGTTGCTGAAGCTGCCCGTGGATCTCGACAAATAATCGGCGGATGATTTAATGTCCAGCATTGTGGCTGGCAGCGACGGCAATTGCCGGCGGTGCAGCTGCTCCAGTTGCTCCTAAACTGCCGCACAAACTAACGCAAATACAGACACACACACACAAATACACAGGCACACGCACACGCACAATAAGTGTTTGTTGTCCAATTGGCAATTTAATTTATTTAAAAAAAGTCAGTCGCGCGCGCCGGAAAACCGGAACGGGAACGGGAACGGGAACGGGAAAAGTGACGATCGGAACCGGTTACCGTTACCGGACACCTTCACTTCCGGGCCGAGCAATCCCAAAATGCACTTTGGACACCGCTCCAGCGAGTGAGTGAGCTGTGAGTGTGTTTGTGTGTCAATCAGCGTGTGTTTTGTCCACTTTCTATATGTATATATCGCGTATACGCAGCGTTAAACACTGGCAGATGCTTTTGCTATTTGCTGTTTGCTATGTCGAATAACTGTGACAACGACTTGCGTCCGATCTGTGGCACGGCAGCGTAACAATTGATTCCATTCCGTACTCAAATCGCGCATATCCTGGCATATCCTGGCACAGCCAGCCAGCCAGCCAGCCAGCCAGGCAGCCCGGCAGCCAGTCAGCGAGCCAAACAACCCCCTGGGACGAAGGGCGCAGGCTCGGCCAGTCAAATTGTGGGCGTGGGGGTGGGTGGTTGGTTGCCAGCTTTTCTGTATCTATCTGTCTGGCCTGCTGTGTGTGCGAGAGTGTGCCTGTGAATGAGTATGTGTGTGTGTGTGTGTGTGTGTGTGTGTGTTGCTGCCTCTGTTTGACGTGAACGTCGCTGCTGCTGTCCTTTATGCGCGCCAGGATATACTTAGGCTATAATCCGCACCAGCAAGGCAGCCACCCCTTTTTCCGCTCAAGCGCCAATCAGCGTTGAGACAAGGTGTGGCCTAGCTGCCACACACAGACACACACACACACAGTCACACACTCACTTACACTCTCTCTCACACACACTCTCACGCTTAAGCGAAAGCTTTTTGCAAATGGTTTTTGTGCAGCATTTTTTGCATCTAAGTTTTATTAGAAACTTGTTCTAGCGATCATATTACACTACCCCACCCTCTCCTCTCCTCTCTCTACCTGCCTCCCTCTCTCTCCCACTCCCGCTTTCATCCTCTCTCTCTCTCTCACTCGTTTTGTAGGAGTTTACCGTTTCCACTTGAAATCCGCAGCCACATTTCTCAGCTTCTAGGCAGCCCTCTCGCTCGCTCTTTTTTGCTCTACTGCTGTCTCGCTCTGCAGCGCCAACGTCCCTCTGCCACTGCCACTGCCACTGCCACTGTTGGAGCTGCCTCTGCTGCTGTGGCGGCGGCGACGGCGGCGGCGGCTCCACTGCGAAGTGGCGTTGCCTTTTTAGTGGGTGACACGAAGCAACAAGGACGGATGTATTATCCACTTCCTTTTTCCTTCCACCAAACACAAGGATATTACCGTTTCGTCGTTCGCCTACATTCGCCGACTACACCCACAAAATCCAAGTTGGAGAAATTCAAGTGGGCGTGCGTGTATCTGTGTGTGTGTGTGTGAGTGTGTGGGTGTGTGGGTGTGTGTGGGTGGCTCCATGCTCTACACCTGCAAAACAATGGCTTGTTCCTTCGTTAGTGTGAGTGATGGCCATTCGAGCTGCTTGCCAGGAATTGTGGCTCAAATCGACAATTGTGCTGTTGCCCCGCTGATTGCGCAGCCTGCGCTGAAGTCGCTGACGCCGCTGCCGGCGTTGGCGTTGGCGTCGGCTGCGCAGCCGCTGCTCAAGTGCAATTTTGCTTTCTGCCTTTCACAGCTCTGCTGCCAGCTATGCAAAATAACTGATATAGACACACACCTACACTGGCTCACACACACCTACACAGACACACACACACAGTCACTCTCTCGCCCACATACACCTACACAGGCACACCCTGTCCTCTGGCTGACTTAATTAATTTTTGAGTTCATTGAAATTGTTTTTATTTTTACTCAGTTTCAAAACTCATTTCAGCCTTTTGCTAATCCAGCCGCTGGCCCTGTGAGTGGATGGCTGGCTGCTTGGCTAATTCACAGGCGTTAACATACAAATTGCAACTGCTCACACTCACACACACACTCATATGCATGTGCATAGCGAAAGCTTTTGATAGTTTTTTTTGCCTTCGTTTCTATTTCTTGCTGCTAAAAACAAATTTCGCTTTTCGAAAAAGTTGGCAACTCAAGGCGTGTGTGTGTGTGTGAGTGTGTGTGTGAGTGTGTGTGTGAGTGTGTGTGTGTGTGTGTGTGTGTGAGAGTGTGTGTGTGTATGCGTGTGTGTTGCCTTGCTTTGACAAGCTGTTATTTAATAAAAGTTATCTGCTGAACGGGTTCAACATTTCGCTTCATGGCAGCCATTTAACATCTCAAATGCACTTGAGACCACGAGGGTCGCCCAAGAAATTCCAAATACAAAATAAATAAAACGAACAATTCTAAAATAGTAATATTAATATAAATAATAAATAAACAAAAAATATAAAATATGTGACAGCTGTATCATAAGAAAAACACTTTATATATTAAATAGTATATGCAAACAGAAAGAAAAAAAATATATTATATTTACAAATTATATTAATAGACAGACCTTCAGCTAGCATATAAAATCAGCCTCAAAATTTAGATAAAACTTCTAAGTCTTGGATCAATTTTCTCTTTATTCTCTTTATTCTATTTTAACTACTATTATAAAAAACTATATAGATAAAGAGATGCTCTTTAACAGTATCTAATGTAGGCTTTCATTTTTGTGCAATTTTAAATTATATTTTTGGGAAATGTGTTTATGCACTATTTATATTATTTGTTTAGTAACTTATAAGTTAGTATCTGAGTTTTAACGCCTATTTTATGTTAGACCAATAACTGAAAAACCGGTTAAAGATATAGCCGGCAAGATCGTGCTCATTGCCACCTTTTAAATACCAAGATTTCGTATTGTCAGAGTTTAAAAAGTTAAGAGGTAAGATCTAGAAAAGCATTTGACGCTCACCTCTGGTCTTACAAAACGCAGGGTATGTCCTAGTCGGACAGGCCAACCAAATTATGCCCAAGAAATTTTAGTTTGTTTTTTAAATACAATTTTTATAGAGAATTGTGAAGGTTGGTAAATGAAATTTATAACTACGCAAGAAGCGTCCCTCGTAATCAAAGAAGTGTGTGTGTGTTTGTGTGTGTGCATGTGAACTCTTGCTAATGGAATCTAAAATGGCTAAATAGCAATTTGCTGTTCTTGGCAGTCAAAGGCAAAGGCGGGTCTTGAGTTTGGGTAGAGGGAAAACTCAGTTAACTTGGCTAAAATGTTTGCCTTGGCTCTCAACGTGTGTGTGCTGGAGTGTGTGTGTGTGTGTGTGTGTGGGCTGTGTGAAATTTAGTTGGTATTTTAATTGCATTCATTATGTAATTTCATTTTCACGCGCCGTGGCGAAAACTTTAAATGAATTTCTTTTGTGGCGCTGTTTCCGCTCTTTTCGCATTTAAGTCGCGGTTGCTAAGTTGCTTAGCTGCCACGCCCACACAGGCGGCGGGCGGCTAGAATGCGTCATCTTAAAGGCAAGCAAAAGCCAAAACCAAAGTCAAAGCAAAGCAAATGCATCGAAGGTTCGTGTTCCATTTGTTTGTGTGCAGCCAAAGAAGTCAGCGGAGCGTCAAGACAAACAGGACACACGCAAAGTGTGCGAAGGGGATAGTGGAGCGGGTGGGGGTGGGGGAGGGGTTGAGTGAGAGGTGGTTGCGGGGAGGTGGTTGACAGCGAGCATATTGTCTAGCTGGGGCAACCACCAACATTTGCAGTTAATAAGAAACGCAATCAACGCTGCGATTTGTTTTCTCAAGCTCAATAAAGCAACAGAGCGAAAGAGACAGAGATAAAGGGAAAGAGAGAGAGGGAGACATCGATTGTTGCTAATATTACGCGCGCCTGTGTCTGTGCAACAAAAACAAACTGCCTACAATAACAGCAGCAAGAAAAAGAACAACAACAACTGTGAGCAAGAGCTGAACCCCGCACACGTGGCCTTTAATGACGTATGAATGATATAACACGCGACGGCACGTGGCCAACTGGACGACAGCCTCGACAGCCTCGCCTGGCGGACTGGCTGACTGCTTCCACTGGGCCTCGACTGTCAGCCCAGCCCAGCGGGCATGACAGGACGCATTCTGCAGCTGGGCAGGACCTGGACTTCGACTTGGAGTGATTGCTCCTTTCTTTGCGCCCTCCATCTCTCACTCTTTAATACCCGTCGGATTGCTCATTTTGCCTGCAGCGGGATTTTTTATATGACTGGAATTGCGTCTTATTATAATAGGTATTATGGATGGATGGACTCGTATATAGGGAGGTGTTTCTTGCAAATGCGTATTATTATAATAGGTATTATGGATGAATATAAAAAGGCAAGAGAGCAGCGAAATCTCTACTCTACTCTATTCTTACTAATATAGGAATTAGTTTAGTCCACTCTTTATATAGGAAATACCATCATTTGTAATGATATTCAGTGTGAGCTATAGACCCCAATTTATATTTAAGAAATATCAATTGCTATGATATATAATTTGATCGTTTAGTATGAATGTTTTACATAATTAAAGGTAAAGAAAGCTTTTTTTTTAATATTCGTTAACTGTATGTTTCTACACTTATACATATATATATATATATAAATGTATATATATTTCTCGTTCATATGTCCATTCAGTCTCTCCCTTTGTCCTCTCGATAAGGATATAAAAATACAAATACAAAATATGCTGTACATTGGGTATAACATGACCTTTGTCTGGTTCCATATTTGTTAATCAAATGGGCGGCAACGTCTACAAAGTGAATTTCCACAAATCAGCGTTGAATGGGCCTTCAATAATGGGTAAAGTTTACGAATGGGGAGTTCCATGTGAATAGAAACTAGGCATTAGAAAAATGGAAGCCATTGTTATCGATGACATTACGCATTATGAGTGGAAAATGTTGTTTAAGCCACTTGAGAAGAACTAAACAGAAATTCCATGGAAAAATGAAAACTCTTTATATGCTGAAATTCCAGATTGATTTAAGTTAGATCAGCCTTTTTTAAACTTATACCCAAATAAAATGCATGTAGGGATAATATAAGGTATCAATGTAAAAACTATGATTGGAAAATAAAATATTATGCCCGATATACTACAGCTATGGGAACTGGGTATGCTACATAGTCATAGCAATTCGACCCACTCTCAGCTTTTAGGTTGTGAGAAATTTATTGTGAGTCCCTAAAATTAGTTTGACAAACACAATTAAGTTATCAAATTATCTTATCAACGAATCTTCCCACCAAATAAACCAAATATCAAAAGTCAACCAAAATATCAAAAGTGAAAATTGTAATGAAAACAAATTAGGAACACGAACCCAGAAAGGAGCAAAGACGAAAAAAGGAAAAAGGCCAAGCATATTGTTAGTGTACCTTTTTTGTTGGTGTCTATGCAAACAATGGGCGCTATAATTGCGCAATTGAAACGGCTGGGAAAGGCGGTGGGAGTGGTGCGAAGGGTGGTGCGTGTTGCACGGCGAGTAAACCGTGGTGCGTGGTGCACGACTCCGATTACCGTCGGTTAACTGCAGCGTTTGACTTGCTTTCAAATATTTCACTTCTTTTTCTCTTTTTGAAAGCTAACATATTCACACGCCGATCGAGTGAGAGGGGGAGGAAGAGGAAGAGGAAGAGGGGATTCGAATCCGTGATAGGACTCAAGGGCCAGTTGACAACCAACTGCAAACAAACAATTAACAGACAAACTACAACATGAGAGGGGGAGGGGATCGAGTGCAAGGGGTTGAGCCGAGGTTGAAGTTGAGGTTGAGGTTGAGGTTCACGTGGTCATAAATAACGGCGCGGTTTGACTCGTGCGAACCGCGCGCTGTCAATTGGCCCGATTGACTTTTAGGCCATTATTTTGCTCTCACGCTGCCTGCCTCCCCCTCCCCTCTCGAGCAGTCTGGCAACGCTGTTGCTTGAGAAAAGAAGCAGCAGAAATGAGGAGCGAGAGAGACCAAAAGCAAAAAAAAGTGCAACACAATAAATTGTTGGGGTCGGAGCCCATAAATTCAATTGACAACTAAATTGCAGTCCGCTTTGGCCAACCGGAGACGCTTCGACACGGCCACCTCCGGCTCTGGCTGCGCTCCGTTTCCGGCGGTAGGTGCAAACGACAAGGTTGCCAGAGTGCTTGCCTCGCCAACGCCATCGCCATCGCCGTCCTCGTCGTCGTCGTCGCCATCGCCGTCGCCGTCGTCGTCTCCATTTCTAACCTTTACCAAGTGCGCGTGATTTTTGATATTTCATGTCGGAAGCGGGTCATTTTCAGCGGCATAAATCACAATGGGCCCAGCAGCGGAAGCGACCTGTTGCCGTACTCTCTCTCTCTCCCTCCCTTACGCTCATATTCTCTCCTATTCTCTCAGTCTCTCTCTCTTAGGCTGCTCCTCTCGCAGTTTTTGTATTTTTCAACAGATTTTCTATACATTTCTTTAAAGCAATGTAGGATAGTTAAGTGCCAATTTATGTAACAGGTAGTAGTAGATAATGATAATGATAATGATAATCTAAATCATAATGATAATGATAATGATAATGATAATGATAATCTAAATCAGAATCATAATGATAATGATAATGATAATCTAAATCATAATCATAATCATAATCATAATTGTACACATAAAGATTATGATAATGATAATCTAAATCATAATGATAATGATAATGATAATGATAATGATAATGATAATTATAATTATAATGATAATGATAATGACAATGATAATGATAATGATAATGATAATGATAATGATAATGATAATGATAATGATAATGATAATGATAATGATAATGATAATGATAATGATAATGATAATGATAATGATAATAATAATGATAATGATAATGATAATGATAATGATAATGAAAATGATAATGATAATGTAAATGATAATGATAATGATAATGATAATGTAAATGATAATGATAATGATAATGATAATGCATGAAGTATGCATCTCTTTGATGATAAAGATAAACAGATTGATAATAATAACGATATACATAATCATAATCATAATCATGGCAATGCTAATAATATTTATTATAATGACGACTGATTCTATAAGATAAACTATATTTAGGATATCTCCTAGTCAAGCGTTCGCGTCTTAATCACTCGCACTCGTTTTTTAATCGATTTTTTAGTTTTCTGCGCTGTTCCCCAAGCAAGTTTTTATTATCGCTGGGTAAAATCTACTCCACAACTAAATTAGCAACATTTTCCAGCTTGTTGCCGTCATCAACATTATTATCGACAACTACAAGGCGGAGGGTTGGGGGTCGGCAATAACAATAACAACAATGAATTGATTTATGAGCAACTCGTGCACAAGTCTCAGGGGGTTGCCATAATGACTATGCTGGGAGTTAAGTGAACCGCGAAAAGGGCCATGAATAAAAATATTTGGACATCAATAGACACACACACCAGCGCGTAGCATGGGAAAACTTTTTCAAGCGCTTGAACTTTGATAAACCAGGCCAAGTCATTCTCATATGTTTTTTACAGAAAAAAATTATGGAAAAAGGACCAGTAAGAGATGTTTGCTGGGAAGTATTTGACCCTTCATAGATTTACTTCTTTAGGTATTATTATAATATTATAATAAGCTCGGGAATTCATCTATGATTGGGTAACTCAAAATTAAAAGAAATCTACATAACAAATATTATCTGACTTGAACCAAAAGATTTTTGTAGTCAGCAAAAATCGAGAAATAGAATGTTAATAGATATTACAAGAATAATGTTACGTTTGTATTTTGATTTTTGATATGAATGATTTGGTCACAAGTACCGAAAAATAAATTCTGTGTGGCTTATACGAATTTTAATATCTATGGCTGCTGAGTTTCTCAGATGAAAAGAGAGACATCCCTATATAGGGTAAAAAACCGCATATACATATATATAGTATATATAATCTGTCAAGTATATATATAGAGAGTATCATCATCATGCTTTGGAGATGTCTGCCTCCGGCTGGGGCATGCCTCCGCACAGGCTTCAGTGTCCTTCTTATCCCTACTCCAATGGGGCTGCAGGATATAAAAAATCCATTTTGTAAGCATTTAAAAAATATGAGCGCATAAATTGAAGGCGCGGCGCGTCAGCGCGCGAAGCTGTCAAAAAGGACGCGACGTAAAGGCGAGAAGAAGAACAAGAAGCAGCAGCAGTTGCCAGTTGCCAACGTTTGCCAGTGTTGCCAACTGTCGCACAAATTTCAATTTATTTTCACAGCCTGAAACAATTACGGCAGCTAACGAAAAAAAAACAAAAAAAAAACAACAAGCCAACAGAAAACGAAGCAAAATACAAACTGTGCGCAAATGAAATCAGAAATTAAATTTCAAGTGAGCAAAACATACGGCGCGTCCTTCAACAAGGCCAAGGGTGGGGAAGTGGGGGTGGGGGATGTCACAATGTGACAACGTGTCGCAGCTTTGTGGGCGTACTCTGTCTGTGTGTGTGTGTGTGGGTGGGTGTGTGGCAGAAGTTAAACACCCGCTGAGTGCGAGAAGTCGGGGCCTAATGTTCACAGATTATCAGATTATGTGAAAATTTCAAAATTTGATGGGAGTTGCGCGATAAGCGAACATCAAAATGTTTCGTTTAAGAGGAAGACAATTTATAATAAATGTGGATAATAAATTAGACAATACATTTTTTATATATGAGTTGAGTCCTCTAAATTCCTTTAGCATTAGTCCAATACACTTCTTAATCAGTATGTGTGCTGGGTATAAGAATTGTATAATTCAAAGTGCCAAACCCGATGAAAAAATCGTTTAGGTATGTTTTAAATCAACTATTGTATATAGGGTTCTCTTCCTGAAACTTGTTATTTCTACATTCATAACTTTAGATCTTGCTTCAAGTTCTAATTAGTCACACATTATACATATTTAGTTTTCATTTTATTTGGAACTAGACTTTTCTTCTACTGAAAATATTACAAAATTGTATATTCAAGGAGACTTATATTAAATCTCATTGAAGCCCATGATCTCTATGTATCTCTGCTGAGGTTTTCGTAGGGTTCTTAAAGTTAGTATTGGGTCTCGCTTTGTAGAACAAGAATATAAATTACTTCAAGTTTATGCATCAATAATAATATCAAATCAAAGCAGGTTGCGGCGCTTCCACATCAAACTTGCTAACAGAAACTATCCCTAACTAGTCCAACTTTCACACCTTACCCCTCAATACTCTCTATTTATTTTGATAGACCAATCAATATTTAAGTTAATTAAGCAATAATCCCGCGCTCTACAAATAATCACAACTTGTTTACCTTATCTAAGCCAAAAGCAGTTCCGCCGCTCAATTGTCCACGCCTAAAGAGTGTCTCACACGCTCCCGATTGAGCTACCAGCTACCCTTTTAATAATTTACACTACCCTCTTTTTCCCTACTTCAGATGCGCTGTCAACGACGCGTGCGCCCTAATGCGCTTCACATAACATTTTGATCATTTTATGATCTGTCGATTAGCCTCATTGTTGTTGGTATCATCCCCCTCACCCTATCTGTCGAGCCGAGGGGGTTGCCTTTTGCTTTGGTCCGTCCGTGCGACTGTGCGAGCAACACGCTTAATAGGATTACCGCTGAAGAGCACTTAAGAGTCAAATTATCAACGGCTGGCAACGCTGGCGCTTCCCAATTGTTTTGACTGTTGCGTTTTGTATGTTTACAGTGGCCATAGCCTATAAAGCCCAACGATTGTTTGCCAACTTTCCCACTGTAGTGTCCTGTAGTGTCTATCAAGCTGCGAAGGGAACTGCAGATTAGTTCAGATTGCAGCCATCAAAGTCAAGTGGTCCTTGCAATTGAGACATAAAGCGAACCCTCGAGCTCTTCAGGTAGTTCACATGACTTAGAAACGGGCTTTACGTTCATTGAAGGTCCAGTTTTCGTAACTTCATATTAGATAATAAGGGTTGGGCATTATTCATTAACTTTATAATGTTTGTGTAGAAATCTGCTTACAGACAATTAGTTGAACATGCAACCAATAAAACAGCTTAAAAGTTAAATATAAGAAAATATGGCAACGCTGTATTAACTCAAAAGCAGGTCATAGCCGAATAGGTTATCCTTTTCAGTTTGTATTACAGGCAAGTTGTTGTTGAAATATACTTTTTAATGGCTAACAAAGTATTGAAAGTAACCAAGTGGCAACCTTCCATGTAAATAATAAAGAGCTCATAATGTTAAATTTCAAGGAGAAAGCCCTCTGTAAAGGGCAAATAAGACCGTTAGTAGAGCATCTATTTTACCGACTTCAATCAACGCCTCTTAAACTATCCATTTTATCTACAACACAAAATTGACCAGTAATATATCCATGTACTTAAGAAACCTTCAGGTTAAACTAAAAGCATGAATATCTCGACTAGCTTTCTTTTCGAGTGGCAGCAGCGCCCTCTATTGTTCTGTAGTCACCAACTGCGCGGATTTTGTCGCTGGTTCTTGTCCCAGCTGAAAGCTGTCGAAGCTCTCACGATAAAAACCCGACGCTTAGCTTATAGTTATATACTAATGAGATATATATTCGTTTAACTGATAACTGATACTTACAGAGAGAATTGCTGGCATTGTTGTTGTTGGAATTGCTGCTGCTGCTGCTTTTGCCGAGGCTGGAGACGGAGGCGGCTGCACTGGAGGACGAGGCGACGACGGCATGCGAGGACGTTGTGGCGCAATCCAGCGAGGATTTCTCTGTGGAAAACAACAAAAAAAACCAAACAAAACAAATTTTAATTGCAATGCAGCACAAATTTGCACACGCTTTGCCTTTCGACAAGGAGGCGACCGCAGCAGGAGCGAAGAAATGGGCCAAGTCATAAATCTCAGCATAGATAACTGCCCGTTTATTTATTGCCCAAATTATGGTTGGCTGAGAGTCGGGTAGTCCTTAACAGTGGCTGGTGCCCGACCAACCAGCCGACCGCCCAACCATGACGCGGCTGACACGCAACGCCGCTCAGCAGCAGCAGCAGCAGCAGAAGGAGGGGGAGGGGTAGGAGGAGGAGGAGTAGCAGCCACCCTCCGGTTCGAGCCGGACAGAGCCTGTGAACCGCAAAGGATATAATCGCGAGGGTTGTCACTTCTGAGCCGGAGTTCAGACCAGCAACAGCAACAGCAGCCGTAGCCGTGTTTAATTGCCGTAAATCTTTGTTTGATGTAAACAACAATAAGCGTACGTCGAGCAATTCGCAACGCTCTCAATTGAAATGTCACTCCGAGTCCTGATGGCCATCTATGATAATAGCCGAGACTAAAATTTACATGAGTCCTCCGTCTGGGAACGTGACTGTGTCATAATTGAGTCTCCAAGGCCGGGGTAATGCACATTGAAATGGGAAAAAACTAACTTCAACTGCAAACAAAGTTTCTCAAGAAAAACTTCTATGGAATTCAAGTAAAAGCGAGCTTACAAAGTTGAAGTTAAACCTACTTAGGAATAAAAAAATGTACAAGAAATAAGTAGAACCCGGTCCACAGCTGAAACTTACAAAAAATTATGGTAATTCCTTAACTTTCTGTAAATCAAAAATCTATCCACACTATATACTATAGCTGAAGAAATACTTTATCAGTTAGGAATAAGTCTTTAGTAGGGAGATGATAGAATCAAATATTGGCACTCAAAGAAAATGCAAAGAAATTATTAATTTGTGCAAAATTGTGCAAATATTAATATAATAATATTAACTAGAAAATTTATTGAAGTGTAAAAAGTAACTAATATTTAGATATTTATGCTTCAAGCCCGGATCCTCTCTGTTGAGTTACCTGTCTGACTTAACAGAGCCATTAAGACAACTCGAATACCGAAAACGGTAAAATAAATCAAGTAAAAATATAGAAAAAATTTAAAAAATATAATCTTAGAAAAAAATATAAGGTTGTTTCCCACTTTTAGGTTAAATAGCTTAAAAGGGAAAAGCCTTTTAGCTTGGTTCTACAATTAAATCTACTCAAACAATTGGGAATAAAAATTAGTCATATTTATGTATAGGCTGTACCACATATACCAAGCGTTAAGATGGGTTCTGTAATTATCTTTTATGTGCTTTGTGAGCCAAACGATGCTCAAGCAAAATAATGAGTTACGCATGAGAAAATTCTTTTATGCGACAGCAGCAGAGCAGAAGGCAGAACTTGACAGCAATAAAGAGAGGGACAGAGAGAGAGGGAGAGAGAGATAGAGAGAGAGAGACAGATTGGATACTGCCTTTAAGAGACAGCTCAAAAGGATTCATTTCACATTTAGAGTGGGAGTTGGAGCTGAAGTTGGAGTTGGAGTTGGAGTTGGAGTTGACTACAACGAGCGGCCATTTTGGTTCACCCTAAAAACCAGTCAAAAGGGACTCGTCTGCTTGTCATATTGAATTCCGGCTTACAATGCTGAGGCGATTAAAAACTAAAAAAGAGAAAAGACATACGAGAATAGGAAAGAAAATTTCTTATAGATATAAGTGGAGAAGAAGAAGAACAACAACAACTAGGAGGCGGCATAACAAACTCTCGCCAGGCACGCGATGATATTTTGTGGACAGTGCATTTCTGATGTTTCCATTCAAGTAACACCCACTCCCTCCCCCTCCCCCAGCCTTACTCATACGTTCCTTCACCTTCCTTATGGCCGCATTATAAGCCACATCCGTTGCGCCGGCTTAAATTGATAAACAAGTGGAGGGAGTCCAAGCCCTAAGACCTTGACGTTTATATGGATAATTCAATTTGGCTTTTTATATACATATATACAATTTGTATTCTTTGCCGTTATTGTTTTTTTCTTTATTTGGCTTAAACAAAAATTGTGTAGCGCGAACGTTTTTAGCCCCTTTTGTGGCCCATAAACTGTAACGGTACATTTTTCGGAGCTTTTTGCGGGTGGCCAATGGTCAACATATGCTGCCCGGCCCGAATGTGTTTAAATAAATACGCGAAAATTGTCCACTTTTATTTTGGGCTTCTCTTTTTTTCTGGTCTGGCGGAAGCGCGGGATTTGTTTTTCCGCCATTTCGCTGACATTTGTGTTAGACCGTAGCGAGAAGGTCAGTGGGTTGCTCTACGGCGGAGTCAGGGCAGCCGAACAAGCAGCCAACATGTTATTTTGGATGTGAAATGTGTTAGCCGAGTTAGTCGTAAATACTGCAAGTCACTTGCCAGCAGTCCTTAAGCGCTATTCAAAATCTGTTTGGGATACCAAACCTTCTATGCTGAAAAATTCCACATACTTTGTTTTACATGTGCTGATTGAAAAACAATCTCAAAAGTTTTGAACCTAAAAGATTTTTTTAGAATTTTTATTTTTAGAATAATTTTCATTGAACTCTATACTCTGTAACCTGTCCAAACAGTAATCGGAATTATTGAATTATCAATTTTTCACGAATTTGATTATCTCTCATATGGGAAAATTTCCAGATCAAATCGAGGAGTACGCATTCACAGTAGAAATATAAGCAAGCGTCATATATCTGAAAGGACTTTAAAATCTCAAAATTGAATTTTTTTAGAATTTATATTTTTAAAATAATTTCAATGGAACTCTATACTCTGTAACCTGTCCAATTAATAATCAGAATTTCTGTCTGCAAATTAATTTTTCACGAATTTGATTATCTCTCATATGGGAAAATTTCCAAATCGAATCGAGGAGTACGCATTCAGAGTAGAAATATAAGCAAGCGTCATATATATGAAAGGACTTTAAAATCTAAAAATTGAATGTTTGCTTCAACTATCCGAAAATTTAAATGCTTTCCTTATATATGCTTTAACTATCCACAAATTTAAACGCTTTACTTTTATATACTTTAACTAGCCGAAAATTCAACTGCTTTCCTTATAGAGATGCTTTCCATGAAAAAGGATTACAACTGCAAGATACACTTTTCTTACTTTAATTCATTTGCATAGAAAATCAATATATTATTATATATTATATTAGGAATACTATACCAATTTGATCTAGAGATCTCTGTCAACATTTTTAGAGACATTCTTAACTACTGAACATTTGTATAGAGTATCAATAGTTGTGCTTCAAATGGACTCAACAGATCAGAAAAAGGTATTGATATATATCCTTATTCAGAGAAGTATCTCCCTTTCACACAAAGAATACTCCCGTTCTCACACCAATTACTGGGTATCCAAAAACAAAGATAGTCCTTAGCTATTCCTACCTGTTCGCACTTTGTGCTCCACATGCGAGGTGGTGGAGCCCGAGAGGGAGGAGGGCACCGAGGGGGAGCTGACCGCATCCAAGGAGGAGGCTGGCAGCTGGCCAGCGCTGGACGAGATGACGCCGTGCTGCGTGCCGACGGGCGAGCAGCCGGAAGGCGGCTGCAGAGTGTCCAGGCGGTGCCGTTGAACGCTGCTGCCGAGCACGCCGACGCCGACGCCGACGCCGCTGCTGCTGCTTACAGTATTGTAATTGAGCACGCCCACGCCCACGCCCACTCCAACGCCCACGCCGGCGCCCGGATTGTGGCTGAGGCCCAAGCAGTTGCCAGCTCCACTTCCATTCTGCATGGCGGGCAACGTGTCCAGGGAGTCGCTCAGCCGCTGGCTGGAGTAGATGTCGCTGTGGGGAAGGGATCAGGGATTAGGTCAAGAGGGAGCAAGAGGAACAGCTGCAGTTGGGCAACTCACCTGAAGGCGCTGCTGGCGCCAAAGAAGCTGCTGCGATCCTGCAGCGCCGCCTTGGCCTTCTCCACGCTCTGCTTCAGCTGCTCGAACGTGGACTGGTGGAAGCGGTACGACGTCCAGTCCGGCGAGCACTGGCCCAGCGTCAGGCAGTCCTCCGTCTTCACCTGGGCGAGCGTTGGCGGCGAGACGCGCTTCAAGTCCAGCGCCGTTTGATACGAACACGAGTTCTCGTACATGGCGCGGCCTTCCGAACCGTCAACGGCTACGTTTTGGTTAAGCAATGGATTCCACTTGACTCTAACGGGATTTGCAAAGAGAAAAATCAGATATGATACCATTTAAATATAGTTTATATTGTGTTATATAAGAGCTGGTAAATGTTCTTTACGAACTTTTCATTGAAATAAAAAATAAAAATAAAAATGCTCTTAGGAAAATATATTTAATTTATACTTATTTTTCATCTTTATAAATATATATTTTTTAATATCTTTTATTTCCATTTAAAATTCATTGAGATACACTTAGATACACTTAGAGAAATAATCAATAATCAAGATTTAATGAAAATAAATAATTAGTGACAATTTCATAATCTGCTTTAAGCATATAAATAAATCTTTATTTAAATTGAACGGTCAAAAACGTTAGTACACTTAGAGAAATAAGCAATGTACAACTAAGAAAAACTGTCTCAGAAATCTATTTAAATTTAAATCTATTCTAAATATATTTTTATTCAATTCTTAATTTCAAATATCTTTGAATTCGAAATTTAACATATGCAAAACTTTTTAAAGAACTTTCATGTTTCAAAAGACAACTTACAGCAATAATTTGCAGAGTGTTATGCATATACAAATATGAGTAAGTATGCATGAATGTATGTGTGCACATATACACGCATGTGTGTGCAACTATGACTGATAATAAGCACATAAATCAGAGCTGAAAAGCCCGCAATTAATGACTGCAATTTAAAAATGTTTTGCAAAAGTGCAGTGCAAAATGTTTGTTACACTAGCCAACATAATTGTGTGTGCGTGTGTGTGAGTGTGTCGTAAGATATGCATAATTATCTGTTTGGGGTTATTTATGTAGCGTAGTAGGAGGAACGCTGCGTATGAGCGATGTGCGTGGGCGGGCGACCATTTGAGCGTGCATTTCTAATGGCCAGCTATTGTTTGCTCTGCCAGGGTGTGTGTGTGTGTGTGTGTGTGTGTGAGAGCGTGTGTGTGTGTGCTTGTGTTGCATGCCATGCAAATTTTTGCACATGCCTTCATCGGAAGTTGCTGAACTTTGATTTATGCCAACGAAATTTATGCCACAACGGCAGCGGCTGAACTTAAATTATATTTGGCGAGCCAGCTTTAAGGCAACAACAACAACAGCAGCAACAATAGCAAATGCAATAACAACAACAACATGTGACATTTGTGATTATCAGCTGAGCCGCATCTGAAACATCATCAGGCAGGCAGCAGACATTATAAACGGCCTGCACACGCCTTGTTTATTATCATACCCTGAGCCCATTAAAAATGTGTAAGCAGGGTATGATGTTTTTGTGAAACACTATGAGACAGGCAGAAGGAGGACTACCAATTGAATAATATATATTCTTAATTAGCTGCAACAGACGAGTCAAGTTAACCCTTTCCGATCGTTTCTCCATTCACCCGTTCGTCTGTCCGTATGTATTAACGCGTCGATCTCAGCATCTATAATAGCTTGAGATCTGAAATTTTGTATGATGGTTCTCCTGTACTACACGCATATCGAGTTCGATACCTCTTTTCGTCTGGTTGTTATCGATAACATTCTTCAGTGTTTCAGACATATCTGCTAAATCTCAAAACCTAAAATCAATAAACTTACTATATATATTATTCAGCTAAAGATAACCCACATCTTGGATGCCTTACATTATCTGCCCAAAATTGGGTATAAATTCACTTTCTTAAGCAGCATTCCTTTTGCTTGGAATTCAGGGTATCTGCTAGTCGAGCGCACTCGACTAGAGTTTTCTTAGTTGATTATTATTTATCATTGTGTTTGGCAAAGCAAATTGCGTGTTTGCCAGCCTGCAAGGACACGCCGAAGGACAACGCGCAGCCATTTTGAAGTTATCTAAAGTGGCGAGCGGCAGTGCAAGTGCGAGCGAGCACGCGCACGCCGGAAATACACGCAGGATGACGGGAAGCTGGAGACCCGGAGAGCAACAGAGCCGTAGAGCTGGAGAGCAGGAGAGCTGGAGAGCTGGAGAGCTGGAAGGATGCCTTCGCCTGGCCAGGGGGTACGTGACGCGTGGCTGCATAAAAAAAGACACACACACTTTGCATATAAACACATATACATCAATATGTGTGTTTGTGTGTGTATGTGTGTGTGTCTGGCTAATGACGAGCAGTCGCTTTTAATTAACAGGATGAGGACACACGCGCCGTCTGAGGCACTTTAATGGCTTGTAAGATTTACCTATCAGCTCTGCTTAATGGGTTTTCTCTTTTTTTTTTTGGCACTCGGTGGGCGTGTGTTGGTGTTGTCGAGGGGCGTGGCCATTTAACACTTAGTTATGTAATCATGATTTGTTAAGTGTCGTCGTTGGAGTTAAAAGTGTAAAAGTGAAGCTGCTGCTGGAAGGAGTTCTAGTGCAGTTCTAGTTGTATGTGAAAGCGGGAGTATTGTACTATTACTACTGATGAAGATAAAGATATAGAATGAGTTTTTCATCTGCTAAGTTAGAATGACTCGCAACAGTTTTCATATGCATGGAATCCTGTAGAAAAAGATGGATAGGGAAGTAGCCAGATAGAAAAATGTATCGATAAAGATATTAAGATCAAAGTAAACTCTTAAGATACATCAAAATTTCACAATATCAATTTCAAGGATATATGTTCATGTCACGAATGTAAGTCGAAGAACTATATCCATACTCAAACTTGAGATTCGCATCCATGTCCTTATTCTTCAGTCCATTCAAGTACACATATATCAAAAAAGAGAGGAAGATGAATTGCAAGAAAAACATCTAGACTGTGAATATGATTATGATGTCGTATTCGCATAGCAGCTTTTTATTGCCTATCATTATCGCTTAAGCCAAAACTTTATTTATCCTTCATGTAGGTAGAATTGGCTTTTGACATCAATCCGAGTCAGTCAGGGAATCAAGAATTTTAAAATTCCTTCCATTGATGCAAACTCCCATTTGAAGCCCAATAATTGGATTCATCTCTTAATAATAAGACCTTACAAAAGACTAGCATACTTTTTTAGATCTTAGACGTTTATAATGTTGCATTTGTGTACAAAGTATATATATATAAATAGAGAATATTTATGATATCGCGCACTTGGATTTAGTTAATAATACATTAGCTATGCAGATAACCAAAATAGATTTTCATAATAAATCTTATCATAATCTTAAAAGCTTATCTCATCTATAATTTATAACTTTTAATCAAATAATTATTAACTTATATGTATCTTTGCATATTATATGAATGGGATACATATAAAGACTATTTGACTAGGTGGACAATGCAGCAACCCTACTATCTATGTTTGGAACTTGGAAAATGCTTTTTATCCTTAAGATAGTCATTAAGACAACCCGTTTAACAAGGACTGCGAAGTAATAAATAATAATCTTTCAATAAAATCTATTCTTACATATCCCAATTATGATTATAAAAGAAGTCTTCAAATCAGAACATTTTTTTGAAGCTCTATTTAATATAAATATAGTAGATTAATGATAATATATTATTGAATGCAAATAAATTATTATACATATATTAAATTATATTTGTTTCCAAACGTACCATCTTAGGAATATCTTAGGAATAAGCTCATTCTAAATGTAATTATAAAATCATAATAACACGTTTGTATACATTTATAATTATATATCTTACATTAATAATACCACTGATAATAATATTCATAGTAATAAATGAATAAAGCAAACTATCTACTCCTATTATACTACTTCTATATAGTAGTAGTATCCATCTATACCAACTAGTGCTATTCTTACTAGACTCTATAAGAAACTCACCTCAGGATTATGCTGGTTTCTGTGTTTGAGCTTATCCAAAAATGTCAAATTTGTAATTTATTTAGTTAAGTTAACCAATCGAAGTTATTGTCTAACTGTAAAACTTCACTCGTCACTTGTCACTTGTCACTTGTTTGTTTGTGTTTTTTTATTGCCATTTACCGTTACATTTGGCAAACCGGATACGAAATTATTGTCCAAAATGGCGACGGATGTGCGGCAGGCGAGCGAGAGGCGTGGCTGGAGGTGGGCTGAGAGGGGAAGGGGGTGAAAAGTGGGGCCTAGATTGCGGCGACGCGCCACGCAAATTGTTTGTTTAGTTTGTAGCGGGTTGCAGTTGCAGTTGCTTCTATTATTGTTGTTGCTATTGCTGTAGTTGTTGTTACGGATATGCAAGGAAATTTGTCAGTGGGAAAGGGATAAAATGCCGTCGGTGGCCGCAACGCGTCCCTTAGCCATTTTCGTAGGACACTTTCGGCCAACAAAATCAAAAGTAAAATTTCAATAATTTCCGCACAACAAAAATTCGAAGCACATACACACACACACAGACAGAGAGGCTTGTGTGCGAGGTGAGAGGTGAGAGGCTGCCACACCCACTGACTGTTGGGCGAGCAACAAGCGTGTGTGCATATATTTGTCCAAGTGCAAGTTTTTGTTATTATTTGTACGTTTCTTTTTGTTACTTCGATTCGCCGCGTTTGCACTTGGTCAGAGGCTTCTGTTCCGTTTGGCGGCTTCCTACGTGTGGCCGACGAATCCTTAACCGCAAAGTACCGTTATTATGCTGCTCCGCGACGTGTCGTAACGGTAACGCGCACTCCAACTTAATGTGTATGTCCTGCTGGCAATGTAAAGCTGCCCAACACACCAACACACTCACACACACTCACACACACACATGCAAACATACACACGGGCACACGGACACAAATCATCTCGTGCGCGCGCTCTCAAGATGGCGACGACGCTTGCCAGGCACACACTCCTCCCACATTGGAGCCGCAATCAGAAGGGACCATCGCTGAAGGATGCCCAGCCTGTTCACCCCAACAGTGATGAATCCTCCTTTTGCGGTGGTTGATGCGCACGCGCGCTCCACATGCACACATCTCTATACACGTATGTGTGTTTATCTGGGCTGCTGTCGCTGGCCCTGGCAAAATGTGGGCGGAGCCACAGCCACAGCCACAGCCTCAGCTGCCGTCGACTGCGGCTCTAGACGCTTGGGCAGCGCTGTAAGCGGCGGCATCATTAGTCCAAGCAAAGACCCCATTTCAGGCGGAAGTGCGTATGAGCAATATTTTAACAATGGCGTTTAAAACAGTTAAAGAGCCAGCACTAACACACACACACACACACACACGCACACACAGTCAACAGCTGGCCTTATCTGTGTGCGGGCCATTAGGCGCTTAGCTTGGGGCCCAGCGCGCATCATTTGCGGCTTCATTTGGAATGCAGCGCTGCCTACTTTAAGGCTCCGCTGAATACCACAGCGGGGGGTTCCTCGAAGACGTCGCAGATAAGCGCACACATAATAACATTTTAATTTTGCCAAATGTCGGCTTAAAAAGAATATAATTAGAAGCGTGCTTCTGTGTGTGCCGTTTGATTTATATCTCTGAATGTCATTCTTATAAATTCTTATGGCTGATGGGCTCTATAAACTATGTTTTGAGGATATACTATAAAGAAAAGTATAAACTTTTAATTTATCAATTTTGTTAACAGTTCTGCAATTTAAATTAGCAGTGGCTTAGTTCACAGTTCCAATAAAAAGATTCATCTTAAGATTTAGTTCGTGATAACATTTTAACATATATTAAGCGTTTTACATTTAACCGGTTATTTAAGTGTGTACTGTTAGATTAATAACTTTGAATGTCATTCATATAAATAGTTATTGTCATGGCTAATGACTAACAGGCTCTATAAACTAAACTAAACTAAACTAAACTATTAGTTCAACAGCTAAATTAAGCAGAAATATATATAGTAGTTAATAAATTTTGTCAACAGTTCAGTTGCCGATGTTTATAAATAAGCAATTTAAATTAGCAGTGACTTAGTTTATAGTTCACAAGATTTTCCATTAGACTTGGTTCGTGAGAACCGCTTACATGTAAGAATCGGTTAACATTTAGCCGATTAACATTGACAATTGATTATCAATATTCCATTTTATTTATAATTTTATTATGTATGTAAAGTAAATAAATATTTAAATATAAAATTGTTATAGCATAAAACATGTTATATTTTTATATGAATAATTCTGTCATTATACACTCTATTAATCGGTTGACAGTTCGTTCACGCTTGAGTACAGTTTTAAATTCGAATTCCTTCCGCGAACCGGTTCAAGGTCTAGCAACATGACACATTGTGACGCATTGCGGACAACATAAGTTTCAAGAATCAATTAGTTATTAATCAACGCACTTTTAATCAAACTGATAAGATAAAGAGGCTACTTAACCGGATCCATAGGTTTTACCATACAATTTCCGATTCCAGTAGCCAGTAGTAATAGCAGATCAAGTTTCTATTCTAACAAAAATAAAAACATGTTTTCGCGGGAATGTTTTTGGTTTTCTTTTTATATCAAATTGTTTATATTGACGCAGGTATAAATAAATAAATATTATTTTTAAAAAGCAATAAACTCTAAGGATGTTCAAACTTTAATTACTGTGCAGCTTCAACCTATTACAATAAAATAACATCTATATTATATTTAATGCCATCTAAATTTCATGTATCAATTAAAAGCTTTTTGATAAACAGCGTCAGTGATCGAAACTAGTTCTGATTGCCGAATATATGTAAATAGACTGGTCAAAATCAGGTCTTCAGTATAAATAGATGCCACTCTTCCAAGTGACAGCCGCATAGCTCTATTAAGACTCAGTGCGTCAACATCTGTTGTCCGGTTGCGATAAAGAAGGAATATTTTGGATACACCAAGTTCAAATCTTAAGCAATGCAGTTCCGAAATTTAAACATATTTTTGCTGTGCGTTTTTATGCTCATTTCCTGGATTAGTGCGACGCCCTATAACTATTACCAGACACCGAATGTGAGACGATTTGGAGGAAGCATTTTTGGGTAAGCAATAATCTCAAAAGCCCCCTATATGACAATCCCTTAAATGTTCCTACATATACATATATATTTCTTACAGGGAAGGCGTGCTCCGGCCGGGCAGCGACACGGGCGAGGGCATTTTTTCCGAATTAGATGCGCCCTACTATAGTCCACCCAATACAGATAGATATAACATTTACGGTTATCAATAGATCATGAAATTTAGTTTTAACTTCACGCACAATTCATACGGAATGGAAAAGCTTGCAGGAAATGGAATACACTTAGCCTGGACACTTAGCTTTGCCACCTAGCCTAGACACAAACCCAAAATGCACTGGAAGCTTTGCAAGCTGTGGAATCTATACTCAAGTATAAAATATAAATTTTAATTTAATTTAAAAAACTCACACATTTGCATTTATCACATAAGTTAGTAGTTATATATGACCAAATGATAAATATTTGTTTATAGTTGAAGTCTGTTATGTTTTGCACTTGTTCTGTTTGCCAACAATTAAATAATTACAATTACATATTAAGTTTCATGATGAATGTTCTTTGTGTGCGTGTGCGTATGTGCAGTGGGGAACGTGTGTGTGTGTACGTATAAAAAATAGGGAAAGTATATAAGTTTCTTTACAGCTGTGTGCCTAGATGCCAGGAGGGTGCGTAGGTAGCACCTAAATACGACTCTTTGAAGCCGACTTTACTTCAAACAGTTTGCGCACGAAGAATACCTGAAAGATTACCGTTAATGGAACTGTATACATCAAGAGTGTTAGTTGACACTCACCTGTATGGAGCAAGTAATAAGTATGACCACGATTTGGCTAATGGAGAATGTTTGTATGTACGAATTGTTGTCGAGGAGCAGCGCATAGTCGCGGGATTCGCGATGCCTGCTGTGCGCCTGGTAGCCAAGCATATCATTGATGTTCCGCTCCACGGTGCCAATCGTGGTCGTAAAGTTCTGCATGTTCAGCTGCAGCTCCTCTATCTCCTTGGCGTACTTGTCCCACGCATCGTACTTGACCACCGTAATGTATATGTTGACCAGCTTGCCCGCAAACCGGGAAAACTGATTGTCAATGCAAACGGAGTAGTAGCCGCCGGGCGATACCTGATCGGTGTAGTCTGCCGTAGCCTGCCATTGGTAGGGCTTCACAATTTCACCAGCTGGATTGCGGACTGCAAATCCAGCCATTCCGTCTCCGCCTCTCACGACCTGCCGAAGGAGAAAGCTTGAACCAAATGCGTGAGCATTCAATTTACACACTTACACTGAAAGAAACGTAAAACGTGGCACCGGCTTGCACATATTGGTGATAACAGTCCTCTTTACCGGCGTCAATATGCACCTGCGTTTGTTCAAATTAACAATCAGATTTGTTGTTGTTTTGCACTCTGGAATTTGAAATATTTTTACCTTATAATCCATGGCGACAGCAGGTAAATTTTCGTACCATGGCTGGTGAGCTTCTTGTGCGCTGCTTATTGCAATCAGCTGGCAGAAGGATATCAGTGCAATGGCCACTAGCAAATTAAATCTCAACCGCTGCCACGTCAATTCCATTTTGATTTTATAAACAAAAAGAGTCGTACCGAATCGTGTGGAGTTAGTTCGTTTGAACGGTCTGCTTAGCCAGAAGAGCGAACTAATCGCTACTTAAATGTTAAGCTGGTTCATTTAACATTAAATCACAGCAACAGCTGTTTGGGAGTTGCATTCACTTGGAGTTTCTGATCATTAAGGAAACCTGAGTTACTTTTTATTTTACAAACAACTGTTACTATTTGCTAGTTTGTGTGTTTGCATAGTTTATCTTCTTGGTTGCAACATTTGTTGTGGTTTGAAGCGAATTACTGCTAATTCAAATCAATCTCATCCACTGAGCTAAGACAACAACAGCGCTCAGCTGAGAGTTAACAGTAATCGATTAGGCTGCGCAACAAGTGGAGCTGCGATCTATCGAATGTGTTAGGGCAATATATCGATACGTTGCACAGTCGCGACCTTCGAATTGCAAATGTAAAATGTTTATTGAAACATATGTTTGATAATGTTTACAAAGTGCATTGCACTTGCAAGTGATATTTATTTTGAAAGGGGTTTGTGGTGAGCATCGCTCACTTAACAGACTGATAAGATATTTCATGTTAACATTCCACATACATGTGTTTCCATGTATGTGAATGCGGTTGCAGCGATCGCAGTACTTAAGTGCTGGAATTTGAGCGATAAATTTCATTAGCAAAGTCTCGCCGAAATGGTGCACGTCACGGAAGATGTTTTCGCCAGTGCTGCAGTGAATCCATTCACCAAGCAAACCGGTCCAATCCGTCGGTTTACGCTGTCCAATGATGAGCAGATGTCGGTGCAGATTTTAACGCTGGGCGCCACCATCAGCAGCATTAAAGTACCGGATGCTCAAGGTCAGGTGGAGGACGTGACGCTCGGCTTTGACGACTTGGCAGGCTATCAGATCGAGCAGAATCCGTACATGGGCGCAACCGTTGGACGCGTTTGCAATCGCATTGCGAATGGAAAATTCGTGCTGGATGGAAAAACTATCGAAGTGTCCCGGAACAGAGGTCAGTTCCAGCTACACGGGGGCTTCATTGGCTTCGACAAGGCGCACTGGGAAGTGCTGGAGGTGCTGCCCAATGGCGTCACCATGACCCACACCAATCCCGATGGCCACGAAGGCTATCCCGGCGAAGTGAAGGCCACTGTACGCTTTACCCTCACCGACGACAACTGCCTCCATGTGAGCATGGATGCGGTGACCAGCAAAGCGACCCCTGTGAATCTAACCAATCATTCCTACTTCAATCTAGCCGGCCACAAGGCTGGTCAGGCCGGACTCTACGAGCACACCATAGCAATCAATGCTTACGGCATCACCGAAACGGATTCGGACTCCATACCCACAGGCAAAATCCTGCTCGTGGATGGCGGCAAATTCGATTTACGTGTTGCCAGCAACCTGGGCGAACGACTCCAACAGCTGCAGCCGGCGCTTGGCTACGATGACAACTTCTGCGTGAAGTTTACGCCGCCGAACAACATTGCAAGCATTGCCCGGATTACCCATCCGCCAAGCGGTCGCTGGCTGGAGATCGCCAGCAATCAGCCCGGCGTGCAGTTCTACACCTCCAACTTTTTGCCGAATACGGCAAATGGCGAGACTCCGTTGGCGGGCAAGGCGGGCGCTGGCTATGCCAAGCATGGAGCCTTTTGCCTGGAGACGCAAAAGTTTCCCGACTCTGTAAATCACGAAAACTTTCCAACAAGCATTCTACGGCCGGACGAGAAGTATCATCACGAAGTGATCTACAAGTTTGGCAGCGTTAAATAAGTGAATAACTTAAATACTATATACATATATACATATCTATAATCCCAGAGAGAATGTGTCATGCCTTGTAGAGAGAGCTCAAGATTTGTTTTTTTAATAAACTGATTGCACGCTAAAAAATTGTTTATTAGGTAAAACTCTGATAAGCCGGAGGCGTGCACGCCGTATAGCTATTAACCGGAGCTATTAACGAAGGCTATATAAGACGCGAGTGCCAGCGCAACTCTATATAGACCATAAAATGAGGCAGTTATTTCATCTACTCTGCCTGCTTCTGAGCCCTTGGCTAATCCTCGGCCAGGGTCATGTGAGGATTATTAATGGTACACCGGCAAGGCCCAAGCAGTTGCCTTACCAAGTCGTAGTAAACTCCTATTTCGACAAGTCCGGCGGTCAATCTGGCCTGTGCGGCGGCACAATCATCTCTAGGCGCTGGATACTGACAGCGGCCCATTGCCTGCAGGATCCGGACAAGAATCTGTGGGTATAATTAATCAAGTCGAGCAAAGATCAGTTGATAATCCATTCAATTGCAGACTCAAGGTGATTGTCCAAGCGGGCGTCATCAACAAGTCCAACAGAAGCGAACCCGGCCACGTGGAGCTGCTGGTCAACAAGAAGGACACCTTTGTGCATCATCTGTACAATGACTCCACCGTGGCCAATGACATTGGACTCATTCGCCTGCCCAAGGATCTACTGATTAACGTTTACGTTAAGCTGGCCAAGTTGCCCAAGCGGAAGGACACGAGCTACTTGACCGGCCGCAAGGCCATCAGTTCCGGCTGGGGTCTCATCAACAACCAGAAGCCCACCGACTTCCTGCAATATCTGAATGTCAAAATCATCTCCAATAGGCTGTGCGAACGGCTGTGGAACAAGGAGCTCAACGGCGAGAAGAAACTATTCCTGGACACCTTCTTGTGCATTGACTCCATGGGCGGGATGCCTTGTCGCGGCGACTCGGGCGGTCCTTTGGTCCTGGACGACGGCTCCCTGACTGTTGTGGGCGTGGTCTCGCACGGCTACGATTACGAGTGCAAACTGCGACTGCCGGACATATTTACGCGCGTCTCCATGTTTGTCGATTGGATTGAGAAGCACACGGGTCGCCTGAGCAAGGCTTAGGTCCAGAAGGATGTGTGTGTGAAAGCTGTTCAGGAACTGTAGGGATCTTCTGACTGTCTAATCTACAACTATATAGTATACTAGTGTATCTGGAATATTTATATAGAATCTTGGATGGGTTGTATAAAGTTGTATTGGATTATGTTTGATTATCTGACTTGGATTTCTGAGGGCTTATTATCATAATGTTAAACTTTGACGCGAGAATTGATGACAAAATTTTGAGAGATAACGAAAGATAAGATTATAAGAATCTAACTATATCAGCGTTTCATGCACTTAATTCTGAAATATGATATGAGGGAAATTAATATAAAATAATGTAATATTTATAAAAATTAAGAAGGGATATAATATGTTAGGCTTTCATGCTGATCAAATGTATATATTTTATATGAAAAGGAGAAGCTTGCATTTAACTTAGTTAGATAGTCCTTCTCTATACCAAATCTTTTTAAGGATAAGCCTATTTCTTGTTATAATAGAGAGCAACTGAACTTTTATAGACAGTAGTCCTTGGTTCAAACATAGCCCAGTCATAAGTAAAAAAAATATTCGTTCGAACTTTCTTTTCAAACATGTGCTTTATTCTTATTACTCATACAAACTCCAAATACTTTCCGTTCGTTCCATACTTTCATAATAATGTTTTTGTGGCTTTGCTAAATTTGTTGTTTATCGTTTGTTGTTTATGGTTTGATAGTGTGTGTGTGTGTGTGTGTGTGTGTTAGTGAGTGTGTGTTAAACAATTCGCTTATGATTATGCTTGAATGTTCTCTTTGTGGGATTTGTTTGTATCGCTTACGTGTGGCTAATGTTGCTGATTAATCATGAATTAATTTGTATATTATTTTTTTATTTTCATTTTGGTTTTTTGCTTTTGTTTTTGTTGCAGTTTTATGCTTATGTAAATGCAATTTTCAAATGTACAAAATCTAATGTTACGGGGAAACGATAATGCGCCAGCAATAATTTATTTGGTTCATCAAGAGCGGTTTTCCTTTTTATCATATTTTTCATTTATATATCCTTTATATATATTTATGTATGTACACAAGTATGAAACAAATTTGTTTGTTTAAAAAGTTTATACAATTTGTTAAGAGTATTTAAGGACTTGGGAAAAATGAATAGGGGTGTGTTTGTAGTTTTTTGTTTCTTTGTTTTGTTTTATAAGAGAATTGAGAAATTTAGCTTAAATATTTCTTCTTTTTTTGTTTCTTTTAAAAATGCAAAAAAGTTTTGAAAGATTTGTTTAAGTAAACTATAAAAGTAATTTGTTGAAAGTCTGTCAAATATATATTTTACTATGCGTTTAACTAGTTAATATTGTATATATTCTTTTATATATATATATATATATATATATATTATATATATATAGATTGTGGTGTTATTATCGAGCATTTTTAACGATATTGAAAACCAAAAATGTTGTTTTTATCATTATTTTTGTTTTGTTTTGTTTTGGAACACTGCGATATGATATATGAATGTGTTGTATGCCGAAACATGATTTGTATTTCATCATTAATAATATAAATCTTTTTTGTTAAATTGTATAAAATGTTTTTTGCTGGGTTGGTTTTAAATGTATTTTTTTTTTTGTTTTAACATACGCAAAATATATTTTGTTTGTATATATTTATTATTATTATTTGTGTTAACTTAACTATGCTTCATATATATATATGTATGTATAAGTAATTATTATTTTTGCTAAATTTTTGCTTTTTGAAACAGTAACTTTCAGTCATCTTGTAATCATAATAATACCTATATGCAATATTACATACGTACAATATCGTTTATCATCATCATCATCATCATCATCATCATCATCATCATCATCATCATCATTATTATTATTATTAAGTATCTTTAACCTTTTCATTATAATATAAGCGTCGTGTACATGCACGTCAATGCAGTAAAAAAGAACGCATTTCTTATATAGTGTGTCGTGTTTATAGATTTCATTATTTTCTTTTTCTTTTTCTTTATCAAATGTCTTTCTTTTGTTTCTGCTCTAATTGTTGTATAAAAGCTAAATGTTTAATGCGGCGTATGAGAATGTTTTTCGATTTCATTTGGATTTTCGTCTCGCACTTAAAAACTGTTTTCAAATTCTTGAAAAAATTGCTGTTCAACTTAATCTTCTTCTTCTTCTTCTCTTTGGCAGTTATCGTTTTGTATTAGGTTTCACTTGTTTTCTTTGCTGCGTTTGTTATTTTGTTAATCTTTAATTATGTTGTATATTTGTTATATTTGTTCATTATTATTATTATAATGTATATGCTAAGCAACTAACATTGGACCTTTCCATTGCGCGACGCACTATATAAGAAAACTAGCTACTTGATTATTATTATAATATATTTCGCGTATAATACACATATATGTATATATGTATATGTATATGTGATGGTATTATATCTGGTATGTTATAAAAATTGAATAGCATGACGATGGAGTTATCTGCAGCTAAGTATGCCCAGCCTTGTTTCAGCTAACAGTCCAGTCCGCGACCAGCGTATATATATTGTACAGATATTGCATCGGCGAGAACTGTCTGTCCAGGCAGTAGAGGTTGATGAGCTGCAACAGCTGCTGCCTCATGTAGATAATTACGACTAGAGCTAAGACTACGGCCAAAAAAAGTCATCAGTCGCACTCGGGTCCCTCCGAGAAATGGTTGCGCACATCGAGCGCCGATGCCAGCTGGAATATGATGTGCGAGAGCGAGGGGTGCTCGAGCAGTTCGTTAGCCGGCAGCTGCGGTTCGCAGCGCGGTCGCATATGCCGTCCACGGAAACCGCGATGCAAACGCAGCACCACATCACAGAACACGAAACGTAAGATGAGTGTGCGCAGAAAATCGTCGCCAAAGAACTGAACGTACGAGGAGTCTAAAAGGAGCAACGGGATTAGCATGCAACTTGATGGTATGGATCGCATAGCTAGCTTACCTATGAATCCTATGCCCTGCTCGATCTCATCGATGCGGCAGCGCGTGACCAGACGCGAGGCTTCGGTTATGAAACGATCCACGTAGGTCTGACAGCGTTCCCAGTGATGAATGGGCACATCTCCCACATTGCAGATGTAGCAGAGCGCCGTGAGCGGGGAGTGCAGGAACAATGTGAACAGCGAGCCGTGTTGCTGTACATCAGCTGCAAGCAAACGATGAACGTGAGTCCAAATATACATTTGAGGGAGTCGAACTTCAGGTATTATATTAGCGAAAAGGGTTGGTTGGCCTGCAGCCTATATATGGAATAACTGAACCTTTTTATTTCAAGTCTCTAGACCTTATAAATTCGGATATAGATGTATTCACACATGCAGATAGACGGACAGGGACACAACTCAATCAACCTTTCCCAGCTTAAAACGTTGCTTACTTTGAAAAGCGGGCGGCACATCCTGCGGCGACATCAGAACGACCAGCGGCTGGCCAAAGTAGCGGGGTATGTGCTGAAAGACAAACGAATTATCCGAATCGATGACTACGAACATGGGCCGACGCGTATACGGATAGAGATCGCCCGGATAGAGACAGTGGCTCTCCTTGTAGGACTTGCCGCGACAGGATAAGCCACTGCCATCGATGCTGTCGCGCTTCACGCTGGTGCCCAAGCCGCCCAGCTCATAGCCATCTGAGAAGAAGGAGTAGCAAAGGATTAGGCGGGTACATCATTGATATAGGCTATACTTACAGTCCTCAGGATGCTTGGTGGTGGAGAAACAGCCGTCCGCTGACATGTACAGGAGTAGAGCACCACCCAGTGGCAGTTCCTTAACGCCGCTGGCCAGGAACACCAGCAGCTGGCTAATCGAAGGTTTGTATAGTAGATATTTATGTGGATTGTCTCGAAGGTGACGGCCATTCTCCATATAGCCCTTGGAGCCGGGCACTCCATATGGTGGTATGCGACTGGCCGCCGGACTCGCATCGTGTCCGTGCAGGGCGTGGGACATGCTCAGCGGATTCGTTGCCGACTCCGTGGGCTCACGTTCCAGCGTTTGCAGCATTCTGCAGAAGATCAAATTATTTAGTATATGTGAAGAGTTTCTTTTGACGTAATACTCACCTGAACATGTCCATTGTGAGCTCGGAGAACTTGGCCTGCTCGCAGGCGGACCCAACAATCAGTATCTCCTGCAGGCTAAGCGTCATGTGCGGCGATCTCTCGCACGGCGGCGTCGTCAACGGGGATAACCTAGAACCGGAACCACTGCCCATCAGTCGTTGTAGTCGTACTGGTCCACAACCGAATTGCGGTGGCCCGTGCTTTCACAGAAGAATTGAGAATGTGGCGCACTAATGAGGTGATATATATGGGTGGGGGAATGGTGGAAGGTGTGGTGTGGTGTGATGTGACGGAGGTGTGTGTGAAGGTATTTACAGAAGGGAAGAACGTATGAACTGATAAAAAGATGTTGGTGTGTGTGTGTTGAGGGAATTCTCCAGCGAGAAAACAACTTATCCAAAGGATGCGAAGTTCGGATATAATATTTTAAAAATGGCTACAATGATGATCACTTGAAAGGAAGATATTGGCAAGGTATACCTTATATATCTTAAGTATCCAAACCATCTTACGAAAAGAATAAAAAGGCTTGTTATGTCTTTTATATAGAATTTAGATCTTAAGTATCTTAACTTTCTCATATAATCAATAAAACAAATAATGATTATAACAAATAAGATCACAGTAATAAACATCTGTAACTATCATATGAACTTTAAATGATTATGAATATTAATAACTTCAATGAAATCAATAAGATCATGATTTTAACAGCTTCAAGATATATCTATTAAGAATTTTAAAAAATATCCAGTGTAAGGTACTGAATACCTTCAAGATCTATTAAAAGTTGTATTTGAAAAGGAAGAACTTAAGTCTTGAATATTTATATTTAAGATAGTAAATGTAGTTAAACTAATGAATTATAGATTGGAATGATCAACAAAAGTGAGGATCTGAACAGAACTAAAAAGTGAGTATTAAAGTTCTACATTTTGTAATATTTGATATCATGCTGAAAGAATTGAAGTTATATTACTATTTTCTCAACTGGTATATGTATGTGTGTGTGTGTGTGTGTTTGTGTTTGTGAATAGTTAGTGAGAGGGAAAAATCAATGGAAAGTGCGTGACGAATGAGAACGGTGAGTGTTTCTTTTGTGTTTTCAAGTCTTCTGTGATAAGCACAATAAATGAAATAATTGATAGCAACAGAACTGAAGCAAAACTCGTATACCTATGCCTACAACTGAAAAACGAAAGCATAGTAAGAGCCCGACGCCCCAGTATACACACATATATATAAATATATATCTAACCCCACAAGCTCTCCATACTCCTACTCCGCCGACGAAAGCACGGGCAAAGTGTATGCTGTATGGGTACAAGGATTGCGCCAACGACTCACCTGTGCGACAGTATGATGGGATTCGAGTCGGCATGTAGCACAGCCACCGCCGCCTCGGCCTTGATGAAGCCCTTGATCTCCTCCAGCACCAGAGACCATTCCATATGATCTTCCGGCTCGTACCTGCAAAGTGCGAAACAGATTAAGTGCGATCAGCGTTGCGATTGGGTTGCAAGGTTTACGTGTTCGTGTACTCCTGTATTTGTTTCTCTAACTCCGTCACCAGCTCCCGCACCAGCTTCATCTTCTTGAGCAGCAGACAGACGACTATAAACCGTGCATAATATCGCAATTTCTTCACCATCAAGTCCGGCCGATCCTCCTTGGCAGCGCGCGAGTAATACGCACGTCCACGTATGGCCGCATAGAACTGATACGCCTCGTTCAGGTAGTTCGTTTCGCTCGTTCTTAAACTGAATGAGGAGAGAAACAGAGAAGATTTAGTACAATTCTTTATTACAGCTATATGATCTAGCAATTGTATCTAGTACATAATGAATCAATGTGCAGAAAGCGCAAATTACGATCTCTCTGTGTCCTAAAAACTAAATACATTATAGGTCTAAATTTATAAATAAATTTTGTATTCCTTCGTATAAGTTTAGGACAGCTCTTAAGAACAGCACTAAGAATCGGTAAACTCAATTATATCTTTAAAAAACACACACATTTTTAGTACATGATCTAAATTCTTTAAAAATGTAATATGTGCACTTTTATATTGCATTATATTCTAGATTTAGAAAACACTATTACTATTGTAACAGAGAAAAATTCAAGCTCAAAATATTTAATACACTAATACAAATGTGTAGTTATTAATCAGTTTTAGTACTCACTAATAGTGATAATAAAGCTGTCCGATTTTGCTGGCTATTTCGCCAATTTGCCAGCGTTTCAGTCCATATTTGGAGTCGAGGATCAAGCGATGTTGCTGCTGAAACTTCCAGAGCTTTGTGTAGACATCGAAGGTGCGTCCAAAATACGCCTGCCACTGACGATGTCCATACTGCGGCAGATCTCTGTTTGGACATTGGACAGAATATAATATCACATACATATCGTATACTATATAGATGAGATGTCCTCCTTACCTGAGCCCGTTGAAGAGCTGTTTGGATTTCTCGAGCAAATGGCAAAACTCCAAGACAAGCTTTCGATCCTGTTCCTCAGTGGACTCCATTTTCACCATTCCGTTCTCTTCCGCCCCAATGTGTTATGTCTGCGATTCGGATGTGCTGCAATGCGAATCAGAATAAATATAAATTCTATATCTAACACAGCAATTAGTCGGCGCCCTGGCTTGGAGTCTATTCCAAATGCGACTGAATCATGTGATTCGCATTTATTGTATCCATTCATATATTTGGACATCAATATATAAACTCTCATCTACAGTATATACTCGTTGCAAGCGCTACTCATTCAGCCGCTCATTGAGCCAGTCACATCGATTATAATGATGAAAAGAACAAGTGAAAGTGGCTTGAGTTCAGGCTGATAGATATGAAGATACCCTGGAAATCTCATCTCATCTTTACTTTATGTCATATTATCTTATTTTTTATATATTCTTCTTCCCTTTCTTCAGTCAAATCATATAAATCCCAAGTCAAGCCAATTATATACCATTGCACAAAACCAATACACCCATTTTCCCATCACGTACTGAGTATAATGTTGCTTTTGATGCCATTGTCAATATTCGTGATATACAGTAAATGACAATGCGGCATATGGTTAATGGTTATTTTGTTCATATCTGCGCATTGTTTAATTTTTAATTTCTATGGCACACTTAATATACTTAACCATATGGAAAGAGTTTCAATGTATTTCCCAAAGATATTTCTATTTCTATTTCTATTTAGCTTCGCAGCTAATTTGGATGATGCAACTTGGATGATGTTGAACGAGCAGCTGTAGTCGAGTTTAATTAAAATTTCAATTTAAAGCGCACAGAGGGAGAATCAGAGGGAGCAGAAAGCGGAATTGGAAGAGGAAGCGGAGGAAATTGAGGAGTAGCTACCGCTGGACCAGAGGGAGACAATCGAAGCCGCCGCCGGGCAGCTATGCATCAAAAGCTCAATTAATAACGCCCGAGCAGGTGACTAAGTCAAATTGAAAGCAAGTGAGAAATATTGCACTCGAATGCTGATGGACTAGCAGATGCCCTATTCAAAGGCACAAGTTATATAAATACAATTGGTACAATGTTAAAGAGCTTGCTCCAATGCTCTACAGATCTACTTCTAAATTGAATAGACCGTAAAGCGGAGTAAGAGACACGATAAACATTTTTAGTTACTGATAAAACAAAATTTTGCAAAAAAGTTGTGCGTAGCTGAACTAAAGTTAAGAGCACGTCCTAATTGGTAGTTGATATAAATAAGATATAAGAATAAAACCCAACTTTCTACTTTCAGAGTTCTACTACTATTTAAGTTCTTAAATTTCCCATACTCTATTCCCATTCTTTTGCAAATCTGAATATGCATATTTTTATATAAATATTTTGAAATTCCATTCATCTAGAATGGCAGACAGAATTTCTTAAAAACGGTCTTTAAGATGATTTCAACTTTTTCAAATGAAATATAAAACCTCTTGAGCTATGCTCCCATTCAAACTCCCCCATTCAATCATTGAATGAGTGCAGAGTATTGAAACCATCCAAAGAAAATGTTTGTGGGGAAAACGAAGAAAAAATGATGATTAAATGCTGGAACGGAATATGGAAAGGATTGGTGAGTTGGAGGGCCAGGAGGGGAATCAGCAGAGCAAAAGGGTCGGCAGTGCAAATGGCGCCGCAGCGACCACATTGATTTTGGTTGAGCCAAACTAGGTCGCTGGCACAAAAAACTTTCAATATGAGCTCATCAGCAGCAGTCACAACTGAGATGAGGATGAGGAGATGAAGATGGCGATGGATATGGAGGTAAGGCTTGAGGAGGACGACAAGGAGGAGGAGGAGGAGGAGGTGGAGGAGGAGGAACTGAAGCAGCGAGTAAATATGGTTTTTAGTTGTGCCTCGTTCGCTTGGCACTTCATATTTACGGCGCCTCCTAATCAAATTAAGAGTCCATTTAACAAGTGCAAATTACATAATATGAAAATTACGCATACGCAGCGCGTGACGAGAGGGAAGGAGAGAGAAAGAGATAGATAGAGGGTCTGGGAGGTGTTTCAAACAAAGCTGATAAACTAACAAGCTGACTCACTAGCGCCTTTCTCTGAATGCTGGCTGCTCTGCTGAGTTCATTATGATTATCATCATCATTAAAAGGAGCAGAAGGAGCAGAACCAGGAGCAGGACACAAGCAGCAGCAGCAGCAGCAGCAGAAGCAGAAGCACCAGCTTGTCAACATGTGGAAACCGGAAATGAAAAAACACAAATACTAAGCAAAGTCGTTGCCACTATGCCAATGCTTATTAACACACACACACTCACAAGTACACACACACGGACACGCACAAGCAGTGCAAGGACATCCAACAAATCAGAACAAGTTCGTATTGCTCTGTAGTCAGGACTTTTAACAAAAAGCTCTGTAGAAATTCCAACTTGCAACTTAAGACTTTTCTTTTCTACTTTTAGTTTTAGAAAAAAGCGTTTAATGATTGAGAAAAATTAAGCAAAAGAACAAAACTCAGTGAAAATAGCGGAAAAAAGCCGACTGAGAAAAACTTGTTCTACTTACAAGTCAATAAATAACGTCTAGATTTTAATAAGTGTGCGATTTGAACTCCGCTTTGCCAAATGCTGCGCCAAGTAGAAGTTTGTTTATATTATTTGATCGCTCTATGCAAAAGTGCAAATGGTCAAGGACATTTTTGTCGCCTGGCAAGCGACTGCATGTTGTCAACGTGGCAAGAAAGAAAGAAAAAAATGTATACAAAAATGTTGTGCCTCTCTCTGCTGGCTGTTTTAACAAGTTGTTGTTGCTGCTGCGCTTTGTTGTTGCTGTCGTTGTTGCTGCTGCTGGGAAAATCCCAATTCGAGTCAAACAAAGCGCGCTAAAAAGTATGCAACGCACTTTGGCGCTCAACGCTAGACGCTTTTTGACTAACTGCCAAGCGACGCACACACACACACACACACATATGCATATATAGACACATGTGTGCATGTGTGTGAGTGTGTGCGTCTGTTTTCAATGCCCGCCAGCACTCTGGCAAATATTACTCGCTGCTACTCCATGGCTCTCTGCTATTTGACAAAGCAGCACATTTCTCCCCCTCCTCCTCCTCCTCCTCCTCCTCCTCCTCCTCCTCCTCCTCCTCCTCCTCCTCCTCCTCCTCCTCCTCCTCCTCCTCCTCCTGCTCCTCATACTATTTTTTTAATACTTCTTCCTCTTTTTTGTTTGCTGTGTGTAATCCTTCAAAGGCATTGTATGCCACACACACAGGCAGACACACTCACACACTCACTTAATGGCATTTTGACACTGATAATGATGTTGTCATTTGCATCCGCAGCACAAATTATCAAGTTCAGAGGCCTCCACAGAATGTATATATGTATGAATAAAGCTATATAAATATACGTGTGTATGTGTGCCTGTGTACTTAGAGCTAGATGCATTGACATATTGTATATTTCTGCTGACAACTATAATTACAGTGAAAACTCTACAAAAAAATACTCCAGTCAATTTTCTTAGTTCCCAATTTTTGATTTATAAGTTTCGTATTTTCTCTTTTTTCTCTTTTATCCTACAAATTTTCCACTATTTTATTCTTTATAAACTTATTAAAAACGTTTTTTAATAGTAAGGATTTTCTTAATCCAAAGATAGGGATATTCCCAAAAAAAAAAAACCCTAATGCAACAAATAAACTATTAAAAAGCAAAGTTAGCATTTTAAAATTTAATTTTCAATTACAAAACAAACCTTACTAAGCTTGATTTTTCGCCATTTGGAGTTTTTCGGAACGTCCCTTCATTACCCACTGAATTCAACTACCATAAAAATAAGCTCACAATTAAATCATTCCTATTAATGAAAATTATTTTGCCATTTAGAGTTTTACGGAACGACCCTTAATCATTCACTGCTTACAACTTCAATTTAAAAAAAAGAAAAACTAGCCTAACAAGTAAATCATCCTTACTATAGAGATAAATTGTTTGCCATTTGGAGTTTTTCATCTTCCACTGCCTACAATTACAAAAATACAATTAAAAATAAACTAAACTAATTTAACAAGTAAATCATTGTAAGGTATAAAAAATACTATTTGCCTTTTGGAGTTTTGCGGAACAACCCTTGAGCTTTAATTGACATCGAGCGCCATTTGCAATTTACGGAACTGCATTTATTGCGGGGGGGCAGCGAGTGGAAGGGAGTGAGCAGGTAGCGAGTAGAGAGTATGGAGTAGGGAGTAGGTTAACCTACCTTATCATTGTTGTACCTGCCTCCGCCGCTGCCACCAACAACAACAAACTGAGCAGCAGCCGCCAGCGCAGCCGTTTGCCGTCGCAGTTGCCGTCGCCGTCGCCGTCGCCGTTTGTCAACTGCTTCCACGTAAAGCTGGGCGCGCCGCGATGCTCCGTCCGCGTCTCCCTCTACGTCTTCGACTCCGCGCCGTGTTTGTTGTTGCTGAAGCTGGCGCCGGCAGCCCGCTAGCAGTGCTCCATAGCCACACCTACCATATTGTGTGTGTGTGTGTGTGGGTGAGAGAGAGTGTGGGTGTATTTATTTAACAACTATATCAATTGCTCTAATAGGCTGTTTCCATGTCACTTTCACTGTTCCGTTATCCTTTTTGCCGGTCGCTTTGCGCGTTTCAACGTTTCACGCACTTTTCGCCTTTTCGCTTATTGCTTTTCCGTTTCTCTTTTGGCGCTGCTTGCACTGACTTTTTCTTATTCTGTTTGCCCTTCCATGCAGTTGGATTTGTGTGTGAATTTCGAATTTAATTTTGTTAACCGACTTCTGTGTGAAATTGTCGAAACGCGTTGCGACCGTCGTGTATGGCTGCACAGTATTGAATTTTTTCGCATTTACATTTTTAACGAGGGGGTTGGGGTTGGGGTTGGTATTGATTTTTTTGCCCAAAACTGACAGTTATTCGCGCACACGCTGCCCGCCAGATGGCGTGCATTTTGACAATCAATTTGGGGGTTGAACCGCTACCAGAACAGCTGACCGCCAGTCATCTAGCCGTTGAGTATTTGAAAAGTTGAGTCACAGAGTTGCCATCTAAGCAAAAATTCCATTCAGCTCTTGGATCAGGCAATAACTGTTGCTTGCTTGGCTGCAGACAAAATAAAGATTAAGGAAATGCAAAACATTTGAGCTATACTACATGAACACACAATGAATTTTATTATATTATACATATATATATAAATAAATTTATATATATATAGATATAAAGTACAATAACATTTACAAATTGCATTACATCAAAAGCGCCACTTTATCAATCATATTTCTAAATAGTGGACTAAAATTGTCGTTATTTCTCAGTATCTGCCATTTCACACTATCACAATGATTAAACTACATTGTTCAGCTTGCCCATTATATAATGTCTATAATAAATTTAAGTCATATATTTAAGATATATCTACAATATGTTAAAAAACAATAGCTACTTGAATAAAATTAAATATATATTCATAATATGTATGTCTAGTTTTTTACTATAGATTTAAGCACTTGAGACGTCAGGTCTTGAACCTCTCTCACCCGAACATCATTTAAAATATACTACGCGTAGCTGTCAGTCTTTAAATAAATCCAAAAATCAGAAACAGCATTGTCTCCCGTTGTGCCACATATATCATATGTACGAGTATGTATATATATAGTGTGTGTATATAGTTTGCAACTGTTACTAACTGTTTCTTTTTTCAAGTGCTAGTTAAAAGTTAAAATTTGGCTGCAACATTTGCTAATTGTTTCGATGTACAAATTGTAGTGTGTGGGCCCCCAAAATAAATACACTCAACGCTGCCACCAGTCAACAAATAAACCATTTAAGATATGTATAAATGTATTTGCTAATTTATGCAGTTCTGTTCGGTTTTCTAGGGTTGGCCTTAAGTGCATCTATGCTGGAAGCCCACATGAAAGACGGTTTTGTGTAGCCCACCTAGTTGCTAAGCCAATGGCCCCTACAAGCGCGTCGCCTCCGACACGGTGGCAACATCGCAGCCATTATTTGCCTGCTGCTGCTGTTGTTGTTGCTGTTGTTGGCCTGTGGAGATGCCCACATCCACAGTGGGCCTCGGCAGATGCGAGTAGTAGCCCATTTGACAGGAGCTCTGATGGGAGAGCTTCTGGCTCTGGCTCAGCTGGTACTGGGCCGCCTTTAGAGCCTGCTGCTGCTGCGGCGTCAGGCAGTCACAGGCGGCCAACAACTCCTCCGTAGACTTGGCCGTAATGGTGGTTGTCGTGGTGGTTGTCAGCTCGCCCACGAATTCGGTTGGCGGCGGAGCATAGTTCTCCACATCGCCGTAGGTGGAGAAACGGCCATAAGGATTGCGACGCGGCATCGAATGACGCTGCTGGGCAATCTGCAGCTTCACTGGTGGCTTCATGGCCACCGTGTCCAGATAGCCATAGCCGAAGCCCTGGCCAACGAGTGCCTTGGTGGCCAAGTTGTCCCAGGACTTGGGCTTCTGCACATAGGCCATGGTATTCGGATAGATCTGGGACGGCTGCACCTGCGTGGCATTCACATGGTAATGCTGATGATGGTGATGTCCATGAACATGTGGATGCTGCTGCTGTTGCTGTTGCTGCTGCTGCTGCTGGACTTGTGGCTGTGCCTGCTGCTCGTACGACTGACGCGACTTGGTCGAGTGCTGGCGGGAGGACTGTGCTGCCTCGCTCTTGGGCTCCCAGAAGAGCGTATCCGTGCTGATGGAGGTGGTGTAGGAGGCCGAGTCGACGGGCGCGAATTCGCTGGAAGTGCACGAGTGCAGGCTGCAGTGGCTGGCCAAGCCGGAGGCCAAGTCAAAGTAGCGCGAACGAACGCTGCCCGCCTGCGATTGCGCCGGAGCCGGCGCCGGCTGGTGATGATAATGATGATGCTGCGGCTGTGCCGGCGGGGTCTGTTCGTGCGCATGCCGATGGTGATGGTGGTGGTGATGATGATGGTTCGCCCTGTCCACAGTCGGGGCCGATGCATTGCCTCCGGGCGAGACATGCGTCTGCGATTTGGTCGCATGCTTCTCCTTGGTCTCCGAGCGCTCTCGATCGCGGTGCTTGTGCTTGTGCACATGCTCCTTGTGCTGGCGATGGCGGCGACGCGACGGCACGCACTGCGTGTCGCAGCAGGGACTGGCCAGATCGTAGGCATCCAGGCTAACGTTGTCCCCATTGCTGTGCGACTTCTCTGCCGACTTCCAGCGGAAGTGGCCCACACAGGGATTGCAGGAGTGGCCAGCATGACAGTGCTTCGTCTTCTCCAGCTTGGGCGGCTTCGCAGGCGGCTTGTGCTTCTCGCATGTGCGCGGAGGAGGCGCTGGCGGCTTCACCGTTCCGCCTCCACTTGCGCTATGGTACTGCTGCGTAGTGCTGGCCGTCGCCTGGCTGGCGTTATTCGTGTCCAGCGACTCGGCCCGCTGCAGTACGTAGTGCTGCTGATCCCCTCCGCCGCCGCTGCTGCTGCTGCTGCGCTGCAACCCAGTCTCGATGTGGGTGGGTCGCAGCACGTAGCGATAGCTGGGATCCAGATAGTGATACGTGAGCATGAACTGTGCCGGCGGCGGAATAATGACCGGTTGCTGACGCATCGTCAAGTTAGGCACATCCTCCGTGGACAGGGCGGGACGATAGAAGCCGCCTTCGATGACGCTCCCCTCGGTGGGCGAGACGCCTTCGCCGTCGCTGGGCGAAGTGTTGGCATTGGCCTTCTTGCGAGCCGGCAAACTGTGCGTCTTCCACTTGCCCTCCAGCAACTCCCGTTCCCGCAGATGCACCCGCTCCAGCTCGTTCATCTTCTGCTGGAGGAGACTCTGCAGCTGTATGTAGCGCATGTGCAGATCCACCTAAGATGGACGCATTCTTTAGAGGATTAGCTTATACAGTTGGATCCCCACTCACCTTCCGCACGCAATCCTCGAAGAGCACAACCATTCGCATCCGCATGTCGCACTTCTTGATGAACTCCACGACAGTCTTATGATCGGCCTTCTCCATGTCGTTGCCGTTTATGGAGAGTATGACGTCGCCTTCGCGCATCCCAGCCCGGTAAGCCGGCCCGCCATACTCCACGTAGTCCACATAGGTGATCATCTCCAGCTCCTCGTCGCACTTGTAATGGATGCCGTAGCTCTGCAGCGTGAACCCATACGAATCGTTCTTCTTCTCCACGATGATGGTGCGGCGTCTGCGATCCTCGTCCGGCTTGGAGGCCAGCAAACGCTCCGACTTGTAGCGTCCCAGGATGTGTGTGGAGCGCGACAGCTGCGAGAGGGAAAATAGGATTTAAAATGGGATAAGCGAAGATTGCTTTAAATATTGGATCGATAGAAGGGAATTTGATTCTTTGTTGAAGAACTTATATATAGCTACATATCTATATTCACATATCCATAATATATCATATAAAGAAAGAGAATTAATTAATGATGAACTACAGAAGTTTTAAATCGACATCAGATTAAGATTTAGAATACGAATTACTGGCTAAGCACAAGCATCTGTCATAAATTAGACAATTCTATCAAAGTAATACGTTTCTGAGCTTAAGCGCAGATAAGTTTAGGTTAAGTAAAAGGGTATTTAATCTTCTAAATCCCTAAGTAAAAGCATTTATCCATCTTGTTTTCATTAGAAGAGCTTTAAAAAGCGAGCGACTAAGCCATTTATGGCCTTACAAATGTTCTCTGGTCTCTGCCTGACTCTCCCTTTCTCTCTTCCTTACTCCTCTCCCCCTTCTCTCTCTTTCTCACACTCTCGCTTGAGCAATGGAGCTTTAATGAAAGGCCTTACGCTGTCTATTTAACTGTGATGTGTGCGTTTGTCTGTGTGCCTTGTTTGCTTTCCATTGTTTCAATCCCCCCCTCCCCCTTCTCATTCTCTCCTAGCCAGGCTTAGTGAAAGTGTTGGCTGCGAGGTCCTTATACCATATTCATGGAATACTTTTTGTTCAAAAGTTGTGAAAAACTATTGCAGTTGGGCAAACATCATTTGGCTGTGGCAGCTCGTGGGCAGCCTGCGGCCATTTGTTGTGCCACATTTGCGGCTGGCCATAGATGAATACCCCCAGGTGTAAACTACCTTTTGTACCCTATATTTGACGGGTGCCGAAGGGGGTATATTGTGGCTGTGCTAAAGAGAGGGGGAAGGAAAAACAAGAAGGATGAAAGCAAGGTACGGAATAGTTTGACCAAAATATCTACATATTATTACTACTACTATAATGCACATATGTATGTATAAATTGTAGCCCATAGGGTATTCAATCTTTGTTATTTCCAAGCGAAGTTTTTTTTCGAGTTCTGACGTTTTCTCCATTATATACCCACCCCTAGTTCTCCATCCACCTCTGCCTCTCCCCCTCTTCAAAACTGTTGACGTAATTTATCCGTATTAATCCAATAATCTCTGAGTCTATAAGTGCTTTAATTATTCGCCCTACTTACTTTTTGTATGTTTCTATTTATATTTTATGCGCATTCTTCAAAGTTCTTGCTAAGCTCTTGATATATTATGTTCTTTCAATTGGATTCGAATTAAAGGTCGATATAAAGTCGTATAAATAAAATTATAATATACGTTTTGTACACATATTTGTAATTGTATTTAGAAGATAGATAGGTGAATGTGATTTTATGGATTCACTTATAAATGGGCATCATTAATATATATTACTCAAGAGATATATTATAGAACTCAATTTATTATATTATTTACACTTTTTAATTTTAAAGTATAAATAGTCTCCTTATATATCGTTAAATTTATTTTTCTTTATCACACTTTGACAAGACCATACTATATAACAATATACTATACCATACAAATTTCTACTCCTTATCCTAAGAATTTGTATAGCTAAGACACGTTTCTTAAAACATCCATGAATACCTAAGGTTGACCTTCTATACTAAATAATGGAATGGTATTCTATAGTAAAAGACTACTATATCATGTATGAAAGTAGGTTTTCTTCTTTTTGTGCACATTTATAAATATTAAATGAAATAGCACACCCGGGAAGCGGACCCATCGAAATTCTAATCAAGCGAGAAGTCGAAAGTGTGGATAAAACAGCTTTAAGCGTAGAGGTTGGTAAAAATTGAATTTTTATTTTGGGCAAGCATATGGAATAGCTAGCTAGCTGTAAGGTCTATCCATAGCGAACAGTTCCGGTTTAGGTTTCATTTAGCACTGCGAGGCATTACACAAAAATATCGTAAAACCCATAATTGAATTAATTTGGGAAACAACGGCGAGGGGGAGGAGGGGTGTGGGTTGGGTTGATGGTGTGCGGCTACTTCCGGAGCATTGAATTATTTAAAGTTGATTGAGGCGCAGCTTTGGTTGATGTTTTGGCCAAGCGTCTGGCCAAGCGTAAACCGTTGGCAACGGAGGAAGGCTGGAGGTTAAACAGCTAAACAGCTGAGGCGGCTTTCAACCCTAGCCCGACGAAAGCCACCACCAGCACACAATATATATGATATATGTATGTGTATATGTGTGTAGAGAGTACAGCTAGGGGCTCCCACCACCCGCCACAAGGCAATTTCAATTGAGCCCACGCCGCAGGACATCGCATTATGACTCAATAAGCAGCCATCTGGGAGGAGGGGTGGACGGGAGGAGGAGATGGGGGTAGGGTGCGACTTTGTCCATTTTCAATTAATGTGTGTTAGCCACATACCTGCGCATACTCGAGCTCCTCGTCGCTGGCATCGAGACTCTTGTGATGATACTTCAGCCTGCCCAGGCTGCCCGTGCCATTGATATAGTGGGACGCCGTCGGCTGCTGCTGCTGCTGCTGGCTGCAGGCGGCGGCGGCAATCAGGGAACCCACCGAGGTGGCATTCGAAACGGACATGGAGACGGCGGCTGCTGTTGTGGCCGCCGAGGCAATGCTCTGGCGGCTGCTGCTCATGGCTGTCTCTATTGATTTCTGCACGCAATCATATTCCCAGTCATCCAAAAATTTGGTCTGCGCTTCGAATGCAGAATACGACAACAGATACCGACAAAAATTTCACGACATATATTACTCGATTTTTGAAATGAAATGAAATGAGAATAACACGGTAAAATAACGCTCAACCGCTCGCTTCAAGCACGGGCCACGTTATAATTCCAATTAGTCAAAACATTGACCAAATTGCAGCTATTATTTGTTTGTTGAAAAACTTTTTTCATATTCGTGCGGCGGCCGTCGAGTGTGTTTCCGCTTCGTTTGTTCCACTTCCGTTCAAGCTCGGTGCCGTACTGAATGAAGCAGCGGACATGGGGAGTACATGCGACCAGAACATTACCGTTAGCACTTATATTTATGGCACATGTTGACTGTCAGCCGTTGCATGGAGAAGGCGGTAGAAACAACGCGCGCGCTCAGTTCAAAGGCGCAGGCGCAGAGTTGCCACCTCGTTGGTTCACGAAAGGAGCAGCTGGCAGCACCGTCTAAGGTGACCAATAAAAAACTTAGTTTCTATTTTATTTATGTTTATTAAGAATTTACAAGGTGCATAATATTGTTATTCGGCCAGCTCTCCACCAGGAACCAACTGCAATTTGAAGAGCCAATAAATAAACTGCATTTTGGCACGCAACAACCTAATATTACTCACCATTGTAATGTTGTTACCGTTCAGCAGTATCTGATCCAGCTTTGTGATGCGGCGTCCATCGGGCGTGTTTTCGTACTCCGTGACATCGTCCAGCAACATGTTGACGAAATCATCAAAGCCCAACAGAGTTCCGACCATTTCCTTGTCGTTTTTCATGATAATGTGAATTCTCGAACCGATGCATTTGTCCACCAGTTCTGCCGTCATCATGAATAACAAATTAAATGCTAATTGTTGATTGTATTTGGCTACTTACCCAATGGCATAAGGGTGGATATGTTAGCGGGTGGCGGCACAGCAGTCATTTTGTTTATTTCAGATAATAAACTAAATACAAACAACAAAACGCATGAACTGTTTAATAAGTATCGAGTATCGCAAATTTTTACGATAACACGTGAGTGTGGTGAACTAAAAGCTATCGATTATACATTTAGCGTAGCTGTAAACGAAAAAAACAGCCGGTGTTTTGTGTGAACTAAAATAACAAAGACTGCAGCAATGAACGACGGTAAACGTTTTACATTGTTATATTAAAATTTATAAGGGTAATAACAGTTGTTTTTTTACAGAGGAGATTATTAAACAGCGTCTGCTCATTGATGGCGATGGAACGGGCGAAGACCGCAGATTAAACATGCTTTTGAAGCAGTTTTTAAAATGGGCTAATTCCAAGAACGACTCTCCAGAGACCAAGTACAATCCGTAACAAATAATCCACGATTGACTTCTATTAACATACTTTAATTTCAGTCAAATCATGTTCGATCGTTTAATGGCGCAGTTGGCACAATGTCAGTTTGCTGCACTGAAAAATGTGCAAACACTGAGGATGATCAAGGAGGAGCAGGAGAACTACACCAAACTAGGTGAGAAACATCAGGAAAGTATCGAAATAGCCAAAGAGGAGATCGAGGCGAGCAAAAAGGAGCTCATCATAGCAAAGGAAATTCGCAAGAACAAAATGGAATACGATTTGCTGGCCTCGCTCATTGAGGAGCAGCCCGATCGCAAGGACACTGAGAAACAGATTGAAGTGATCAAAAAGCAGATCGACAAACTCACGCAGAAGAAACTGAAAATGGAGCACAAGTTCCAGAAGCGTCGCAATGATTTCACATTACTAATGTACACCATACACGAGCTGGAGCAGCAGCTGAATGATGCAAACAGCTCCGGATCGTCATCGTCAAGTGAAAGCGACGCCGCTTCCGAATGCAATGACAACAATGGCATCATGGAAGTTAGCGACGATGATGACGATGAGCTAAACATTGTTAGCAGCAAATTCGATGGCAATCGAGGCAAGTTAAAGGAAACCTCTGCCTCAACAGAAAGTTCCAAGGAACCAATATCCATGATGTCTGTCGACGAGGATGCCGTGCTGGAGCTGAGCATTGAAAAGGATGACCACGACGTGGACGTTGCCGTGGCCAGTTAAACACAGTACAAATAAATTTTAAACAATAATAAAAAACAATGTATTTATTTACACTATTCGTACAGTAATTAAGTTGACTTAAATGTCAGATCCGCCACTAAAGCCACGTGATCCGACGGAAACGTGACAGACGGTATAGCCCCATTGGAGCTCAACTCCTCGACGGTGGGCAGCGGCACAGACTGCAGTAAATCGAAGCAATCGCTTTGGTAGAATATATAATCCAAGCAGGCCGCAAATAGTGTCGTGTAATTGGTGTACGGCGGAGTTCCACAGGCAGAACTCATTGCGAATGGCTGCCTGAGCTCGACGTTTTTCACTGCCTCCTCCGCATTGCTGCTCCAGTCTACGAAATCGCTGCCCACAAACTGTTCTGTCATGAGCTTATAAATGCCACACTCGGGAACGCTATTGAAGTCGCCACAAAATATCAGTCCAAGATTGTGTAAGCTTATTTTGTGCTCCTTTATGATTTGTTTGTATATGTGATCCACAAAGATGAGTGAGAAACCAATCTGCAACAATCTGATGTGATCTGCATCGGGATGGAAGTACAGATGTGTGTTGGCCACCAGCACATAACGTTTCGTCTCCTTCAACTGCAGCAAGGACAACTGCAGTGTGGTGGATCTCTCACATATGCGCTTGGCCAGCTGTTCATTCTCCTTAATTCTATTCCACAGGGGCGCGAATATGGGTAGAGTGCTGATGTTGTTTCCCAAGTGCAGGACGTAGTTGTTGACCAGCTGAAACCGAGAGGTTCGATAGAACAAGGCAATGCCCTCGGCACATGTGCCTTTTGGCGTCATGATGCCATCGAAGCTGTAGGGCGCCTGTTCCAGCACGGGTTTCAGATCGTGCTCAAATATCTTAAGATCCACCTCTTGCAAACACATCAAATCCGCATTATAACCCAGCAATTCCTTAATGAACAGCTGCTTGCGGTAATCTATTTTAAGGGCAGAAGGTTCGCAGTAGGGAAACAAGGTCTTGCGCGCATAATCCCCGTCCGCATAGAGATCGGCCAACAGGTTATAACTGACCACTCGTATATCATTGGGTTTGCTCAGCGGCTGGGTTGTATATTGCTGGCGCTGTTCAAACGGACAAGCACTTGGTCCAGCCTGCACTGGTAATTTACTAATGCATTCCGTTGCTGGACCCGACAGACCATTCTCATTCCCTGGCGTAACCACCAGCTTTAAGTGGTAGCCGATATCTTCCGGCGAGACCTTGTATATCAGGCCCTCACCACATCGCTCCCACTTGATTTTGTCATTAAATACTCCAGATGCTGGTTTTGGTGCCTTAAACCATTCGCCTGAACTATGCTTTCGGCTGGCAAACTCTAGATCCAGCTTCAGTGGATAAACTAGGAATCCGGCCATGATGGAGCCAGGCAATTGCAGTGAGCCAATCCAAGGCTGATTGAGCACCACATCAAAGTTGGTGTCCAGTACGCGCAGTTTCAGACCATTTTCAATGTTTAACAGCAGCTCCGAGAAAGTTATTCCCAAGATTCGATCTTCAGAACCTTCTCTAAGGAACTCTACAATAATCTCGCCTGCGTTTACGGTCTGTGGAGCCTCTGGAGGTGGCGCTCCTTTCGTTTTCTTTTTACTTCGCTTGGTTAACTCCTTTTCGACATTATTGCGTATGCGGATGAGGGCTTCATCGACTCGCTCATCCATTCGCCGGCAGAAATTAAAACTTCGATCCAACTTGAGAGCCTCGTTGGCATAGCGGAAAGTAATGTGCAGCTCCTCAGTATTTTCTGCATTTCGCAGATAAACCTTGTCCATGTCGACGGCAGTGCTGTGAGCCCGTAGATTACGAAAGTAAGTCGAAAGTGGAGTTGCTCGAAATTGTTGATGAATGAAATTGAACGGTGAATGCAACGTACACAAATGCAAAAACTTTGTAATCATTGCCGGCGTGCTGCTTTCTGTTACGAACACATGAGAATGGCGGTAAACTTGAACACAGATCTCTTTACAACCAATATCTATAAATAACTTTATATAAATATGGCGGATTATAATGTTTATTACTCAGTTTTTATTTAAAAGTTAAAAGGATAGTTCAATAAAGTTTAACAATATATGTATATATAAGAATATTGTATCGATATTAAACTCGTTCTGTTAAATCATGTCGCTGTTATCGATAAATGGTAAGTGTCTGTTAAGGGGCAGCATTAGTTCTAATGAACACCAATAAGACATTTAGTTCATTTGTTCAGTCGAGTCGTCGCTTAATCGAAATTTGTCTAAACGTTTGGATACAACTTTAATGCAAATATAAATTCGCACATCAAAGACTAAATAAAAGGCTATTTTGTTATAAATACAAGTAGCAGTGCATGTCTCTTGCACAAACAGTTGAAAACAATGACGAGTGACGATAAAAGGTAGGTGACAAAAATGAAATAGTAAGCAAAGCTTTGTGAGGTTATGTGTTTGTGTGATGTGTGTGTGAGTGAGATGTGAGTTGTGTGTATGTATATTAATTTGTGGTGTGTGTTTCCAAATAGTTACGACTCCAGCGACAACAGTGGAGCGGAGGAACGTCGCGCCAAGCACAAAAAAGCGAAAAAGCATAAGAAACACAAAAGAACAAGTTCCAGCGAAAAGGTGCACAAGAAGCACAAAAAGTCAAAGAAGCGCCATCAGCGACAAAGCGAATCTTCAAATGCGTCTGACAAGCATTTGCGCAACGCTGGCGCCCAAAGCCTTAGCAGTAAATTTACTGAGATCATGCAGGCCAGCCGCGATCGGGCCGCAATTGTGGCGCCCAACGGTACCGACTTTCGCATCATTAAACCAATTATGCCAACTGATCCATGCAGCCTTGTCGAGGAGATCACCAAAACCATTCAGAACAAGGTGATCCCCGTTTTGGAGGTCGCCACCTCGGGTAGTGAAAGTGAAGTGTATGTATTAAACGAGACGCCATAAATTATGCTGCAGATAAATAATATTAAATTTCAGCCCCATTGACATTGCCAGTCCGGAAATGCCAAACAAGATCGAGGATGAGCTCAATTTGGAGGAACTGATGAAGCAAAAGGCGCTGCTGCAGGCGCGCCTTGGTGCCTACATGTCCGACACTGAGGGCGATGAGAGTCGCGCAAACTCGGTGCTTGTTAAGCGGATGCCTGACGAAAGCATCGAGCGCCGCCGCCAACAGCAGCAGCAGCGCCAGCAGCAGCAGGCGATGTTAGCAGCTACTGAGGTGCCGAAGAGCAGGCCGAACTCGCAGTCTGCAGCACCGCTGGCAACTGCAACTAGTAAACATGCTAATAATAAAAAGTCTAACATCAATAACTCAAACGAACCCGATGTTATATTATTGGATGATTCTAGTGGTAGTCAGCGAACGCCATCGCCCGCACCGGAGAAGCGACGACGTCATGCATCGCCGGGAATCCCTCAACGAAGTCGGCCACGTGAGGACACATCGCTGGCTTCCGAACGACAGCAGCGGCGAGGGTCTCGCGATCGACGCTCCCGGGATAAACGCAGCCGCACGCCGCGCCGCCGCTCGGAGCAGCAGCAACACGGTCGTGGCACCGACCAGAGACGCCACCATCAAGAGTACAACAGGAACATGGAGGATCTGCGCCAGGAGATCAATCGGGACAAGCAGCGCGAGCGACGCGAACAAAGTCGGGATCGTGATAGACGACCGGAAAGAGATAATCGACAACCAGCGGAACGCGGCGGACGGCAGCGAGAGCGTGAACGAGATCGCGAGCGCTGGAATCGACCACGTTCACACAGTCGCAGTAAGTTTGAGTCGGACAGAAGACGAGAGCGAGAGCGCCAACTGGAGCAGGATCGTGGCGGTGAGCGTGGCGGACGAAGTGCACGCGGCTCCGGCAATGGCGTCGGGGCTGCGGATCGGGATCGCTATAAAGGGTCATTGAGCGAGGGCCAGAAAATGCACGAAAAGGAGAGCAGCGACGAAGAGGCCAGCCTTGACATAGACATCAACGATGACGAGGATGATGAGGAGCGCATTATTGAGCTGCGTCGCAAGCAGCGCGAGGAGCTAGTCAGGGTAACAGCACACATATAATTAAGTTTATAAAAAAAAAACAAATAATCTTGAATTTGAAACAGAAATTGGGAACCACAGAGCAGGGATCGGGAACAACTAGCCCAACACCTCGCAAGTCCAATTCTTATGATTCGAGGAGCACTTCACCAGTCTCCTCCAAGCCAGAACGCTCACAGCGGTCGCCTTCACCCACGCTACAAGAACAGGAACTGGAACAGCAGTCGCATAGTAAACCGGAGACTATCGATGCGAATTCCTCGAAGAACGCAACTGTAAAAGAGAAGCGCAACGATTGGGACATGTTTGCCGATCAGGACGTCGATTCTAATTTCGATGTGAGTCGCAGGATTGTAAATGTCGCGTTTGCCTACTGATAGAACATATCTTTCTAATCTTTTTGATTTCTTTCTGCCCTTCTAGTCGCCCAGTACGATTGTGCACAATAAGCATCAAATTGAGAATCCTGCATTGACGGACAATTGGGACGATGCTGAGGGTTATTATCGCGTCCGCATTGGCGAGGTCCTAGACAATCGCTACCTAGTCAGCGGCTACACCGGACAGGGTGTGTTCAGCAACGTGGTGCGTGGTCGCGATCAGGCTCGTGGCGCCGCCAATGTAGCCATCAAGATTATTCGCAACAATGAGATCATGTAAGTAGAAAGCAATATGTCATTCCGAAAAGGCATGCTTTAGAGATATTGGATACATATACAAATGTCTTCTAACAGGCACAAAACTGGTCTCCGCGAATTGGAAATCTTAAAGAAACTTAATGATGCCGATCCCGACGATCGTTTTCATTGCCTGCGTTTGTATCGACACTTTTTCCACAAGCAGGTGAGTTTTAAAGACGGCTTAAGAATTAAATTTTAGATTGATAACTTCCATTCTTTCCATAGCATCTTTGCATGGTTTTTGAGCCACTGGCAATGAATCTGCGTGAGGTGCTCAAGAAATATGGCAAAAATGTTGGTCTGCACATTAAGGCGGTGCGCAGCTATACGCAGCAACTGTTCCTCGCACTCAAACTGCTGAAGAAGACTGGCATACTACATGCGGACATCAAGCCCGACAATATTCTGGTCAATGAGAATAATCTTATATTGAAACTGTGCGATTTTGGATCTGCTTCGGGCATCAGCGAGAACGAAATAACGCCTTATCTGGTATCACGTTTCTATCGAGCACCTGAAATTATAATGGGCATTCCTTATGATTATGGTATTGATACGTGGTCGGCCGGCTGCACCATATATGAGCTGTATACAGGCAAGATATTGTTCAGTGGCAAGAGTAACAATCAGATGCTCAAGTTCTTTATGGACGTAAAGGGCAAAATTCCCAACCGCATTGTGCGTAAGGGACAATTCAGGGAGCAGCACTTCGATCAGAGCTGCAATTTTCTGTATCACGAGATAGACAAACTGACGGAGCGGGTAAGTAACAAATATATACACATCTTTTATAACTCGTCTAACTGATTATTCTTAACTACCATTGCAGGAGAAAATCGTTGTGATGCCTGTGGTGAAGCCATCGCGGAATTTGCAACAAGAGTTAATTGCTGATCAGAATTTACCCGATGATCAGCATCGGAAAGTGACGCAGCTCAAGGATCTGTTGGAGAATATGTTTGCATTGGATCCGGGCAAGCGTATATCGCTCAATCAGGCGCTCATGCATCCGTTTATACAGGAGAAAATGTAGAAGCGTACAACAGCGAGAATAAACGTAATTCAATTATTTCTAGACTATAAGAAATTTCGTTAGCGATGTTAGTTAAAGAAGTTGATCGAGTTATTATTATCACCGAACTACAAAGACCACATTCATCTGCAGACACATCTACTATCTATCTATCTACCAATATATATATATATATATATGTGCATATATATGTATATATATATACATTCTTTATCTAAGCAAATGTACATAAGTTCAGTGGTTTTTGTGAAACGGCCGAATTGTTATTTGTGTGTGAGTGCTTACGACGTTTATATAGATCTAAGTAATACATAATATATATTATGCATGTATGTAAAACAGAAACAAACTCACCCTACAACTCTTCACTGAAGACAAACAAACAAACACACACACACACTCGCAATTATATAGTATATATAACTAATAGCTGCAGTTGCCTCTTTTCACAAATTATTAATATTTGATACCATTTCAGTGGACCTGCTCATCCAAAAATCACGTTTCTAGAAAACGTCGAAAAAAAAATGGAAGCCTCGAGCAGCACAACTGGTAATAATTTATTTTTGGGCTCAAAATCAGTTTATAAACCATTTTAAATAACGGGCCAGCTTTCTATTATTTTGTCCACCCTTTTTAAACACACAAACACCACCCAAGTGGTTGATTTTTTTAGCCCCAGTTTAATGCTGTTTGTTTTCTCTGAACTTGCAGCAAACTCGGCCGAAATAGTGGAAACTGCGCGTCTTGAAACTGACACAATTCCACGTCGGGCGTAAGTTGTGTGATCTTTACAAATCGCGTGTCTTACTGAGAAACATTCTCTCGTGTTGTTCTTTTTCTCAGGTAACCAGGCGGGCTGATCCCTAAAGAAGCAGGTGAATACAGGTAATGTAAACAAAAGGCTGACTTTTTATTTTCAATTAAAGACTGTTCAGACTAGCAAAGATAAGAATATCTGACTGAACTATTCAGGAATTAGGCATAAAGCCAGGCCATTAACTTTGCTTAAGTCCGAAGGATTTTTCTTAACAAGTCTGTTTCTCTTGTTCCTTTCAAATCTTCTTATTGTCGCAAACAATACTTAGATCTAGGTTCATCAGAAGTCCAGCTTTAGACCAAACTATGTAATTTGGAATATCCTTTTGTTTAGTTTTGTCAATCTAGTTTTAATTTTGTCTTATTATATTTTTAGCTTGTTCAGTTTCTTTTAAACCATTTTCCCTTAGTATGATCTAACATTTTTCAGCATAGTATGTGATAAATAGGATTTATTCTTTAGAAAAAGATCCCAACATGTTTCCATATTAGCCAGACAGAGGCACAATGTCCCCGACAGTCCGAATTTATTTTAGTTATTACTAGTTATTATGGACAAAAACATGAATAACTTTTTGTTAACGGACTAGTTTTTTTTTTTAAATATTTTCTAAACAAATAAATATAAACTATTAATAAGTCTTAAACTTAGCTCCTTCGCAGCGCCTGACCAGTTAGCAGGCTAGTCCAGCGCGTCCTCCGGAGTTGGCAGGGTTAGAGCCGCCTGCAGAGTCTCGCTGTCGGTCAGGGTGTGCAGACGCGGCGGGCTTAGGGCGCTACGTAGCAAGCATTTGAAGCGCTTGGGCTTCCAGTTGTTGTCCGCGTGTGGATCGCGCAGGAGTCCAAAGGCGCATTCAAAGATGCCCACGGATCGGTCGGCTGTGTGCAATGTTCCGCAACAGAGCACCACGACCTGACCGTAGGAATCCATGCGTCCTTGAACTCCCGAATGTGTCAGGTTTGGGTTAAAGTAAAATCCGAACTGTTGCTTTGCACTGACAAGTGAATCGAGAACTTCCTCGGCACCAACACATTCCACATCGCTGGCGCCGTCATCCGCGATCACCTTCAGCTGTAAGGCAGCGTCGCTCCACAGGTCGGACAAGGCCAGATTGTCGGAGTTGTATTTGTCGAAGAACCATTCTCCAAATTTTCGCGCTATCAAATGTATGGGAAAATCCTCTTCGTTAGGCGTCACACTAGCTTGTGCGATTAGACTAGTGGAACTCTTGGATTGTATGATTCCCGCAGTTAGGTTCTGATCCCAATATTTGATCACCCTCATTATTAAATCGGCTTTGGTAAAATCTGTGGAAGTTCCGGGCAGGCGTGTATGCAGATATTTAAACAGCAGATCCCTTGTGATGTGTCGCTTATGCAGCAGCTTGTGAATGTCCTCGACATGCGCTACGAGGTAGCCGAGTGCCTCTGCAAACAAAGATTCTTTGTATTTGTTGACGATGTTGAAGACATTTTTTACCTTCCGGCTCATCGATGCTGCACACATTTTTTGTAACGCTTCTGGCCAGCTGCAAAAGCACGGGTATATTCTTTTCATTAAATAGTAGGTCGCGCAGTCCTACACAATGTTGCTCCGATATGGACATATCTTAAATTTGCAATTAACAAATGCAAACAAACAGTTTGCAACCATTTGTTAGGCCAGGTGAGACAGCGGTTAAAGTGTGCCCGTAGCTCATTTTGTTTGAAATACCTTATTTTTTTTTGCGTTGTGCACACACTGGCTGGCAGTGCTGTAGGCTGTGTGTGCACGTAATGATTTTGTTAAACAAATGTATTTAAATATATGCTTTTATCATCTTTATTTAAATCTTATTGTACAAAATAACTGGCTGAAAATAATATAGATCATAACTCGAATCACGTATTCGTTGCCGTATGAACGACAATTTTCTTCTTTCACTTTACATACTTATTCGCAATAAATATTTACGTTTTGCAGAACGGGTTTTAATAGGTGTCGGGGACATAGTACACGTACAAAGCTTTCCCAACAGAGGGGCTGGACCTTATCTCTTATCGTAATCGTGTACGACCATAATGTCAGCGACAAGCGAACAATAGTTCACCGTTTTAGTGCCAAGGCAGAGCGGAACTCAAACACAAAAACTTTGCGTGTTTACCAAGTGTCTGGTGTGTGTGAATACGTAACTCGCCAAACAATATTTAGAAATGGAAAGCGGCAGTGAGACAGTGGAGGATATAAACATGGCGGGTCCATTTGTTGGCGCCATCGATGAAGGCACTACGTCGGCCCGCTTCATGATATTTCGCGCGGGTACCGACGACATCGTCTGCTACCATCAGATCGAGGTGCCGTCCATTTTTGTTAAAGAGGGCTGGTGCGAACAGGATCCACGCGTCATTACCAACACTGTCAACGAGTGCATTGAGGGCGCCTGTCAAAAGCTCGTTGCGTTGGGCGGTAAGGTCGAGGTGAGCATGATGGGGGGTCATAGACTTACGATACCCTGTAACCATTAGAAAGGGAAATTCCCAATTACTCTAGGAAAATGGGTCCAAGAAGGACCAAGACTTAAGCACTCTGTGTAGCTTCTAAAAAAAAAACTTTAATGACAAAGACACAATTTGGAAAGGATTATGCAGCAGGTTAACAGAATTCGGCTTGCAAGAAGGCACGATACTTTTGCGCCTCGTCTATGCGCTCCTGGAGCGAGCGGGGCGGCAAACTCTCGGCGCGATCGTCCAGCTTCACATAGATCTGATCGTTGTGGCCAAAATCGCCATTGCGCCTGGGCATGACATGGAAGTGAACGTGTGGCACAGTCTGGCCGGCATTGGCGCCATCCTGTACGGTTACCGTCGCGGATGTGGTGCCATATATTTGCTCCAGCATGCGCTGCACCATGCAGACGGTGGCAAACAGATCCGTCGCCTCGGCACAGTTCAGACCATTCAGGCGTGGGGTTACGCGCTTGGTGGAGACCAACACATGGCCCGGGACAACGCAGCGCAAGTTGGTGAAGGCCCAACAATGTTCGGACTCGTAGAATATTGTGCGCTTGTCCACAGTGTTATTGGCAAAGGCCCGATCCTGCCCACATTCCGCGCCGTTCGCACTCAGTTTGTAGCCTGTCAGACTGTAGACATCGTTGCGACGATGCTCGAAGCACGGCATGCTCTGATAGATCTTGGTTAGCGTCGACAAATCCAGCTCGGCTATGCCAACAGCTAGCTCCTCCTCGCCGCCACAGTCTGCCAGGACAACGCCCCAGGGGCTGATGATCATGCTGTGGCCCCAGCTCTGGCGCTTCTTATTGTGCCAGCCCTGTTGTGCGGCAGCCACCACAAAGCATTGGGTCTCAATGGCGCGGGCGCGCAGCAGGATTTCCCAGTGTGCCTTGCCTGTGGCGTAGGTGAAGGCAGCTGGGTAGGTGAGCAGCTGGGCGCCCAGTTTGCGCAGCAGGAGTGCAGGTTCGGCGAAGCGCAGATCATAGCAGATTTGCAAGCCCACCTGGCCGGCGGGTGTGGCCACGGGCTTTTCTAGGCGCTCGCCCGGTGCCACCGTATCCGACTCGCGCAAACGTATCTCCTTGGTGGTCGCATCGAATAAATGCAGCTTACGATATACGGACGCCAGTTCCCCCTGATCGTTGAGCACTACGTGCGTGTTGTATATTTTTCTGTCCGTTTCACCGGGTGCTGACGCCTTCAGCTCGTGTATGCCGCCCAGCGATAACCAAATCTGATGGCACTTGGCCAGCTCCTTGTATTTGGACATTAACTGACCGTCTAGCGGCTCGACCAATTCCAGCGTCTCGCTGCGATTCTCACCAACAAAATCACAGCACTCGGGCAGAAAGAGCATTTTAGCCTTTTTGTTGGCGGCACGCAGCACCAGCTCCTCAACTTGCCGCAAATTGCCGGCTTTGTCGTTTGTGGATCGCATTTGGCCAACGGCCACAATGCCAGATCCACCGTCCGCTGCTCCTCCACTGGGCAGAGCTGACATAATGCGCAGCTGGTGCGAGTTACTGCTTGTAATGATGTGGGCGACACTACGACTGAGAATTTTAACTGTGTTTGACATCGAAACGAAAAAAAAAGAAGCTAATTAACGATTACAATTTAACAATTGTTACGCAGTTTATTTTGCTTTTGTATATTTTCTTATCAGCAGGTTTTTTTTGTCTCCATTTTTGTTTACTGTTCTATGCCCGCCGGTAGTGTTGCCCCATCGCGTAAGTGCGGTATATTCAAATAAAAGTTTCATAGACAAAAGTTATTTACAGGTCAAGCGAAAGTTTATAACAAAAATAAAAACATCGAAACAGAAAGAAGAAGCTCATTAACGCTTACCCTTTTTTACAACGGTTAAGTACTGTGTAAATTTTCTTATCAGCAGGTTTGTCTATTTATGTTTACTATTCTATACTCGCCGGCTGTGTTGCCACATCATGTAAAAGCGGTATAAAATAGGAATTTTTTGCAGCGCGCCAAAAGCTTTATTCAAATGAAAGCTTCATAGAAATAAGTTATTTAAAGGTCAAGCGAAAGTTTATAAAAATAATACAAAACAATAATTTAATTTTTTTTAACCATTATATTTCTGTTCTTAGGACATATTAGCAATTGGCATTACCAATCAGCGTGAGTCCACTTTGGTGTGGGATCGGAATACGGGCGAGGCGTTGGCCAATGCGATCATTTGGCTGGACAATCGCACCACAAGCACTGTAGAGGATTTGTTGGAAACGATACCAAACAATGCGCGCAACATCAACTACTTGCGTCCACTGTGCGGATTGCCGCTTTCGCCGTACTTCTCCGGTGTCAAATTGCGCTGGCTGCGAGACAATGTGGCCACTGTGAAGAGGGCCATGGATGCAGGTGATGCCATGTTTGGCACCATAGACACCTGGCTCATGTACAACCTAACGGGTGGAGTGAATGGCGGTGTGCATAAGACAGACGTGACTAACGCCTCGCGCACCATGCTCATGAACATTGAGACGCTCCAATGGGATGCCAATTTGCTCAAGTTCTTTGGCTTGCCTAGCAAGATACTGCCGGAGATCTGCTCAAGTGCCGAGCACTTTGGCACCATTGCTGCTGGCGTGCTGAAGGGCATTAGCATAACGGCGGATTTGGGGGACCAGCAGGCGGCGCTGGTGGGCCAACAGTGCTTGAGCAAGGGTCAGGCCAAAGCCACGTATGGCACAGGCTGCTTTTTGCTTTACAATACGGGCCCATCCATTGTCCACTCGCAGCATGGGTTATTGACCACCGTGGGCTATCAGTTGGGACGCAAGTCCCCACCCTATTATGCGCTGGAGGGCAGCGTCTCTATTGCCGGAGCCGCCTTTAATTGGCTCCGCGATAACATTGGCCTTATTCAGAATACGGGACAGATTGAGTCGATGGCTAGCACGGTGGACAACTCGTTGGATGTGTACTTTGTGCCGGCCTTCAATGGTCTGTATGCTCCCTATTGGAATCAGGATGCTCGCGGCGTTCTCTGCGGCCTGAGCGAGGAGACAACCAGCGAGCACATTGTCCGCGCTACCTTGGAAGCAGTTTGCTTCCAGGTGCGTGACATACTCGACTCCATGCACAAGGACTGCAAAATACCTCTGGCTAAGCTGATGGTCGATGGAGGCATGACTGTGAACAATCTATTCCTTCAGCTGCAATCCGATCTGGTGGGCATTCATGTGCTGCGCGCGAAGATAGCTGAGACCACTGCTCTGGTAGGTCACCTATCTAATAGGTATTGTGGACAACTTTTGATAACTTATTGTACATCTGCTTCAGGGAGCTGCAATGGCCGCCTACAAGACGGTTGCTCCGCAGTATAATATGGAGGGTCCGCTCTCCAAGATGGACGAACGCGAACCGGTCAAGCCAAAAATCAATTCCACGGAGCGTAATTTGCGCTATCACAAATGGAAGATGGCCATTGAACGTTCGCTAAACTGGGAGACATCCACTCTTTCGCAAGGCGAGCGCGAAGCCTTTGATGGAGCTTAAACAGTTGCATTTAAAAACTGCATATCCATGGCAATGTGTATTTAAAAAAATAAATTTTGTTTTCATTTGTTCAAATTGTAAAAGGTTCTACTTTAAAGGAGACCAGCAGGAGTCTCCACAAATAGTTGAGAGGTTGCCCAGTTCCCAGCTACACGAGATACAATTGTCAGCGAATAGTTCGTGTTTTCGTTATATTTCGATAGTGTATACAAAATGTTCGAATTGAAGACGTACAAAGCGTTGTTCGGGGTGCGTGCAGCTAACATGGCAGTGTATATTGAAGCCTTGTGGCCGATCTCTACACATGTTCATCAATGATGCCAGGGGCAGCAACTGCTGCTCCCGCAGCCTCCATTTCATTTAGCATAACGACTCCGCCGGCGTCTTCGTCGACCGCAATGACAGCGGCTACGATGTCTGCGGCAACGCCCACGCCGACTATTCCAACTGCAGGTGCGCCCATATCAACATTGTGCGCTTGGGCATTGACCACGGCTATAGCGGGAGACGGTATGGGATTGCCACCTGAAACAAAGCGACAAAACAATTCAAATATAGGGCATTAGGTGAAGTATTTCGCTCGTACGCACTTGCATCTAGTTCTAGAGGCGGATCCGCATTCGCTTCGGCGAGATTCGTAACAGATTTGGACTTGACACACTGGAAATCGACATGACGACTTTTTGCCTCCTCCTTCTCCCAGGACATGTGTATGAACGGACGTTGAACATAGCTGTAAATCACTTCAGCTCGGCCACCGGGACGTCGACGTATCTTCTCCTTGTGTGTGGGGTAGCCCTCGATGCCACAGCGAATCTTCTTCAGGCCACGATCCTTCATCACTTGCTTTGCCACATCACGATTTTCAATGTACTTGAAAAAACGATGCATGGCAGTGCTATGCACAGCTGGAATAGGAATATATGACATAGATGCTTCTTATAGGTATAATTTGAGCTTACTCTGACAATACTCCTCGCCCATTTGCGGGGGAAACTCTTCATCCCAATCGACCATGTCGTCGTCGAGGAGAACGACGACATGGCACTCGCGATCGCCGCGCTGAGCTGAGGCAACCATCAGGGGCAATATAAGATCCTCGAGAAATACTTCGAACTGCTGCCGGGCACCCTCGTTGCTCAGCTCATGGAGCAGACCTCCTTTTTGTGTGTGTGAGTGAGAAACAAGGCGTGTGTGTCAGCATGGCAGAGAGAGTAAAAACAAACGAGAAAAGCAAGGGGAAGAGCAAAGCGGACGGCACTTGACTAAGAGACGCCGCCTGCAACAGCAACAACATACTCACTTAGATTCTGGCAGCGCACAGTGGTCGCATCGAAGGGTATCAGTAGGTAATCGCAAGCCTCCTTCAGCTCCGGCACCGAAACAGTGGGCGGGCAACGAATAACTCCACTCTTGTAGTACTCAAGTATGGAGCGAAATACTAAATGGGAGATTCCATCAGCCAGTTCGTACTCCCCGCGCTCATTGGGATGCACAAACTGAAACCCAGTGCCGAACATGGTGCCTAACATAGTATTTGGATGTGCTGTGAGTAGAGTTTGTTCCACTGTGAAACGTACGCCATCCACCAACATGGATATACGCTCGGGCGGCCCCAGACGCACAGCAGCCGCTGCAGCAGCGGCGGCGGCAGCGCTGCTTGTGGTTGGGGCCATAGACTTGTCATGTTTGGAGATGGCACCGCTGGTGGCGTTCATTGTGCCGTGTTGCTGTCTTTGCATGTAGGTGCTGCTACGACTGCGATTCTTTAAGATGCGCCGTCTGCGCTCCTCGGCAGCTTCAAGATTCTCCTCGATGCTGCTGCTGTCGCTGTATGTGTCGTGCTGTTGTTGTTGCTGCTGCTGTTGTTTTTGTTTATTACTGTTACTACTGTTGTTGTTGTTGCTATTGCTACCACTACTATTGGAATTTGGAGTTGTTGACATTTTTCGGAATTTATTAGGTTTGCACTGCGTCGTGCACTCGATTAAAAAAAACGTTCGAGAAGATTATTCTAGCAAACTGCAGACAAAGAAATGCATTTGCATTGGCGTTGATGTCAATGCCAGCTACGTGTGGACGGTTCTTAATAAGCTTATCGTTTGTTTAATCTGTAAGTCGCAATAACTATTTGCCAGCCAACATCTCCTTACATTATTTTATGATGTAAAAATTTTTTTGTGCGAACTGTTTTTGCGCTTCTGTATTCTCTTCCTTTGCTGCCTATTTGTTGGTGGTTGACAGTTATTCGATAACCAATTGTTAGTGACATCGGCGCCACTATCGAAGATCCACTCCTATTATCACGAATAGCCAATAGGCAGACTAACTAATAATAGCCGGAGTAAATGAAACAACAAAAACAAATGAACACGCTGTTTTTTGTTTTTTTTTTCTAAATGAAATAATATCATTAAGAATTTATTTCTCGCAGTATCGGTTCCGCCAACCAAGGGTTGAAACTGGTTTCGATAAATGAAAGAACGAACGAACATAAAGTAGAGCCGCTATCGATAATCGATTCCGGTACAGCTCTAATAATCGATAAGCCGAAAAGCAAAATGGCAGACGTAGAAAAGGAAACCGAGAAGAAAATCTTGTAAATAATCCGTAAAAAAATTGCATATTTGTCGCAAACATTATGCCAATTGCGCGAAACGCGAGTGCATAATAAACGTATCATGCAATTTGTTTGCTACGTCCATTTCACCCACTAGCAAGTGTTCGCGTGTGTGTCTGCGGCGGCAAAAGCAAAGCCCAGAGTAATATATCCCATCAAAATTCGCTCGAACGCGACAACCAAAACAGGCAAACAAAGCAACAAATGTGGCGACAATGCCAACCAGCGGGCACGGGCATAATTTCAATTATATTCTTAAAATGTGCAATTTGCAACAACAAATAATATTACTACAATAAAAAGTAAGAAAAAAAAAATAGGTGCAAAAACGTCGAATCGAATGTGAATGAAAGGGGGAGCAGTGCGCTGAGGAGCGGAAGAGGCACTTGCACAAAAGCTGACGGCTAGTGCACGCATGCCAACTCTATCTCGCTCGCACCAATGCCGCAAATGCGCGCGCCCTTAAAACGAGCGTGCGAGATAGATGGATTTTGGGATGGCATTTAATGTTGTTTGCGTTGTATAGCGGCCAGCTTTTGTTTTCTACACGCGTTTTGCTATTTTCCTTTTTACTGTCAGTTTCAGGTTTTTTTTCTTTTTGTGTATTTTTTGTGACGAAAAGCGCATAGAAAATGTACAACAAAAAATTTGCAAATCGAAAATTGGTAGTTGGATATTTAATTAAATGCTTTTTGTTTAGGCGGGCAATGACCACAAAACTGTAAGCTGTGTAACAAACACACACACAGACACACAAAGTGCGTGCAAAAACAAAAATAGTGAAGAGAAGGCGACTTAAAGAACGACGAACAAACACATTCGAGAAAACACAAAAGCTGGGAGGGTAGCAGTAGCGCGCATTATTGCTAAGAGCAGTGCACGGCACAGACTGCAAAGTGGCGGCGCTACTCGGGATTAGTGCTGGTGCAGCGGCAGCGGCGTCCATGTTAAACGGGCGGCAGCAGCAGCAGCACAACAACAACAACAACCACCACAAAATTACCAACAACTATAATAATAACAACAACAACATTGATAATACAGTTAATAACAATAACAACAAGCATCAGCGGAGAACGCAGCAGCATCAACAACAACAGCCGGCGGTGTGGTTGTGGTGTCGCCAATTGTGGCCTTAAGCATGTAGTAAGAAATCATCACATCAATTTGAATCATTTTATTAATACCTCCCCTCCCTTCCTAAATCGTCAACGTAACCCATCTACAGGTCGCACTTGGCACAGTTGAGCAGCAAACGCGGGCGGTCTAAGTAGCACAAGTCGAACCTCATCAGCAGGTTCCACGAGGCAAACCAATCAAATATATATACACACACAAAGATAAACAACACACAAAACGCAACACCAATGAAAAATGTCACAAAGAGGTAAACGCGGTAATCAGCAGCAGCAGCAGCAGCAGCTGCAGCAGCAGCCGCCGCAACAGCAGCAGCGACAAGATGTTGAACCGCAACCGCCACCCACAAAGCGACGCAAAGGACGACCGCCCAATGGTGCGCCGGCCACAGCATCAGCCGCTGCAGCAGCAGCAGGAACAGCAGCGCCAACAACCGCTGCCGCGGTTGCTGCAGCAGCATCATCGGTTCCAGCGCTGGATCAGCCAGAGCACAGCCAGGCAAAGTCAACATCGAAGCTGGCGGGCAAGGCCAAGTCGGCCAGTAAGTGTAAGGCGCAAAGTAACAGCAATAACAGCAATAGCAACAACAGCAACACCAACAACAGCAGCAGCGCATGGCAAGCGCGCTCTGTGGCCGATATTAAAATGTCGAGCATATACAATCGAAGCTCAACCGAGGCGCCAGCTGAACTGTATCGGTAAATATGATAAATATATGTAGCGAAATCTATACTCTAATGCTCTTTAACTGCCATTACAGCAAGGATCTCATTAGTGCAATGAAATTGCCAGACTCAGAGCCCTTGGCTAACTACGAGTATCTGATTGTAACTGATCAATGGAAGCAGGAATGGGAGAAAGGCGTACAGGTGCCCGTTAATCCCGATTCACTTCCCGAACCGTGTGTCTATGTGCTGTCTGAACCAATTGTATCGCCAGCTCATGACTTTAAACTGTGAGTATTGTGAATGAATGACTGAAAATGATCATAAAGTGCACCTTTTTGAATAGTAAAGAAATGTTCAAGCTATTCTTATTTGATTCCAATTGATCCAGAGTGATATATGTCTAAACTATTATCATTTTAGTCCAAAAAATCGTTTCCTGCGCATCACCAAAGATGAACATTACTCGCCGGATTTGCATTGTCTGACGAATGTTGTTGCACTGGCGGAGAACACATGTGCCTATGATATTGATCCAACCGATGAGGCCTGGCTGCGTTTATATAATAGCGATCGTGCTCAATGTGGAGCCTTTCCTATTAACGAAACGCAGTTCGAGCGCGTCATCGAAGAGCTGGAGGTGAGTTGTTATATAAAAATCAAAAATTTAATATTTATATTAAATGTATTGTTTACAGGTTCGGTGCTGGGAACAAATTCAGGTCATACTTAAGCAGGAGGAGGGTCTGGGTATTGAGTTTGATGAGAATGTCATATGTGATGTCTGTCGCTCGCCGGACTCCGAGGAGGCCAACGAAATGGTATTCTGTGATAATTGCAACATCTGCGTGCATCAGGCTTGTTACGGCATTACAGCGATTCCATCAGGTAAGCCAAGTGTATTAATTCGCATGGAATTGTAATACTCAATTTACTGAATTGCCTTTCAGGCCAATGGCTTTGTCGCACTTGCTCCATGGGCATCAAGCCGGAGTGTGTGCTCTGTCCGAATAAGGGCGGCGCGATGAAATCCAATAAATCGGGCAAACATTGGGCGCATGTTTCGTGCGCACTGTGGATACCGGAAGTCAGCATTGGCTGTGTCGATCGCATGGAGCCTATAACAAAAATCTCAAGCATTCCGCAAAGTCGCTGGGCATTGATCTGTGTGCTATGCCGTGAACGAGTGGGCAGCTGTATACAGTGCTCGGTGAAGACCTGTAAGACTGCCTACCATGTCACCTGTGCGTTTCAGCACGGCCTCGAGATGCGTGCCATTATCGAAGAGGGCAATGCCGAGGATGGTGTCAAACTGCGTTCCTATTGTCAGAAGCACAGCATGAGCAAAGGCAAAAAGGAGGGAGCATCCAGTCACACAGCCGCCTCCAGTTGCATGCAAAAGAATAACAAGTTCTTGAGCAGTGCGCATGCGGGCGAGGATGGGCACACAGCAAGCGGCAAGGGTGAAGATCATCGTAGGCGCAAAAATCATCATCATCATCGTAAGAACGAATTAACTTCCGAGGAACGCAACCAAGCGCGCGCTCAGCGCTTGCAGGTAAATGTTATATAACAATTAGAATGAATATTGATTATAGTTACAATTGATTCATATTGCTTTTATCCATTAGGAGGTCGAGGCGGAGTTTGATAAGCACGTGAATATCAATGACATTAGTTGTCATTTGTTCGACGTGGATGAGGATGCAATTGAGGCCATTTACAATTATTGGAAGCTGAAGCGCAAATCGCGACACAATCGAGAACTTATACCGCCTAAATCCGAGGACGTGGAAATGCTGGCACGCAAACAGGAGCAACAAGATCATGAAAATCATAAGCTGGTCGTGCATTTGCGTCAGGATTTGGAGCGTGTCCGTAATCTGTGCTATATGGTCAGTAGACGTGAGAAGCTGTCGCGTTCACTGTTCAAACTGCGCGAACAGGTCTATTACAAGCAGCTGGCTGTCCTCGATGAGGCAGTGCAGCAGCCGAAGGGCACAACAGAGCAGCAGCAGCAGCGGCCTGCACTGGACACGGATGCCATTGTCTACGCAAACGATGGACCAACGCTTTATGATCGCTTCTATAGCTCAACGGATCAGTTAACTGTGCCGGCGCAGTATCAGAGCTTGGAATATATTTTGGAGCAGCTAATGGGTAAGAAGCAGGCACGTGGACGCGCCTCGCAGTCGCCCAATAAGCGCAAGCAGGCGGCTATTAAGAGTTCGCCCAAAAAGAAACTCAACAATGGTGCAATAACTACAATAACAACAAACACAACTACAACAACAGCAATGGCCAATAAGGCCGCCAAGCCACGTGGCTCGCCAAGGGCGCCAACAACACTGGCGTCCACGGCGATGCCGTATGCGGGGAGGCGTGCCTCAAAGAGCGGCCCGGCAACGACGGCGACGTCGAGCCAACATAAATCCCACAAATCCTCATCAATTGCTGCTGCGGCGGGCGTCACGTCCACCCCTACGTCTAGCGGCAGTTCATCATCGGGTGATTCCAGCTCGGCGCGTGGCTCTAGCAGCAGCAGCGCCAGCAGCAGCAGCTCCTCCGATTCTGGTAGTGGCAGCGGCAGCGGAAGCGCCAGTGATTCCGGCAGCGACAGCCACAGCTATCGCAACAAATCCAATCCAGCGGGAACAGCAGCAACTGGCACCGTTAAACCCGTTCGCAAGCAATCCTATGCCCGCAGCGTTGAGCAGCGGAAGAAGCAGCGACAGCGGCGTCAAAGTGAGGCGGCTGCGTGTGCGTCTGCGGCGTCTGCAGATGCACGTACCAGCTGCAGCAGTTCCTCCAGCGATGATGACGATGAACGGACCGGGGAACGGGAAAGAGACCGGGAGAGGGCGCGTGTGCGCGAAAGAGAACGTGAGCGTGCCAAGCGAGTCAACAAGTCAACAGCAGTACCTGCCAAAAGCCAAGCAACTAAGTCAAAGCAAAGCACAACAGCAACAGGAACGGGAGCGGGAGCGGGAGCGGGCGCTGGAGCGACTGCAGCGCGAAGAAAACTATCCGGCAGTGGAGCAAGTGCAGCACCTGCAACAGCGACCACGGCGACGCGTGGCCTTGCTCAGATGGACAAGGAAATGCGTCAGCAGGACCCGGGAAGTCTATCCAGCGATGAAAGTGAGGAGCTGCTGCCTGTAAAGCTGGGTGAGCGACAGGCACGCAGTCTCAATGCAAGTGCCGTTAATACAACAACCTCCACAACAACCATGTCCGGAGCGACAGCAACGACGGGATTGCGCAAACCGGGTCAGCACATTTACTCCGATTCGGATAGCTCGACGACGACGACGCGCGATGAGCCCGAGCGAGAGGACGAAGAGGAGGATCGGATAGCAACGGAAAGCAATGTGAGCGACTCGCAAAACCAGCAGACCATACGAACCAAGGCTGCTATGAAGGAGTTTGTGCCGGGCACAACAGCAACAACTACAACAGCAGCAAGAGCAATAAGCACCAACAAATCCAAAGCCAGCAACAAGACAAAGAGCAATGCACCCGCCTTTCCGCCAGTGGATCTGCTGGTTGTTCCCCAACGGCAGGCGGCTAAGAAGGCATCCGAAAACATGCGGATATCCACGAATCTCGCTACAGCGCTGCTGCCCGATGCCACCGACCGCTTGCGCGATCCTGAGCCAAGTGGCAGCGCTGCCAATGCCGGTGGCAGTAGTAGCTCGAAGAGCAAAGCAAAGGATGCCACGACGCGGCTGTTCGAAGTGGAGAAGGCGCGACCTAAGGAGCTGCAGAAGCCAACAGGCAAGACGGCGGGAGAGACGACAGCGGAACGTGGCAAGCGCGGACGCCCACCCAAGCAGCAAAAGGAGAAGGAGAAGGAAAAGGAGAAGGAGAAGGAAAAGGTGAAGGAACTGGAGAAGGAAAAGGAAAAGTTGAAGGAGAAGGAAAAGGAGAAGCTAAAGGAGAAGGAGAAGGAAAGGGAAAAGGAAAAGGAAAAGGAAAGGGAAAAGGAGAAGGAACGGGAGAAGGAGAGGGAGAAAGTAAGGGAGAAGGAAAGGGAGAAGGAGAAGGAAAAGGAGAAGCCCACAATTGCCCCGCCCAAAAACAATGAACTGGCCAAGCTGGGTAACTTCAACGTCTCGTATGTGCCACAGCGACAGGCAGCTAAAAAGGCCGCCGAGCAACTGAAGAGCAGCGGTGCTGCGCTTATCAAAGCCGCACAGGAGTCCAGCTCCAGTGCAGCCAATGAGGATGCAGCAGCGGGCGTAGCAGCAGCCTCCGCCACTTCGGCAGCTTCCGTAAACAACAGCACGTCGCCCAACAAGGCGGTCAAGCAGCAGACGACGCCTGTGCGGCGCAATTCGTTGCTGAGGGAGAACGCCACGCGCAGACGCTCCAAGGAGGAGCTGATAACACCGGTCAAGCGACGAATCGCGGCACCCAATCTGTCCAGTTCGAGCTCTGGCGACAGCAATAGCAGCAGCAGCAACTCCTCCAGCAGCAACAGTGATAGCAGCAGCAGCGGCAGCGGTAGCGACTCCGACAGCGACACGGATTCAGCCACAACTCCGCCAGTACAAGCAGCAGCGGACAAGCGAAAGCCAGCTCCGCCGCCCGCTGTTCCAGCTCCTGCAGCAATTCCCTCAGTCTCCGCATCCGCCTCTGTGCCTGCCTCCGTCTCCACCTCCGCTCCTAGCTCAAGTGTGCCAAAGCGCTCGCCGCGCAAATCGGTGGACAAGCCAGCGCCAGTTACTCCGCTGGCCAGTCGGACGCGTCAGAATTCCACAAACAAATCGCCAAAGAGAACGCCGCAAAAGTCATCTGCGCCGGAGCCACCCGTTGTAACGCCTAAGACCACGTCGCAGCGTCGCAAATCCTCGCTTGACGATCTGACCAAGCAATCCCCTCCGGAGCTGGTTAGCAAGCGTGCAACGCGCAATTCCAAATCTCGACCGCCCTCTCCAGTCTTAAACAGCAACACGAAGTCCACGCCGGAGAAGCCAGCCGCATCGCATTCAACATCCAGGCGTAAGTCTCGAGCGGAGTCGCCCAAGAAGACGCCGCCCAATCTGGAGCATGAGATTGCGCAGCGAAAGGCGGCAACGGGCCGTACGACAAGTGCGTTGGACAAGCTGCTGGACAAGAAACAGCAGCAGCTCAACAATGCCACATCCACGCCCACAGCTACGCCGACACCAACGCCTACGCCTCCGCCTCTGCCTCCGCCGCCCCCTCCGCCTAAGCAGTGTGCGCCTAGTCCAATGAAAGCTCCAACACCCGAACCGGAACCGGAACCAGAGCCGGAGCCCGAAACCCTAATCACGCCCGATACCCAGGAAGCGGGTGAGCAGCCCATGGACATTGATGAGGAGCTAACAACAGCGCCCACCCACACCCAATTGTCGGCGAATGCCAGCAAATTGGCGGAACTCTCAGCGGACATCGATGAGCGACCGCCAGCTGCGCCGCTGCCCGCCTCGCCTACACCAACTCCCTCCAATGATGAGCTGAGCGATGAGGAGGCAGGCAGCGATCAGAGTGATCGACGTCGAAGCAATCGCTGGCGCTCGCGTCGCAGACGCCGACGCACGCGGGACGAGGATGAGGAGGAGGAGCACACACATCATACACAGCATCTGCTCAACGAAATGGAAATGGTGCGCGAACTGGAAGAGGAGCGCAAAAATGAGCTGTTGGCCAATGCGAGCAAGTACTCAGCGTCCACATCCTCGCCAGCTGTTACCGTTATACCACCCGAACCGCCAGAGATTATAGAGCTGGACTCCAGCTCCACTTCGGGAGATCAGCTGCAGATGCAGCAGCAGCAGCAACAGTCACAGCTGCCTCTGGTGCCGCCCGATGTGGCCGTTACCCCATTGCAGGTTCCCCCTCCCACGCCATGCGCTGTCCTGGAAATGGATGCAACGCATCATCCCATTGTGGATGCCATCTTGGAAATGGAGGACAGCAAGTTTGCCAACAACTTTGCTTCCAACTTGGTCAGCGTGGCCAACGTGTTGAACCCACCGAATTCGGGGCCGATGACGAGTCTGCTTGGCAACAACAGCAGCAGCAGCAGCAGCAAGCACATCTTCGAGGAGGACAGCACGCTGGCGACGCGCAACCTGGTCGAGAAGTTACGCAAGACGAAGCGCAAGCCGTTGCCGGATGAGTGCAAGGACACCATGGACCTGCTGCCGCCCACGCCGGCGATTCCCTCCGTCTTTCCATTTCATAATGCTGCTGATCCGGAGGATTTGATACATGCCCAGAAGGAGCTGCAGCAGGCGCAGAGTTGTCTCTTTGGGAACTCGGCGCCCAATTCGGTGGCCAGCCAGATGACCATTAAGGATTCTCCCCTAACGGCCAACAGTGGTGGCAGCTATGCCAACAGCCTAACCAACACGCCCAACGCCACGCCCACCACGAATGCGAGCGCCAACAACTTGGGCTACAGCAATGTGAACTATCAGGCGACGCAGGCGGCGCTCAGCTGCTACCTGAACAAATCCTCGCCTCAGCTGCAGCACAAGCCCAGCAATGGCAACCAGCTGGCAACGACGCCCACTCCGATTGCGACCACCCCTGGATCCGTGAGTGCGCCGCAGCCCACGCCCGACTTTGTGGACCTGGCCGCAGCGGCAGTGAAGAACAGCTTGAGCGGCTATGGAGGTGTTGGAGGAGGTGGCTCGCTGCCAGCCCAATCAAATGCAGGCTTATCTTCGCAGTCGAACAGCAAGATGAGCGATTACGATGAGAACACGCGGATGCAGTCGCCGTTTGGACAGATGCAGCGATGGAATGAGAACGATCTGATTGCCGCGAGACGCAGCAGTTCCCCCAGCTCCGTGTCGGAGTCCAATGATCAGCCTCCCAGTCAGTTGGCGCAGCAGCTGGACAAGACGTACTTCAACAGCTACGCGGCGGCAGCCGGACCACCAGTTGGACCCGGACTACCGGCGAACAACAACAACAGTGGCGGAGGAGGAGCCCCTGGCAGTGGAGGCAATGCCTTTGGCAGTCATACACCATTGGTCAATGGCATAGATGCCATGTCCATGTACAACAGCCAGCAGCAGACGACGCCAACTCATGCACAGCGCACGCCCAACAGCCAATACAATGGAGGCATCTATCCCCAGCTGGCGGCCATTATGCAGCAGCAGCAGCAGCAGCAGCAACAACAACAACAGCAGCAGCAGACGCCTGTGGAGGCCGCGGCCCAGACCTTGTTTGGCAACAGCTCGCAGCCGAATACGCCGTATGTGGGCACACCCTACGCCACGCCCAACATGACGTTGACCACGACGCCCAATCATCAGTACCAGCTGACGTCGCCGGTGGATGGAAATCTGACGCCTTATCCGCTGCTCAGCAGCTGTGCCGAGCAGCTGCCGACGATGCTGCAGCAGCCGCGATCCGTGGAGCCTGTGCAGGTGCCCGTGCCGGTGCCTGTGGCCGTGCCATTATCCGTGCCCGTCTCTGTGCCAGTTGTGCCTGTCTCTGTGCCTGTGCCCGGCAAGGAGAGCATCTCGCCGAACAAACGCAGCAGCAGCAACGCCGCAGCCAAGCAGCAGCAGAAGCAGCTACAAAACCAACACAAGTCGCCGCAGCTGCCGCAGGGCAAGTCTCCGGGCAAATCGCCGCGACAGCCGGTCGTGCTGCATCCCCCGCCAACGCCGCCAGCGCCCACTCCCAATGCAGCGGTGCCCAAATACGATCCGCTAACGCATACGCTGACCGGAAAGGTGCGTCAGCGAGCGCCTCGTGGCAGCGGCGCAGCAGCGGGCACCCGGGGACGGGGTCGAGGCCGTGGCCGTGGACGTGGCGGTAGTGCGGCTAGTGCTATAATCCCGATGCCGCCCGCCATAACGGACTATCGAAATACACACATCAGCAATCTGGTGGGCACGCCGTACGAGTTCAACAACTACGATGACGAGCTGACGGGCTCCGAGAATTTGCAATCGCTGCGTGATCGGCGACGCAGCTTTGAGCTGCGCACACCGAACGCTAGCGCCGGCGGAACGGGTGTGGGCAACTCTGCCACGCCCACCAACACGAACACCACCAGCTATGCCAGCTGCAAGCTGCGCGGCCACAGCAAGGCGAATCCGCTGCTGCATTCCATAGTGCAGCCCGTGCTGCCCGGACCGGTGGACATGCGCACATATAATCTGGGATTCGAGGCGCCGCACAGCACTGCCTCGCAGGAGGCGTATCAGAACAATCTGCTGGGTGCCTTTGACTCTGGCACGGCGGATCAGACGCTCAGCGAGTTCGACGAGGAGGATGAGCGACAGTTCCAGTCGGCGCTGCGTGCAACTGGCACCACAACAACAACCACCACCACCAACAACAACAATAACAGCAGCAGCAACAACACCTCGCCAAATAAACCACTAAGTGGAGCAACTGCATCCGGCTCAGCACTGCAGCCAACGCCGAACAGCGGGCTTAACAGCGCGCTGCAGTCGACGGAAGCGAATCAGGCGGCGCCTACGAACACGCTGGTCTCAGAGCTGGTGGTGCCGCCGATGGAGGCCTCGCTGGAGGCCACCTCCGAGGAGGTGTCCATAGATTCGGACACCACGACGCTGACCACCAAGGCGTCGCTGAAGCTGAAGATCAAGGAGCCGCTGGCCTATCCGGATCTGCACTACAACAGCATGACGAACAGCAGCTGCTTGTTCAGCGGAGGCAGCTTGGTGCAGACGAATGTGGTCCAGAGCACGGTCACGGCCCAGCTGAACGCTACAGTGGCCAGCACCTCGGCGTCCTGCACGCTCAGTGTGAGCGGCAATTCGCGACGGATGCGGAAGAAGGAGTTGCTCAGCTTGTATGTGGTGCAGAAGGATACGCTGAATGATGATAGCTCGTGTGGATTGCCGGCTGCATCGGATAGCCTGCCGATGGAGAATCTGCGGAAGTCGGATGCCAGCGAACTGGACGAGGAACAGCAGCAGCTGCCGGCAGCAACAGTTGGCGGCACTACGAAGCGCTTCAAGAAGAACGCCACCAATAGGGAGCTGCGTGCGCTCGAGGCGAACGCCTGTCTGGAGGAGCAGTCGGCAGCTGGAGCTGGAGCAGCAGGCGGTGCCGGCAACGGCGGCAATGAAGGCCGACGGCGCAGCGCCTGCAGCACGGGCAGCACCGACAATGGCAAGACGGGGGCGGCGAGCAGTGCGGGCAAGCGACGCGGACGCAGTAAAACGCTGGAGAGCAGCGAAGAGGATCATCAGGCGCCCAAGCTGAAGATCAAGATCCGCGGCCTGCCCGCCACAAATGATACAAATGCGGGTCTAACGGGCAGCGGATTGGAGAGCGGCTCCAGCTACAGCTACGAGATGACGCGACGCGCCTGTCCGCCCAAGAAGCGACTGACGAGCAACTACAGCACGCCCACGCTGGAGGAGATTAAGCGCGATTCGATGAACTACCGCAAGAAGGTGATGCAGGACTTTGACAAGGGTGAGGATAACAACAAGCGCGAGCTGGCGGGCGACAATGAGACGCTGCTGGCCAAGCCCAAGAAGGACAAAAAGGACAAGCCCAAGAAGGACAAGAAGGAGAAGAAGCGCCTCAAGCAGCAGCAACAACAGCTGCTGCAGTTCAGCAACAACAACAGCACCACAATGACCACCACGTTGATTGAGAACACGGCCAGCAGCTCACCGGGCGATAAACCCAAGCTAATCCTGCGGATTAACAAACGCAAGGCGGAGACAAAGACGACAACCACAATTAGTTTGGAGCAGCAGCAGCAGCAGCAGCAACAGCAACAGCAGCAACAACAACAGCAGGCGCCGCAGCAGCAACAAATAGAGGCGCCTCTACGGCTGAAAATAGCGCGGATTTCCGCTGGCGGTGTCTATGTGATCGGTACCAAGACGGAGAACAAGGAGCCGACGCCGGCAGCAGCGGCCATTTCTCCCGCAGAGCTGCCGCTGGTGCCGGCATCGCCGCTCACCAACAACAGCAGCTTCACCCCACACTCACAGAATGCCAACGCCTCGCCTGCGCTCCTCGGCAAGGATACGAGTACACCCTCGCCGCCGTGCCTTATCATTGATTCCAGCAAGAGTGCGGATGTCCACGATTCCACCTCATTGCCGGAGAGCAGCGGTGCGACAGTTGCCTCCGTAGTGAGTGGTGTTGGCGTTGCTGTTGGTGTTGGTGTCGGCGTTGGAGTTGGAGTTGGTGTGGGAGTGGGAGTGGGTCCCACCTCGCCGCTGTGCGTCAATGTGGGCAACTACGATAACAGCAACAATTCGTTGCCATCGGCCAGCGGCTCCGGCTCCAGCAACTCCTGCAACAGCAATTCGAACAACAACAACAACAATAATACCAATAATAATAATAATAATAATAACAACAACAATAATAATAATAATAATAATAATAATAACAATAATAACAACAACAATGGCAACAACAACAACAGCAGCAGCCGCTCAGGCGGTTTACTTCCATTGAAAAAAGACTGTGAGGTTAGATGATAATCATAAAGCCGGCGTTCGACCAAGCTATATATATATATACACACACATATACACTATCTATGATAAACAGAGAAACGATTCGGAGTTCGTTTACTTCCAGCAGCAACAAAGTGTCCTAAAAGCAAATCAATCCCAAAACAAAACCTTCTCTCAATGCACGTTCCCATTTGTAAACCCGTTTATTTCCTTTTCCTTTTTGTAAAGCTATATTTTGTACAGTTAGTTCGTAAGTCGAAAATCTAACCCTAATCCCGATCCGGTTCTGTTGTGCAAACACACAAGATATTAACTATATAGGCGTACTATATATATAAATACAACGTAATACAACAACAACAACAACAGTAACAAAAAAACATAAACAAATACTAAATATTAATTGTACATTTTAATTAAAGCGAATTTTATATATATATATAGATCTGTAGTCTAGCCTATGTAAAAAATACTGTATTAAAAGTTAAACACGAAACGAAATTCGCAATTACGTTTAGCCTAAATATCAGAGAGAGAAAGTGAGAGAGAGAGAGAGAGTTAAAAAGTAAAATGCTCGGTTTATATAGCGCATGCGGATCAGGATGCGTTATTCTAGTTAACCCACTTCCATTAATACCTACTCATATATAAAAAAATAAACAAAACAAAAACTAAAATATATATATACAAATATATATATATATTATTATATATATTTTAATTATTTATTAATAACTATTTAAAATGACAAACAAATGAGAAATGCAAATAATAAACATTAAAACATAGCAGAAAATTTGTTAAAAACGTGAAAAATCAAAAAAAAAAAAAAAAGAAAAAACAGAAACGAGAAGAAGAAGAACACTTAACAGTAGTCATTAATTGTAGATCTTAGCGAAAATCAAAGTCGGCTGCCAAACGGGGTTCGTGGCCGCAACTAAGTGCATATATAAAAGCGAACAGCAACATAAACCTAGAACTAAAAAACAAGAAATTTTGGATTGTAATTCCCTTGAAAAAAGAGCGGAAATGTTTGTATTTTTAGCGTGTAAGCGAAAACGTGTCGAAACTCCATACAAAAAACAAGTTGCAACAATTTATTTTACGGTTATTGTTTTATATTAATTTTTACCATTTCGAAATAGCAAAAATCAAGTCATGTATATATACAAATATATATATTTATTGTGGGCATACGCTCTATGTGATTGTGCATTCCAGATCCAGATGACAAAAATGCCTCAAAATAAAAATAAAAACCAAATCAAATTACTTTATTTGCTATTAAAAAATACATTTAAAAACAAATTAAATTAAAAAATAAAAATGTAAGAAATATAAATTAAAAAAGAATCAATCACATCGAGCGCAGCTTTTACAATTTAGTATATATGTATATTATAGTTCGGCTATAATTTTGAAATTAATTAAATTAAAGAGTTTAACACAACAAACTATTAAAAATAAAAAACAAAATTAATATGCAAACAAAATATTTATTCCAATATATTCAGCGAAAAGAAACAAATTGTAAGTTTAGATCTATTTGGAGTTGTAAATGCTAAAGATTTAACTGTAAATAGTTGTGTGTGTGTGTGTGGGTGTGCGTGCGTGTGCGAGTGTGTATGCGTGTGCTTGAAATGTTTTTTTTATTATTACGTTCTAATCTAATTATTAATTAATTCTGATTATTAATTTTAAATTGTAGTTTTAGCAAAAATTTAAATAAAAAAAAAACAAAAAGCCTTATTTAAAAAAATAAACACAAAAATGAAAGAATTCAATTTAACACTTAACAATCTGCTCTGCACAACCCGATTTACTATCCGATATGATAGATATTATGATCTTAAACTTTATCAAGTTGGCAAATGTGGGGAACCAAAAAGCGACTATAGAGAGAAATCCTTAACAAACCGATTTGTCAATTACAGAACAACAAAAAATAAACAAGTAAAGATAAAAGCAAATAGAAAACATAAATTGGATGCGACTGCGAATTATATATATATATCATATATATATATATATATTATATATAGTAAGGACACAATATTTTTGGTGCCGTTTTGTACAAATAAAGCAATATTCTCTGAAAGGAAATACAGAGAAAAGTTAAGTAACAGATCGTATATTTTTTTTAGTTTCCATAAGTTCGAGACAACCGCCAGACCAAGTTTTTTGTAACTAAAACTAATTGTAAATGTAAATGAATATGTAAATGTATTATAAGAAAGACCGTTAAACAAATACTTGATATATAAGTCGAGCAACCTCTTAAATATGCCTAAAATTGAAAACGAAACATTTTTATTAAGTAAAGCCCACACATCAAGAATACATTTATAAGCAAAATAGGCAAACAATAAGTATTACTAATGAAATTATTATTATTATTATTATTATTATTATTATTATATTATTATTATTATTATTATTATTATTATTATTGATATGATATAGGTGTTGAGCGGATGACAACAGTTAGAAAGTAAGTACGTAGGGCTATATAGGGAAATATTTAGTGCTAGGACTTAGTGATCGATATAGTCGAGCAATCTAGAATTCTAGAATTGTGGGTTCAGTGGTAGGTGTTATATAAGTATATAAACGAACAATCTAAGCACATGCCTAGTAAATCCAAATATATAAGTATTGTGTAACATACTAAATATATATATATATATATACATACATATATATATTTAAAAAGGACAAAAAGAAAACTTTTTGTATGTTAAATAATTATGAACATGATTTCTATATACACTTCGATATATATGTAAAAAAGATAATGCTGTAAAAACAACCAACCAACCAACTAGTAAAGCTAAGTTGTATTATAAATATGAAAATATAGAAGAAATTATACATAAATTATTAAATCAAAGCGACTTTTACTCACCTTAACCTCACTATTAAATTCAAAAGTACAAAATAGTTGAGTTCTTTTTTATATATAGATATATATATATATATATTTCATTTTGTTTTCTGTATAAGTACATATATATTCTTTTCTTTATATATATATTATATAGAATTGTTTTACACATCTTAGATTTTGGGACTTTCGATAAAAGGTAATACTAGAAAGTTTGCGTGTTGTTCATAGAAAATCAAAATATGATATTGTTTATAAAGCACTTGCACAAAAGTCAGATCAAAGTTTTATTCAAAAATCTCAGGGCTTACACTCAGAGAAATCGGTACTCACTTCATTTGTGATTATGATATTTTGCTCTTAATCGATAAATAAAGAACAAAAAATTCTTTCCAGCTTTAACCTAAATTAGGGTTAAATGCTTCTCAATGTAATTAGAAAAATAGACTAAATTAATATTTAAATGTTTCTGGAAATGAGGCTTAGGAGAAATTTTTAACTGTGATTTCTCTGAGTGTATTATTTGTTTTTTTTTACAACCAGCTCCATTTAAGGATTGCAGCTTAACATCTGGTTTGTGCATATATATATGTTTAGTGTGGAATTGCTTGAAGAATTCTATTTATTATAGGGTATATTTTGTATTCTCGTTTACTGGATTATAGCGGTTCTCTATGAGTTACACTTAAATTGTCTAATCGCTGTGTTCTTTGTGTGTGTTCCTTTGTGTGCTTTCCGAACCGAAATGAACTATTTACATTTTGAGAAATTTAGATAACAATATATATTACTATACTTTAGATAGAGCTGTCAATTATGAGCTTAAGATTTCATTTTGTTTTTCTTTTTATTTCTTTTAAATTTTATTTTATTGCATGATTTTTTTGGTTTTGAAGAAATTTGGATTTTCACTTTGTGTTTTTTGTAGCTTTTCGTCGAAGACCAAACATATCGGTATTATTCATATTAATAATCACACAAAAAATATAGTATTTTATATTTGGTATTGTGTATTGTATTTCTTTCGCTCTCTACTCGATGTAGATGTCCTCTATAGGGTATGCGGTTTCGATAAACTTTTGATAGAATCGCTGAAAGGCGCGACTGAAAGAGAGAAAAGGGAATCAAATATGAGTTATGAGTTGGATAGATAGTTAGGGTTGGTTGTGTTACGGGCTTACCCAACAGCCTCGGCCACCGGCCTCGTGGACTCGGAGCCCTTGAAGACGTGACAGGCGAATCGCTGCACCGTCGGATGCTTCGTGATGAATCCGATGAAGCGATGATCGCGCGGATGAAAGGCGCAGAAGGAGACATTCTTCAGCGAGTAGAAGTAATCGATGCAGGGTTTCTTATCTTTCTTATTCTGTCAAAGGATGATATAAGGTCAAGGTTTAAAATCAATTGCAATTCATAAAATAAATTCGTGTTATTGAAATTTGCTGTATATTGTCTTTATAGTTTGAGAGATCGTCGGATAGACAAGCGAAAGGCTAATGTGAAAATACAAATATGGATTTATTATCGATGGAAAGTTTCGCATCTTTCTTATTTTGTCAAACGACGATATAGGTGGCAAAATATTGTTTGATTTATAAATATATAGAAAATCATTTTGTAATATCGTATGGCATAAAAGATCATACAGGTATTCAATATCTGATCTGATTTCAAAGTTCGATAGACAGACGAATCAACGGATATGGCTAGACCCTACGAAACCACAGAAACCTACTTCTAACTCCCAGTACACCCCATTTGGCAAATATACCCCCAAAGCCAACTTACATTTGGAGCCGAGCGATCGACCATCCGCAGACCCTGATCGGATACCTCCAAGATGCACGTTTGTCCCGTCGGGGAGTTGCCGTACTCGCCCACAATCTTGCGCACCGCCTGGCAGACGACGCCGGTGCCCTTGTGGGCCAATGTCTCCACGGAGCCCAGATAGCCGAGCAGGTAGCGCTCCTTCTTGACCAGCTGCACCGTCGGATCGAACTCGTTGTAGTCGAGATCCACGGCATAGGCCGAGGGAAAGATGCCCTGGCGACCAGTGCGCAGGTTCACGCCCTCGCACCACAAGTCCTCCGCCTCCTTCTGCACATAGATGGCGTCGCCAATCTCCAGCTCGATCTCGTCGTGGTGCCGCGGCACAAACTTGTGGAGGCCCCGGTGCGTGGCCTCCAGCATCTCCAGCTGGCCGAAGGGCACGCCCCCGAATGTGGGCGGAAAGGGAGACTGGGACACCGGGGATGTGATCTGTGGCGACATGCTCTTGAAGTCGTTCGGCGAGTGCGCCGTGCTGTGACCGCTGTCCACGTCGCCGAGGCTCTGCAGACGCTCCGAGTCCGGGCTGGAGTCCTCGTCCAGCAGATATCCGCATTTGAGTGATAGAAACGAGCGCTGCGCCCCCAAAGTAGCTCCAGTTCCAGTTCCAGTTCCCGGTCCAGCTCCTGTTCCCGGTCCAGTTCCTGTTCCACCGCCAGTTCCGTTTGTCTCGCCCATGCGGAACTCCTCTGCCAGGGTGCAGGCGTTGGAGCCACCTAGAATATGCAGAATGGAAGCTGCAACGAGGCCTTGAGTAGATTAGCTTCAGCTACGCGGGAGGGGGAGGGGGAGGGGGTTCTCTAACTAGGGTAACTCTCTCTCCTGGACAGGATTGTGTCGCACTCACATTTCTTATTCTTGGGTATCTCCGGCAGCTTGCGACGACGTCGCGTGGCCGCAGCATTGGGCATTAGCAGGTCCGTGGTAACGGGACCGACGGTCGGCACAGCCGGAGCCGGGGCCAAGCCATTGATGCCGATGAAGCCGCCGATGGCATCCTGATGATTCAATGGATGATGCCGGTGCGAGTTGAACGAGTCGTTCGTATCGAGCGAGCCATCCGAGGAGAGGGTCACCTTCAATCCGTCGCCCAGTTCGTCGTCCTCCACCTGACGCTGGAGCTTGCCGTCGGCAATGCCGTCCTCCTGGTCGGAGCCATCGCTTTTTGAGGAATTCGAATCCTCAAGGTCGTCGTTGGGTATTAGACTGAGCCGAAAGGGGGGTGAAGTGGAAGATAGGAGATTAGTTACTGATTTGTCACGAGTGTGGGTTGAAGTGTATGGAGATATTTCATTCAGCTGATTGACAGTCATTCAAAATGATTGATGATCAATGTGCTCCTTACAAATAATACCTGTGAAGGGATGATTACGACTAAGCACCTTCTTATGCTGGGTAATTGATTGATTGATTGACGGATTGATGCTTGAACTGTTCTCAGCTAAAATTCTGATGTCCGACTGCCAGTCAATCAATCAGTCTTTAAGTCAGCTGATTGAATGCCAGAGTGCTTGCTAATTAAATTACTTTTTGCTAATTATTGACTATTTATTGACTAATTGACATACTTTTTGACTGAGCAACTTGGTCAAACAGTGATTGATGGACTATTTGATGGAGTGCATGGCTGATTGACTGATTTACTTCTTGATTGACTGATTAACCGATGCTTATTGACAGATGAACAGACTGATTGACTGATTGACTGATTCCCTATCTGTCTACCCGATTGATTGATTAACTCAACAACCTGAAATTATAATCATTTATTTCTAAATTCCCATTTCTTACTGGTAATTAGTTTACTATTGACGAAAACCTCCTTGATACTATTTCAAGGATCTATGGAAATAATGAAGAGAATTACCTTGGCATATACAAAGCCGGAACTCTGTAAGTAACATGATCTAGCCTATATACGTATATAGAGTATATATGTTTATATATATAGCAGTAAAATGCATTGGAATCTCGTAGCTAAGGCATCCTTGGCTGATCCTTGGCTCAGCTGTTGCCCGAGGGGAGACTGCGTCGTATCCCAGGGTTAGTCAACAATGGGTGTACGAGTGGAGTTTTTTTTAGAGCACGTGGTGTTCAGCCACATTCACACTCACATGTACATTCAATTGATTTTTCAAGTGGTTTACTTACGAGTAAAATGCATGTGTGGTGTTCTTCTTGCCAAATGTGGTGCTGATTGCATGTGGCTCAAATATGGGCCTGTGGAATTCCTCGAATTCGCTGTCGGCCATAACGCTGTTCGCTGGTCAGTGGGCGCAGCTGCCACGCCTACTGGTTTACCTTGTGGCGCTGTGTGCGTGGGTGAGTGTTAAATTAAAGTGTGTGCGGCAAGTGTTCAAGATTTGCAACTATTCCAACATATCCGCAAGCAATCGAACACTTTTTCACTTCCAAGTTGAAATAATCAATAATTTCCTTGACGTCGCTTCGTCCGTACTTCAGCCCAGTTTGACGTCCACTTCACAGCTAAACTGTTCCCTGGGAAATTAGTGCGAGCCTCAGCTGTCAGGAGCATGCTCCAATCCTCTCACAATTTCCCTCGCTCTCGCTCTCACTCTCACTCTCAATCTCTATCTCTCACCTCTTCGCTTGCAACTTGTTTTTGTTTACAAGCAAAGTTCTGGAGCCGCATTTGGGGGTTGACAAGTTGCGCGCATGCGCATCCCCTTTCGATATATACATATGTACACATGTGCGCAATGGGGGTGAGTGTTGCAAATTGCAATGCTGAGTTGCTTGCAACACGCAAAACGAACGCTCAGGGCGGATGTGGCAAGGGCTTCCATTTGAATTGTGGCGCCAGAGGGTGCAAAGTCTTAGTTTAAATTCTCCCTCTGTATAACATTTTTTGATTATTGAACTTTTCATACGAAGTCTTTATTAACTGTACAAAATGTCAAATATTTTGTATAACATGTAAGAAATCGCTAGTCGAGTGTGATCGACTAGTAGATGCCCTGAACCCCATGCAGTACTACTGTTTAGAAAACTTTTGTTTAGTTCAGAAACTTTTCGACCTGCACATGCATTCCAAAATTTAATCCAATGACTATATTTTTCGAAGCGCAACCTTCTGTCTTTAAAAATGTGCAGTTAAGGGGAAATGGGGGAGTATTAATAATACAAAGTTTTGAGAATGAGTGTCTTCTTTAGCTGAATATAATACTAATTTTAAGACTTTTTTTTAAGACTATTTACCTGAATGCAGGGTATAAAAAGCTTTAAGGATCTTTTAATTGGGATAAGAAGAAAGTTGGTCTTGGTAGTCAAAGAAAATTAGACTAATGAAGTGTGAGAAAAAAGAAAGTGCAATTGATTTCCTATGTTGTGTAATTGTATATGGAGAGGAATAATGAAGATTGAATAAAAGGGTGACAGCGCAAATGCGTTTACTACAACATGCACTGAGAGAAACTGAAACTGAAACTGAAACCACACAAAAATAGATGAGAAAAGATTTCCCAGATGAAGTTTCGTATATCAGCTTAAATGCATTTACAAGTGAACACAAAAACTTTAAACTAAGGCAGAGTTTGTATACATACATATATGTATGTATGTACATTTCTAGATGTATATGCACACATTAGCTTCTAGAGGCGAGATAGAAAGCATCCCTTGGCAAACTGTTGGCAGCCTTAACTCAATTAGACGCAAATCAACAGAAATCAACAGAAATCAGAAGCTCCATTCATGCACTTATTCATTCATTCATTCATTCATTCGTTCAATGGGTGAGCGATGGCCTGGCTTTAAAAGGGCCTTTAAGAAGCGTCTGCCATAAATCCTTCAACTGTTTGCAGCCACAGAGCAGCAATCACTTTGAATGTCCGTTGCTAATGTGGTCAAGAGATTGAGGAGGAGGAGGAGGAAGAGCTCGTGTGGCAGCCATTACGTTTATCACATCAGCTCATTTCTGTGTGCTACACCCGCATATTTTAATAGCCAAGTAGCAGTGCTTGAAGCTGTAGCAGGAGTTGGAGCAGGAGCAGGAGCAGGAGTGGGAGTGGGAGTGGGAGTGGGAGTGGGAGTGGGAGTGGGAGTGGGAGTGGGAGTTAAAGCAGTAGTTGGAGCAGTGGCTACCCCGTTGTTTGCTTTTCTCCAAGCGCAAACAATGGGCCCCCAAAGTGTAGCAAAAGCTGAACCGCAAAAGAAATTGCCATTTATCTATTATTGACTCTGCCGCTTGGGCACTGCTCAACTGTCTCCCTCTCCCTCTCCCTCTCCCTGTCTCTCTCTGTCTCGCTCGTTGCCAGTCCATTGTCAAGGCAAGCGCATCAAGTGGTTGCCTCGTCATGCCGCATGCCACATACCGTAAACTGGGCAATCGTGGAAAGTGGGTGAATATTCTGTATTCCAAATACTACATATCATAGATTATAGAGGAAGAACTGAATAAAATAAAATTGTTGTACAGTAAAAATTGGAAAAAATTTCAAGCCTATAGTTAATATAGTTTTCAAGATCGACGTATTTAAACCACAAGCCGGAAGCCGAATTGGGGATACTTATCAAATTCAAATTGTCGTAACTCAGTTAAATAGAGTTCGATTTTGAAATGGTTTACTTTTTTGTAAGCAGAAAACTAAGTAGAGTTGGAAGGAATTATAAATGGCCAATTTTGGAACCAAGCCCATTTTGGTCAAAAATGCGATGCTTGTCTCCCTTGTCAATTTTTTCAAAAATGGTCAAAATTTTATTTTTGCCAAATTTTGATATTTTGAATGCCAATCGAAGCTGCTGATTAATATAACATACAAAAGGTTTTTTTTTTTTAAATCGAACATCATTTGCCCAAGTTATGGCCAACTAATGTACGAAAATAGAGTATTTGAGGGTGTTTTTATTAATATTAAGAAAATGGAATTATCTAATTACAAACAATGAATTCTCTACTCTGCGCCTGATTCTGATTCCAAAATAAGTGTTTATTTCAAGTCCGTAGCTACTATAGTTTTCGAGATCGACAAGTTTATACATCAAGATGGAAGCCAGAAAGAGGTTATTTATTAACTTTAAATTTCCATAACTCTGTTAAATAGAGTCGGATTTAGAAAAGTTACATCATTTATTACTCAGCAAACATTGTAGAATAGATTGGAAATAATAGATACTGATATTGGAACCAAGCCCACTTTGGCCAAAAATGCGATGCTACCCCTTGTCATTTTTTTTTAAGTATGGTCAAAATTTCGATTTTGAATTTTTGGATGCCAATCGATACTGCTGACTTATACGAGCTCAAAAAGATATAGATTTTGAAAATCGAAGGTAATTTAACCAAGTTAGAGCTAAAAAAGTAACGGAAATAGAAAATATAAATGCGATTTTATGCTATCGATATCGCGTTGGATGTATACATAAAAAAACAATAATTAACCCATTTTACTTGTGAAAGACTCTAGCTTTTTTCTTATTTTCTAATTAGACATTAATACAGGTATATATATTTGAATAGGATACCGTTTTATATCTTAGTGTTTAGAATATTTTAAATATCATTAATGGAAATGTTTTTTCTACTTTCCGTGATTGGTTAGCAATACGGACCACATAAGCTCCGTATTCCTCAGATCCCTGTGCCTGCTGCCTTTACGGTATTTCATGCCCGCATAAATTAAGCAAACCCATTTGAAAGTCAAGCGCTGACAGCAAACAAAAAAGCAGGAAGAAGAAGAGTGATGAAGAAGCAGAATGAACGTAGAAAAAATAAAGTGAAATAGAATAAAAGTTCAACTCGAACTCTCAACGCATTAAATGTTGCCGCTGCTGATTAGAAAGTGAAATGACGTCATGCATCGGAGCTGGAGCCTGATTTCACGATGATTTGGCCAATCAAAACGAGCTGCACACCCACACACCCACACACCCACACACCCACACACCCACACACCCATACACACACACACACTCAGTCGTAAGCGAGGGGGTGGAGTCTGCACTCACTTGTAGCTTTTATATCCTTGAACAAATTTATCTCGCTACGCACACTTGATAAATACAATTGAATATGTATGTCATATATATGTACGTGTGTGCGTGTCTGTGTGTGCGGTGGCTATAAAAGGAGCCGCTGCTGCGGCAGGATCCGCCAGTTGCTGTTGCGTTTCCGTTGCGCATACGACGCGTGTGCAAAAGTGCAAGTGGACTAAAGCTGATTATATAAAAGATATCTATTCAGATTCCTAGTATCTACGTATATATTGAAAGTATATAGAGGATGAGTGCATCGGGCAAGAGTCTGCTGGGCCTCTGGCTATACCGCAGCGGCGAGCAGGAGTGGGCCGTCAAGCAGGGCAGTCCTTTGCACACGCTGAAAAAGGACTCTGGCTCGTCCTCGACGCATGCAAGTCTCTCGCGACATGCCTCGGCGCCTGGCGACAATTTTCTATTGTTTTCACCCAACAAGCAGGATCGCAGCTCCGATGTGCCTCGCCTGCCGCCGGATGCAGTGCAGCGTCCAATGGTGCCCGGCGAGCGGATCTCCATTCTGTTCACGCTGAAGAACCAGGTGGGCAATCTGGCCCGTGCCCTGCAGGTCTTCCAGGAGCTGGGCATCAACGTGCTCCATCTGGAGCTGTCGCCGCTGGAGGCCAGCAGCAACCAAGCGGATGTCCTGGTGGATGTCGAGTGCGATCCCCGTCGCTTGGACCAGGTGGTCAAGATGCTCAACCGGGAGGTCGCCTCGGTCAACTACACGTCGGTCAATGCGCACACCCTGGCCCGGGCTCCTTCCCTGTCCGCCTGCTCCAGCTTTGGTAAGCGCCACATCGAAGGCTTTACGACGGGGGTTACAGATATCTTAAGTACCGATGACTATATAAAAGTCTAAAGGAGACTTAAGACCGTGACAAAAGTTTGAGACGGGGTTTACAGGTATCTGTTAAAACGCATTTCATTGATACTATGAAAATTGTGTATTAAAAAACGAGGTTTATTCCACTCTGCGCCTGATATATGCGAATGCATGTTTCAAATTTCAACACTTTAGCTTTTGTGGTTTTCGAAATAGGCGTATTAATACAGCTGGATTAGCAGACAGATCACGGTTATTTATGAACTTAACATTTTCATATTTCAGTTAAATAGAGTCCGATTTGTAAATAGTTTACTTTATTTTAAACAGAAAACTTAGTAAATTTCAATGGAATGAAATATGGCCCATTTTGGAACCAAGCCCATTTTGGCCAAAAATGCGATGCTACCTACCCTTGTCATTTTTTCAAATATGGTCAAAATTTTATTTTTCCCAAATTTGGGTATTTTGAATGCCAATCGAAGCTGCTGATTAATATGAGCTAAAAAATGTATATCTTTTGAAAATCGAATATCATTTGCCAAAGTTACGGCAAATAAGGTACGAAAATAGATTATTTGAGTTTCTTTTTATTGATATTGAGAAAAGGGAATTATCTATTTACAAACAAAGAATTCTCTACTCTGCGCCTGATTCTGATTCCAAAATAAGTGTTTATTTCAAGACCGTAGCTATTATAGTTTTCGAGATTGACGAGTTTATACATCCAGATGGAAGCCAGAAAGAGGTTATTTATTAACTTTAAATTGCCATAACTCGGTTAAATAGAGTCCCATTTTGAAAAGTTACACCATTTATTACTCAGCAAACATTTTAGAATTGATTGGAAACAATAAATACTGATATTGGAACCAAGCCCATTTTGGCCAAAAATGCAATGATACCCCTTGTCATTTTTTCAAAAATTGTGAAAATTTTATTTCTGCCGAATTTTAATATTTTGAATGCCAATCGAAGCTGCTGATTAATATGTGCTCAAAAAGGTATATCTTTCGAAAATCGAAGATAATTTGCCCAAGTTAAAGCTAAAATAGGAACGGAAAAGGGGAAATTAAACGGGAGTTTTCATTATCCTTCATTCTGATAGAATGAAGTTCCTATCTCATGCACCCTTAAATACAATCGAAATGAAGAGTATTAGATGATCTTCTCTTCTGTGAACCTTTTTATAATAGAGTCTATATATAGTCTTTATACTAAATTGATAGTACAATCATGTTTGACCTACACTCTCAGACTTTGGCGACATGGTTTGGTTTCCGCGCAAGATCTCCGACTTGGACCAGGCCCAGAATGTGCTGATGTACGGCTCCGAGCTGGACGCGGATCATCCCGGCTTCAAGGATCCGATATACCGTAAGCGGCGCGAACAGTTCTCGGCCATTGCGAACAACTTCAAGCAGTAAGTCCCAAAAGTCCATCCATTAAACTTAAATCCAGTCCATATTTCGCTCTCCTAGTGGCAATCCGATACCACGGGTCCAGTATACGCCGGAGGAGGTGAAAACTTGGTAAGTGGAAATTGAAATTGAAATTGAAATTGAGTTTGAATTTGTTTGTGGCACGTGCTGCAACTTTGTTGGGTGGCAGGGGCACCGTCTTCTTGGAGCTGCACCGCCTCTACCAGCTGCACGCGGTGCCGGAGTACATGGAGAACTGGCCGGAGCTGGTCAAGTTCTGTGGCTACCGCGAGGACAACTTGCCCCAGCTGCAGGATGTCAGCAGCTACCTGAAGCGCAAGACCGGCTTCCAGCTGCGCCCCGTGGCGGGTTACCTCTCGCCCCGAGACTTCCTCTCCGGCTTGGCCTTCCGGGTGTTCCACTGCACGCAGTACATAAGGCACTCCTCCGACCCCTTCTACACCCCCGAGCCGTAAGTATAGAGAGTGTGTGTGTGTGTGTGTGTTAATTGTGTCATGGATTGCAGTGATTGCTGTCACGAACTTTTGGGCCACATGCCGCTGTTGGCCAACTCGAGCTTCGCCCAATTCTCGCAGGAGATTGGGCTCGCCTCCCTCGGCGCCAGCGATGCGGACATCGAGAAGTTAGCCACGGTGCGTTGTCCCTGCAATACCCTTCCATTGTCCTCCTCTTTGTAATCCTCTCCTGCAGCTGTACTTCTTCACCGTGGAGTTCGGTCTGTGCAAGCAGTCCGACAGCAGCTTCAAGGTCTACGGAGCCGGGCTGCTCAGCTCGGTGGCGGAGCTGCAGCACGCCATTACGGCGGAGGATAAGATCAAGAAGTTCGACCCGAAGCTGACCTGCAAGGAGGAGTGCATCATCACATCCTATCAGAATGCTTACTACTACACGGACTCCTTCGAGGAGGCCAAGGAGCAAATGAGGTGCGTTTCCTTCCTAGTTTATCCAACTCCTTTCCCCTTGCTTGAGCCCCTTGATAACTCTTTCGTAGAGCCTTCGCGGAGAGCATCCAGCGTCCCTTCGGCGTCCGCTACAATCCCTACACGAGCAGCGTGGAGGTCCTCTCCAATGCCCAGAAGATAACCGCCGTGGTTAGCGAGCTGAAGGGAGATCTGAGCATCGTCTGTTCCGCTCTGCGCAAGATCTCGGCCACGGATGAGAACCTCGACGTGGACAGCATTGCGAATATGCTCCACAATAGTCTCAACGTACGTTCCGCCGGCTCCGGCGGAGGCAGCAGTCCGGACAACTCCGTGACCTTCATAGCCGAGGGCGATTAGAGTGGAGGAATGAGCGGGATTCGAGAAGGAAATGTTGTTGGGACCATATTCTATATACCACAATATAAACAGTTATATATCTACATATACATATATATTTATAAATAGAGAAATCGATGTCTAGAAGTTTGGCAAATACTAACTTTATTCCAACTTATGCCTAACAATTGCATCTTAGCTCTAAACTTAAATAAATTTCACTTCTGTGTGTGTCTTAGTCAACGTTTGAGTGGAACTAAAAAGAGGGAGAGGGGAAAGGTGGAACGAGAGCGAGAGAAAACATATTCCACAAATTATTTCAATCTGATCATTAGTCTAAAATCAGTCTGATATTAAGCAAATCAAACAAATTCATATAACATAATCGATTCCTTTCCAATTTGTATGATATAGCAGTTCAAATTGGGTTTCGATAAATTTTCTATTTCGTGTATTTCTTTAAGAACTTTTCTTAACTGAACTTCTTAACTGAACAGCTTTTCAGACAAGAAGAAGAATTACATTTTCAATCGATTCTTTCTATAACAGCTATACGATATACATAAAAGTCTGATGAGGAACGGATTTATATAGAACAAAATTCAGAGTTGTAAAACTTAAACAAGAAATCTGGAGCAATCAAAAGTTGCTGATGACAGATCTCGATTTTTTTCTATGGCAGCTATAGGTTATAGTGAACCGATCCGACTGGTTTTCATATATGCACTAGCTTCAGTAAAAATAGGAAGCTGCACCAAAGTTCGACAGTTCAGCTGCTCCGATAGTCCAGTTTCGATAGGCAGGTGGACAAGTGGAGCGCCTGAACTACTAAGTAGTTGATAAGGCATAAACAATATGCCTAAAATGTCTGCCTTACGGTCTCTTACAATTCGTTAAGTAATGATAACACCCAAAATCTGGGACTAAAGGATTCCTACTCGCTCCGGAACTATTTGTAGATCATATCACAGTCGCTGTTTATGAAGAACTTGCGGCTGATGTAGCTGGACGTGTACTCGAGCAGCCAATTGGGAATGGTCCAGACGGTGAAGCTGAGCGCCAGCTTGCGCCACTGGCCCACAATGTGGGGCACGTCGTAGAGCCAGCTGCAGCCCATCCGGCTGGTCACCTGGCTGGCCACGCCTCTCACCACGCCGCCCGCCAGACCCGTGACGCTCACCTTGCGGCTTCTCCTGGACTTGGGCGAGTCGCCTTCCGCCCGCAGTGCTCCTCGTCCCGATCCGCGCTGCTCCAGCTCCGACTTCATTTCGACGCGTGGCGCGATTTGAATCCGATCGACTGTATCGCAGATTTCCTCGTTGCTGATCAGAATGCCAGCCACGATGTACATCAGCTTAAATACTCTGCAATGCATGGAGAGAGCGAGAGAGAGAAAGAGAGAGTATTAGCTTTCGGCTTTCACGTGTCACTTGTTAATTCCGATCGACCTCTCACCTCACTGTATGGGAAATCATCTTCGTCTTGATTTATATATTTTTTCTATTTTTTTTTCTATTTTTATTCTTGCTTTTGCCTGCACTAAGCTGCGGCTTATCAGTCATGCGATTATATATAGCTATATAAATGCTATATACTATATGTGCATACAGTTAGAATTTGTCTTCTTTAAATTTATTCAAATGTGCTTTTTAGGCTGTTTTACACTTTGCATAAATCCATTCAGTAGGCTTAAACTACCAGATTTATCAGTTTTTCAGTTTATTTTTAGCTATTGTATATAATTATGTTCTTCTTAATATTTATATGTAATTAAATATTTGATTGTAAACTTTTGTTTTCGGCGTCTGTTTTTTCGTTTTGATTAGCTTTGATTTAGGTTCAACGAGTCATATATATATCTATTTGATATTATATATACTTTGACAACTTTTTTTATTTTATTTTAGTTGAAATTAGATATTTTTTAATTCAAGCAGTTTTACACTTTATTTTTCTTTTATATATATATAAATAAGTTATTTTCATTTCAGTTGTAAGTTTTCACTTTCTATTTCCGATTCTCTTATACTCTGTTTCTTGTTGAAGTTTTGGACATTTGAGCACCGCTTTAGGCGCCTGCTTAAACTGAACTGAATCGAAGGCAAAACTTGCTCGATTTTCGAGCGCTTCGCTTCGTCTTCGCTGATAAGAAGCTGAAACATGCCTGCGATAAGGTTCGATTCCTAAGGTTTCCAATGGATCTTTCGTATTATGTTTCAATGTCTCGCAGTCTGGCTGTCTTTTATGTGTCTGGCGATCAGCCAAGGGCCTCGCACGCTCTCCCCTCCCACTCCCACTCCATGCATCTCCCACCCACTCACGTTTGCTGCTAACTGTTGATAATTTCTTATCAATCCGGTTTTTTTTATGGGCATTTAACTGTGCACCGCTTGGAAACTACGTAATCCCCGTCGTCGTCTGGGATCGCACTTTGGAACCGCATGAGTTGCTCATTGGTTCTGTCTGGGGCATTGCTCATAAGTGGGGGCAACGATAGAAATCATTTATTCATTGGAATTTCGATGATAGTCACACGCATGTCATGTCTGATCGGGCGTTTTTTTCAGTGTAGATAAGCGATGTTTACGTCTATGTTTGTAGAAGGGCAAGATTATGATGCAAGATTAGGAGATTACGAACGAACTAGGAACAAATATTGTACTACGATCCATCAATCTGACAAATATGAGCAAGAGGAAGTGCTTACTCACACATATAAGTGCAGTTATCGTTATATAAGTTAATTTATGCAGTTTATTTCAGTCGAACGCATGCGCTGACTCATTTTGGTGTGTGTATAGGATAAGGGGAAAATAAGCAAGTCTCTTAGCGCGAACAACAACCTTTGGTACTTTTTGTGTTGTCTACTAGCGCCATCTACTTTTCATTCACATAGTAGGCCTCTCCTTTTAGATGAAAAATGTGCAAAGCATGCCAATGGAATTGATATATCATAACTCTGTCATGGGAATACATAGAGAAATCGAAGTTGTCTTTATATATTTGCATATTAGTTAAATTTTCTTTTAAATAATTTTTAGGTGTATTGTTTAAGTTTTTGTTTTATGATAAACATAAAATGGAAACTCAGCCTGAATCTAAAGTTTTTCCACTATAGTAGTAGCTCAATTTGTATGGAAAACAACGATTAAGTGTTTAATTATTGTATGAAAAATTTGTTTATCCAATAAAATAACTTATTTAAAGTTTTCTTTAATGAGTATTTTAGTGCTAATTTAATCATATAACCTATAATGAGTTTTATTATTAGCTAAAATATGAGATTTTTGTTCTTTCATAAACTTATTTTGACAATTGGGTAGAAATATCGTTGGACTTTTTTATATGGCTTGAGTTAAAATTAGAAGAAGGAAATTATTTTTACAAAATCAGTTTGAAGCTCTATAAGCAATGATATACTTAAGATCAAATTTGCTCGTTTTTACAGAAGATATCCAAATAATATACTCTTAATATCTATCTGAAATTTTCATTTGAGATTTATTTAATATCTATAGAATAATGTTTATAAATCATTTGATTGCATCTTGTCTAAAAGGCACTAAAATATTTACCAATGTCATCTCTTCTCTCTGTCTCTCTCATCCCACATCTTTCTCTTTATCACTACCTCACTCTATCTCTCTCTCTCCCTCACTTTATCTCTCTCTCTCTCATTCCAACTCTCGTCCGATTCCCAATTACTAATCAATTGTTTGTGTACTAAAATAATCCTTTTACATTCGCTTGCAAGTAAAAGTCATTTGCTTCTTCTTCTTCGTCTTCTTCATCCGTCTCAAAATCCTTTCTTGGCCAAAAATCAAGCAATTAAGGTGTTTATTTAAAGCCAATCACTTCTGTGGCAGGCAAAGAGCATTTAATTTGTTAACCTGATATATTTGCAACATAATTGACTCAGGCTGCCGCACACACACTCACACACACACACACAAACACACAATCCCACAGACAAGAATCCTTGTCCAGCAATTCTTAAGCCAAAATCAAACAAACACAAGCACACACACACACACACAGACGGAGAAAGAGAGACTTTTCACACATAAATTATGTAGCCGTCCGGTTGGCTGCCACGCCCACCTCACAGCCGCCCACCTTTCGTTGAACCGGAATTGCCGGACAGCACGGCCGGACAAACAGTACGGCGGACAGTCTCCGAGACTTGATGCGTTGTAAAACAAGATTATTTACAAATGCACAAGCCACAGAATCTTAAACAAAAAGGCCACAAAACAACAACAACAACAACAACAACAATAACAGGCAGCAACAACAAGCAACAACAAGAAGCAGGAAGACAACAAGAAAAACAATTTTCACACAATTTTCGAGAGCAAAAATTGGAGGCAGACAAAAAGGAGGCAGCAAAGTAAATGTGAACAAAGCCAGCAACAACAACAACACCACAGAAGGAGAAGAAGAAGTTGAAGTGTGGCGGCCATAAGTAGCACACACACACACACACCCACACACAGAGAGAGAGAGAGAGAGAGAGGCAGTCGAGGCAGACAAGTCTGAGTTGCTAAAAGGTATTCCCCAAGAATGTCGACGGCAAATGCCAGACACACACACACACACACACACAGACTTAGACAGAGGCTGCCACACAATAGACTTGCCGCACACACAGTTAAGTCCACTTGGAGGCAAACAGCATTTGGCTAGGCGAGCGAGAGAGACAGAGAGGGAGAGAGAGGGTGAGACAGGGAGAGTCCTCATCGTCTTGGAGCAGGATACAGCAGCAGACGACCTTGACACACAATTGTGCCACTTGCCACAAAGCGACAGAGACGGCAAGACACTGTGAATGTGTGTGTGTGTGTGTGTGTGTGTGTGTGTGTGAGTGTGAGTGTGAGCAAATGCTCAGTCAAGTGTCCATTGGCTGCCTTTTGAAAAATGATTGCGTCTGCCACAGAGTGCTGCAGCTGGAGTTGCAGCTCATGCCACATGCCACATGCCACAAGCGCACAAGCGGGGCGTGCTGCAAGGCCGCACCGAAAGTCACAGAGCGAGTGGCAAGTGGCAAGTGGCCAGTGGCCAGTGGCCAAGGACCCAGCTGCAGCTTCTTCTTCTTCTTGGTTAATTGGCTGTGTGTTGGCTTACAAATTGTTGTCTGCAGGTCCTTGCCGAGTCCTTGCTGTATGCGAGTGTGTGCCGGTGTGTGTGTGTGTGTGCGTGTGAGCGTGTGAGCGTGTGTGTGTGTGTGTGCGGCACATGCAGATTTGTGCTGTGCGGCGTCTTGCCACTTGCTGCATGTTTATTGCAGCATGCATTAAGGCGAGCCCCAGTTGCATGCCGCATTCTAATCCCGTGCTGCCAGACCCTGCTTATCTGTGTGTGTGTGTGCGTGTGTGTGTGGCGTTTATTGCTTGAAGATTTGTTAAGTGTTTGCCACACGCCCCCAAAGGGCAACTAGGCAGCATGCCACATGTTGCACGGCGATCAAGAACTTGACTTAAAGTCGGAAAAGTGCAGGAAAATCGCTTCACGAATTACAAAGGAAAGCAAGAAGAACGGGAAATGGAAAACAACAAATTTGGTAAATTGAAAATTGAAAATTGAAATACGAAAATAATGGGAAATGCATAAAAAGTGAAGAAGCGCTTGGCCAGGGGGGCGTGGCAGCAAAGAAGGCGGCAAGGTGTTGCGCCTGAACATGATATATGATAGAAGCGGCTGGGGGGCAGGTGTGGGTGGCAGGTGGGGCAGCAGACACAGCGGGCAATAATGGCAACCACTGAGCTGTTGCAGGCTGGTGGCAGGGTGTTGAGCAAATATTGGAATCGGTTGAGCCACCAAAAACGGCCAAAAATATTCACGTAGTGGCAAAGAAAACTAAACAACAACTGGCAGCGGCGCCGGCAGTGACGTCGGCAGCGCGGAAAGCAGCGACAACAATAAATGACGATGGTCAAGAAGAAGCAGTCGCTGCGGCTGCTGTCGCTGATTAAACGCGGTGGTTGCTGCCACATGCCACATGCCACATGCCACGAATGCGTCGCGAGGTGTTGCCACTCATACACACACACACACAAGGCAGGAGACGACGTGTCCAGACAGCGGCAGAGGCAGTCGCTGCAGTCAAGTGTAGCTGCGGCGGTTGGGTGGTTCGGAGCTTGGCTGGCTGCTTGGTTTGAGTCTCGGGTGCAGCTTCAGATCCAGACAGACGACTGAAGCGGCAACTGGAACGGGAACAGGAAGGGGTATGGGAATGGGAGTGGGAATGGGAAGGGGAGCGGGAACTGGAACAGAAGCTGTAGCTGTAGCTGTAGCTCTAGCTGGATTGAGATTGGGCTCTGCGCTGGGTTTTAGGATTTGAAGCGCCGCGGGGTTTGAGTCTTGTAGCAACATTTCCGACGTTTCAACAAAGCAGCAGAAACTGCAGATTGCAAAAAATCAACTAGAAAACTGTCTGCTGTCCGCTTATTTGTTGGCCCCATGCATAGTCATATACAAATACTAACCGCTGTTACCCGGCTTTGCGCGGTCGCGCTCCGAATCTAACCGTAATACCAATAATCTAGACTAAACATTTACCAATTGTACTTTTATTAACAAAAATATTTTCGGTGTCGAAAGAATAGCAAAAAGTTTGAAGGGCATCCTTTTTATTTGTTATCAATTAGCAAGAAGCGACTGTCCTTAGACATTCAATCAAAGGCAGTGAAGTCAATCAATCGGAAATTTAATTAATTCTTCAATTATTCCTTTATTTACTTGATCTATCACTAGATCAATCAATTATCATTTGTTTAATCAGCTAATTGAGTCTAAGAGCGAAGCATTCAATCAGACAGTAAGCCCAATCACTCAATCATTAGGTAAAGCATCCATTCAACCAGTCAGTCAATCAGTCTGTCAGTCAAGTTAGTTCAGTCAGTCAGTCAGTCACTTGTTCGAGTATTTGGTGAGTCAGTTAGTCAAGCAGTCAATCAATGAAGTATAATCGATAGAGTAGTCAATCAATCAACAAGTCTGTCAGTTCATCAATTGATCATTCAGTACAAAATATGCTCACTATTAAATTAGTCAATCAATTAGTGAAATATTAGTTTAATGAATTAGAAATCCAAATCTTCAGTCATTACATCAGCTTGTGATTGAAGCGTTAAGTGATTGACACATTAAGTCTGTGGTAAAGTGAACATTCGATTAAGTTCTTTAATATTAGTTAGTCAGCTTTTTCATTCATTCATTTATTCAGTCAAAATAATAAATATTTCATCAAGCAGTCAGTCTAGCAGTCAATCAGTCAATCAGTTTATCAGCTCTTTCTTTTTGGGTGAATGGCTTATTGATTGAGGCATGCCATAGTGGAATAATTGCCTTATCAATCAGTAATTCAAGTAGTCAGTCAGTACATCAGTCAATCGCTTAGTCAATAACAATATACAAACACATATATACATATGACATATAACATAACATACAGATCTGTGCGTATATACATAGGAATATATTTTATCACGATGTTTTTTATGTCTATCTAACATTTCCGGCTATACGCCGCACTGCAGCCCCTCCCCCTCCCCCACCCAATCTCGCTTCTATATATTGCCGTATTTCGCTAATTTACTTCATGAATTTATTTGTTTCAGCTTTAGGTTCTTTTTTATACATTTTTCAGCTTTTGATTTCGAACACTCGCATGCAAATGATGTTGAATGCGATAAGTGTTCGAAGGATCTGTCTAGCGGCTGCCCACCACCAAGTACCAGAATGTATATCTATATAGATATGCACACACACACACATGCCCACACTCGCACACACATGTATAGAGAAAAAACAACACACTTGAAAATTGCAGACAAGAAGAAACGTGTGTGAGTTCCATTTGCTTTTGGTTTTGCTTTTGCTTTTGATATATGAACTTGTGGGAAGGATTCGCATTGTCTGCGCTTATTATGGCCCAAAAATAGGCGGGGAAAGGCGCATTAATTGGGCAGGAGGGAGCGTCAGCAGTACACAAGCACACATGATTAAAGCTGAAATTTGATTTATTAGGTTCGGTTTTATTAGTCTCTGCCAATGGAGGAAGGCATTGCTTGAACAATGACTTGCAAATTTCGAAAGCTTTTGAGAAATGCTGGGAAGGAATTCGATGTCCTCTAATGAGGACTTTCAGCAGTCTATCTGTCCAATAAAAACTTTACGCTTTATGTATCGTGGGCCTTATTGATTAGGTACATAATAAAATTAATTGTTTTAATTTAATTGTTTCGGAATAAATCGGATTATTGTACAGCTTCAAATTTTCATATAATCCCGAAAACTTCTTAAAGCGTGTCTATATTAGAGAGCTCTTATACCAAGTTTGTCAGTTCTCCAGATTTATTGAATGTAAACGAAACTTGTTCGATGTTTCAATATTTATGTATGATATAAGTTATTAGTTATTAGTTATTAGTTTAGTATGGAAATATTTGAAAATGGGCTTATCATTGCGTTCAGTTCACACGCCTTTATTCAGACGAACAATCCAAAAAATTAACTTAGGATGTTTATCAATTTAGATTAAAAAAAAAAAAAACGAATCGGTATTAAAACTTTTTATAGGATGTTTGTAGGTGCTTGTTCTTTTTTTTCTTAATACATATTTAATTTTATCATTATTATTAATTTGCATTGCAAGGAGTTCAGCTTTAATTTTCAGAATTAAGTATACGCCCCTTCAACCCCTTGACTTAGACTCTCAGCATTCGTGCTAGTTTGGCGGCCTTCTGCATTAACCTAAGCTCCCTTCGAGCACACTTTGGGGACATCTCTCACTGTCCTACACACCCCTTCAACCCCCTCCCAATACCCTCTGCTAACCCTCTGTCGATATCGTCGATACGTTTGGCATTCGCTTCACTTTTTGTCTTTGGTTTTTTAGCTGCTTTTTTGTTTCGTTTTTTTTGTTGCAATTTCGTTGTTGTTGTTGTTGTTGTAGTTGTTGTGCATACGTCATGTATGTAATTTTTTGCAATTTTCTAACAAAATTTCGAACATTTTTTTCAGTTTTTTGTTTTTTTTGATTGAAGCTATTTTATTTGTAGCCATGGCCAAGGTTTGCTTTATGTCCCGTCCACTTGGCAGACAGAGCACGTATGTCCAGCTCGAAGTGAGTGTGAGTGTGTGTGTGTGTGTGTATGTGTATGGGTGTGGGTGTGTGCGATATAATAATTTCATATGACGTGCAATGGACCTGTCCGGGCTCGTCGTCGTCGTCGTCATCCGTTTCCTTCCTCGGCTGCTTTGATATATATAATTTTTTGCATTTTTTAATGCCTCGATTGGCCTCGAGCTGCGAGACGTGCAGCAGACGAGAGTCTGGACTTGAAGCTGGACGCTGGACACGTTAGTGTCCTCCACATTTTTTGGGCAGCACATAATCTCATTTAGTTGCCGGCAAAACGCTTTTCCAAATCAAATTTCCGCTAAAATATTTTCTATTTGGCCATTTCTCGCATGTTGACAAAATCCTTTTGCTAAGGCAGAGTATAAAACATTGCTTGCATATTACAATGGCCAATAAAGTTATTCAATTTGTTCTCAAAGTGATTTTTAGTTTTCTCTATGATGAAAGTAACGGTAATTCAAGCTTACAGCGGAGGGGTCGAGGCTGAGAGGAATCTGAAGGCAAGTTCTTTGTACTACGATGAGAACTAAATATATATTTACTACTATTATGGAGTAGATTATGTTTAATTTTCTACTACTATTTTAGTAATTTTCAACTACTGCAATTATTTAGTAGAATATCTGTATTCTACTACTATTAAACGTCTAGTATTATGTAGTTAAATTTATATATTTATTCTACTACTATTCTATTACTATTCTACTACTATTTAATTACTATTGTACTACTACTATTCTAGTATTCTAGTATTCTGTTTTCATAAGGTCAAATTAAATCGTTTCAATTTATATTTTGTTAGACATATCTGCAACTTCCTTTTAGAAGCATTTCATTATTTATTTCCTTTCTTTTCCTTTCTCTATCGAATTTTCGCAGTCAAAAACATATTTAATTTCCTTAAATTATGGACTTTTAGGACTTCGAGTGTATGTGAATTTCGTCATGTTTAATTTTCACATTTTGTGCTTTTTGCGAATTTCTCTATTTTATTCCACATTAGTTTTCTCTTATTTGATTTCCCCGCAGTTTTGAGTCTCTGTCGGAAATAATTTAGCTTGATTTTCAGTTTGATTGATGTTCAGAGATTTTTATAAAAGTTTTTTGCAGCTGTTTGTTTATGTTGCTGTTGCTTTTGTTGTTGTTGTTGTTGTTGTTATGGGATGTCAGCGCATAAAGTTGATATAAGCCCATGCATCGGTCAAATGCATCGTATATCCATATCCATTATAATTAATGGCCGGGATTTATATGTGAGACCGTGTTGGCAGAGATGAAGAAGAAGAAGAAGGAAAAGAAGAAGTGGTTGTGGCAACAGAGGAGACTGCAATATTTAGAAGCAACCACATTGAATCATGGCCATAGGCTCCGCCTTCCGAGTCAGAATTTCAGCCAGCCAGCCAGTTGGTCCTCATCCTCGTCCTCAACCTCGTCCTCGTCCTCGACACACGCGTTATATACCAAAAAACTAACGGCAACAAGCGATAAGAGCAATTGCCACGAAGACGAAACACTCTAGAGAGAGAGAACGAGGACTTCTCGTCCCCCCTACCCCTACCCCTTCCGCATTGCCATCCCCTTCCCATTCAGTTGTCCAGCTTCCAATCCCAGCCCCGAAGAGCGAAAACGTGGCGAAAGAGGCGCAAATGAAAATGAATGGCAGGCGCCTAAAAGTAGGCAACGCACAGCGTATCCCACTTGTACATAAGTGTCGAGGGGGTGGGGGGAAGAAGAAGAGGCGCAATGCAGGCGAGGAGTGGGCGGCGGCATTGACGAGCACAAATGGCAAAGGGGAGGTCGAGAAGGCGAACAAGCAGGATGAATAGGAGAACGAGGATGTAATGGAGAAAGAAGACTGCGAGAAGGAGATGGTGGAGGAGGAGGAGGATGAGATGGAGGCGCATGTTCATGAGTTGCAGTTACTGTAGCCTGCAGCCAGTTCGCTCAAGAAATTGTTTGCATGGGCCTAGGCAAGGGGGGTCGAGGGATGGGGGGCGGCAGAGAAGAGATTGAGGGACGGCTAACGCTGTCACAGATCAATCATGAATGCGTGTGCGAGCGAGAAGGCAAATGCAAATGCCAAACGCGTTTCTTTTCAGGCGCTAAATTATTTTTGCATAAACTACACACAAACACACACAGAGAGGCAGAGAGAAAGGGAGGGAGAGAGAGAGAGTGAGTGAAGGGAGGGGGGTTGGGGGAAATCCAGGGGAAACAAACAGGGAAAATGTTCTAGCACTTTGCTCAATTGAATTTCCTAATTAACTGCGAAAGCAAATCGTGGAGGTCCTTTAGCAGCAGCTCCTTCGCCGTTGTCCTTGTCCAGTTGCAAGTGGAGTTCATTAATGTGCGTTTCCCAGTCCATCTCTCTCGCTCGCACTCTCTCTTCCTCTCTCTGTCTCGCGCGCTGCTCACACATGTCCTTTATGTCCTTGCTGTTGGCTGTTGGTAATTAGCAGCACACGTTTGTCCTTTCGCAGCAACCCGTCGCTGATCCTTGTTGGCATTAAATTAACTCAAAACAATTAACAGCGTGTCCTTCGCTTCACAATTCCTTTCCCTCACTTTTTACGACTATATTAAAAGGACATGTCACATATATATATATTTTATATATATATATAAAAAAAAAGGGTTTTTCGCTCTGTCCTCTAACCGCATAATGAAGTGTTTGAGAAAGGAAAACAAATGAAAAACGCTTCTCCAAAGCTTACGCCAAACCGAACTATAAACACCCTACAGCAGAAAAAAGGGGATGTGGATTCTAAATAGTAATAATGTATAATACAGAATATATATAGTTAAATATGTAGTTTGATTCGGATTATTGCAGATATAAAGAAAGTGAGATCTCTTATATCAACTAAATTGATCGATAAATTGAATAAATAAAAAAAACTTTCGCTGACCAACACTGTTATAACCTGGATCAACATGAATGTTAAAGAAGAAATCGAAAAATTGGCCTCAAATATTACTAATGGTATTTGTTTAACTAACGTCTAGACTATTTCGAATACGTTGACCAACACTGTGTTCATGGAAGTCGAAGAAGTTGAAGAATTGGCATCTAATGTATGTATAGGCAGATATGTATATTTATATTATTTATATACTTGACTTCTAAACTATTTGCAATTACGTTGACCAACACTGTTCTTGGTTTGGTAAAACGAAAGTTAAAGAATTTGAAGAATAAGTTGGGAATTGGCATCTTATGTATATACAGGTATTACTTATAATAATTATATTCTTCTTAACTATTTTCAAATGGAATAACTCTGTGCTTGCATTTACCAACACTGGCAGTAGATACATATGCATATATTGAACCATGTTTTATACATTAATTACTTATTTGATAGCTGCATACTCCAGTAATCCATTGCAGCAAGTTTTACTTGATTCCCCGCACACTAGTCGAAACTCTACACTCAATCCGAATACCCTTTCTGGTTAGGGTATACAAATGAAGACCTTTTCGAACACTGGCAACGCGCGGACAGCTCTGTTGGTCCTCTGCCTGGCAGCTGGCAGCTGGCAGCTTTTTTGGTCTATTTTTTCGAGTGTTGTTTTTGTTGCTGGTATTTTTGCGGCTTGTTGGCGCGCTAATTTGTTTTACTTTGTTTATATTAAAAACAATGTTGGGCTATCGGATATCCGGACTTCCGGACTTCCGGACACCTCGCTGCGACAAATGGAAATGTGTAAACCGCAAAGGATAACATATGCCCAACACCTAACGGCCAGAGCCTGCCGGAGATGTCCTGTCTCTGTGTGTGTGTGTGTGCATGGGTGTGTATGGGTGTGTGTGTGTGTGGCATCTTTGTGCGCCTGTCACATTATGCCAGGCAGTTAAATTGTCATGAGTCGAGGTAATTATGCGGTTGTGCAACAGAACTTCGGTTTCGACTGCATCCGATGTGCCTGTGCAGGAAGCAGAAGAAGCAGCAAAAGCAGCAGAAGATGCTGACCTATCAGGACATTCCTTGCCGGCGGTTAACTGTTGCGGTCCCGCAACAGAAGCTGCACCACAGCCAACCACTCGGCCTGTGGACAACGATAAGCTGCTTAAGAGCTCTGCTTGAATGCTTCCTCCTTCGCCTCCTTTGAGGGGCCTTCCCATCGAGCCTTGGACTTGGACTTCGACTTTGATTGGAGCTCTTAAATATGGATGCGAGTATCATTTATGTACAAATCGGGCACTAAGTCGGGCAGTTTAAGTATAGCAGCAACTATGACATGAGCATAAGGCCTTTAAGCGAGTCCATCAATTAAATTGATTGGGAATCGCAACAAAACGAACTGAATCAGCAGTACATATCATTAATTGATAGATAAATGAGAATCTTTTGGATTTTAAATATCTACCTAAGACTTGAGCAAATAATTAAAATTCCTCAATTCCTTGATACCACGTTTTCCCGGTCTAAAGCCAAATCTTTGATTCATTAAGCCCAAGCAAAGAATTTAAGGCCTTATTTTTGTTATTAAAAAACTTCCCGCAGTTGTTATATAACAAAATTATAATGCTAGAGCAAGTCAATTAAATTTCTGGTAAAAAAACATAATAAAGGATGTTTAACATAAAGTTTGAACACTTAAGTTCCAATAAAAGGAATATATAAATATTTCTCTAAGGCGTCGTTTAGCATTTGTTCAATTATGTTCTCGCTAATATTTTAAGCAATAACATAATATATAAAATCCGCCCTAAGTCTTGTTAACTCGTCTCTAAATACCTTAAATTTTTAACCTTTCCGCCGGGTCTTCATTTGCCTTGCAAACCCTTTTTTCCTTTTTTTTTGCCGCCTGGTTGTCAGACAATGTCCTTTGGACAAATGAACAATCAGCACATGATCCGTGAATGTATCCACACACACACACACACACACACATTACACAAATATGTGGCGCCAACTTGTGGCGTGTCCTGCCCCCACCTCCGCCTCCTCTTCCTCCACTTTCCTTGGTGCTCTTCTCCTTATCCTTTTGGCAGCGCTTTTTGGCACATTCTCGGTTTTCAGTTAAGTGACCGGAAAATTGGGATCCTTTACGGCACATTTAATTCACACATATGAGCGGCACAATTACCAGAGCACACGCCCAGGACACAGGCAGACCCATAGACACACACACACACTCACATACACACACATGGACAGACACAGTGGAGACACACACAGTGGGACGTAGACAAATAACACTTAAGAGCGAAAATGCCAGCAGAGGATTCCAGGCCACAAAGAATTCTGTTGTTGTTGTTGTTGCTACTGTTGGCCAAAAGGCACGCGCCACAGCCAAGTCGCGCGTGCCACATACACACACACACACACACACACAGTTAAAAGCCACTCAGCTGCAACCTCAACAAAGACAACGACATTTTTTTACATTTTTACGCACACAGAAGTGAGATAAAAAAAAATATATATATATATATATATATAAATATATATATATTTAAAAAGGAATGTTTTCTAAGGACGCCGAACATCCTGCAGCACAGCGTGACAAAATGTTTTATATATATATATACACATAAAAATATATATAGATAGATATGTGTGAACAAAGCCTCGACTGGCTGCGAAGGCAAGTCCTGGCGTGCTTTTTGCTTCTATTCAAAAAAAAAGAAAAATAAAAAAAAATAGATAATGTGTGCTTTGTTGGGTTAGCCACTAGATACCCTAGCCAAATGGTTGTGGGGTGTTTAAACTGAAGCAGCATTTAAGTCTGTTTAACCTAAAAAATAATTATTTATTTAAATTTTAAAGTCTAAATGAAATTTGTAGTATTTAAGACTATAGTAAAGTATGCTAGACTAGAAGATACTGTGGACCTTAGTTCTTAAGCTGTTCTCGAAAAAAAATAAAATAAAATTTCAAGTCTCCAGCTTTAATAGATGCTGATATCATCGCTTTCATACATACGGATAGACGGACGGGCAGAATAAATCGATTATGAGGTAAACACGCCTTTTTCTTTAATATATAACTCATAATTCTAAACGAGAGTATCACAAAATCTTAAAAAAAAGAACCAGTTCTAAAGAATAAAACACCAATCAAAATGATGTTTAGTAAATTAAAAAGTTTGCTTAATTAAAAATCAACTGGATCCCTTTTACAGATATTTATTTACCAGCTCTTTAATCGAACAATTTTTAGAGTATCTTTAAACTAAAGAATCAATTCTTAAGAAAAAGCTTGATGAAAATGATGTTCAATATAAAAAAAATTAAAAGCAATTAACGGTCTTATCTAGAAAATTGCTGACAAGCAAGCATTTTAAATGATATTTCAGAACCTTAAGTGATAATCAATTCATGGGAAAAAAATCTCGATAAAAACGAAGGAATATGGAAAATGATTAGCAGATAAACTAATTATTAGTGCGAGAATTCTCAGACTATTTCAGAATATGGAAAAATATATTTTCAAATCTATGCTCAATAAGTTGAACAGTTAAGATAAATAATTTTACACAAAAGTCTAGCTAAATTTAGCTGAAAGTTATATCTAGGTTTTATAAGGTCTTAACTGATGGATCAATTTATGAGGAGAAATTGTGATTAAACTGTTGTCTAATATGAGAAAAAAATAATAGTTACAGTCTAGCTTAGATATATATTTATCTGTTCCATATACTATAGTCTATAATCCACATCTTTTTCTAGTTCACAATTTCTAGGGTATTTCAGAGTCGCTGCACTGCAAAGATTTGTATGAATTTCGTTGTCTCCAGATAAGTGCGGGCAACGGATTTATTTATGTTTAGAGCATTCCGCATGATGAGTGGCATGCCACAATGCCAAGCGACAACAACAGCAGCAACAACAACAACAACAAAAACAACAACAATAGAAGATAATTGTTGGGCATTGCGGTGGCATCTTTGCGGCTTTTGGCCAGCTTTTGACAGCGTGTTGAATGCGATTTTAATGAGCGGCTGTCAGCTGAAGACAACTTGCGGCTGCTTGTTGCATGGTTGCAAGTGCCAATAAAGCAAGAAAAACGGCTGAGCTTTAGTTTTTGATCATTAGCTGCTGCTGTAGGTGGCACAGGGACAGGCATGTGGCATGCGGCATGCGGCATGCGGCATGTTGCAAGCGCCTGCTTTGCATAGTGAGCGCACGCATAATCAAAAATCAAAAAACAAAAAACAAAGCAGCTCTAAGCCAACAGCCGGGCTGACTGCTAACCAAATGCAGCTCCAGCTGCCACGCCCCCCAGCCCCCGAACGCCCCCTTTTGATGTTTTCGAATTTTCGCTTTGGCTCAAACAGTTTTTGGTTTGTTGCCTTGGCCAAATGTTGTTTGTTGTCTTTGGGCCAACGAAACAGGACCTGCACCTGAGTCCTGTGGAGCCTTTGCCTCGGCCTCAGCCTCGGCCTCTGCTTGGAAATTGCGTTTCCGCTGCAGGAAAAGCCAGCATCAGAAAAAAAAGGAAAATGGCAAGAGAAAAGAGGGGGATGGGGTGGGTGAAGAGGAACAACAACATCCTTTGCACAGCCTCCTGCTGGACATCCTGCAGCGCCTTTGTGACCACACACACACACACACGTACGTAGATGCTTGAGTGTGTGTGTGTGTGTGTGCGAGTTTGTTTGTTTGGTTTTTGGCGGAAATTTTGCGCTTGCAAATCGCATGGAAAATTCGAGGCCCATCCTTAGAGCTCGGCCATGTCCTGGCAGCCATCGAAAGGATTTTCATTTGGCAGCTTAGCAACGATGCGGGTACACACGCACACACACGCACACACACACACGCATGCAGCTGCGACGAATCGCGCCAACGACTTTGGAAGCGGCTGAAGCAACGTATCCTGCTTCCAAACTCCTGCTCCTTGCCACACACACGCACACACACAGAGAGAGGGAGAGAGGCGCTGCTATGCAGCAGATGCAGCGAGGGGTGGGGGTGGGGGGTTGGTCAGGACAGAGCTTAACAACGGGCAACGGCCAACGGCCAACGGCGACTTGGAGCTCGAACATCGATTGAATTTATTTGCATTGTACGCAGCAGCAGCAGCAGCAGAAGCAGTAGAAAGAAGCGAATGAGAACGAGAAGGAGAACGAGAAGGAGGAGGAGAAGCTGCAGCAGGCTGTGGAGCTTCTCCTTGTGCGTGTGTGTGTGGAGGCTGGTTAACAATTCTTTCGATTTTCATTTCCGTCTGCAGCAGCAACAACAAATGCAAGAGGCGACCAGTCGAGGGGGGCGTGGCAGGGGACAAGGGACAGGGGGTGGGGGGATTACCGCACAAACATGGCGCAAAAATCATTAGAAACTCTTTTGTTAGGTAGCGCACGTTGCGTTTGGGGAAATAAAACTGGAGAAAACTTCAGCTCCGTTTTTTTTTCAGCAGCAGCAGCAGCAGAAAGTGGAGTAGGAAATGGGGAGCAGCAAAAAGGGAGAAGGAAATGGGGAGCAGGCGAGCGTGGACGACGCGTCGTATGCGCAATTTTCTAACGGCAACAGCACCGATCCAATTGACCAAGGCCTAGGCCTAGGGCCAGCTCCAGACCCCGAGCAGGAGTCGGAGCTGGAGTTGGAGCTGGAGTTGGAGCTGGAGTCGATTGCTGCCGCTCCTGCGGCTACTTCCATTGTTAGAGGGCTGCCCGTTATGCACACCCGCACACACACACCTCTAGCAGGTTGTGCCTGTTGTTCTATACCCTGCAAGCCGTGCAAAGAGGTAAACAGGGTATCATCAGGCCGAGCCTTTGAAGTATGTCGTCTCCCTGATCAGGCATCCCATTTCATCAATGATTACGCATATTTCTAGGTACTTAACATGCATTGGCATATCGAACAGGGTATCTGCTAGTCGATCACACCCCAACGCAGCTCCGCCTGCTGTTGTTTTTGCCGCTGGCTTTCGTTGGCGCTGCGTGATCTACACTTTAAGCATTAAGCAGACTTTGCCGCAGTTGCAAATGCAGCAACTAAAAAGGAAACAGAAAATGAAAAAAGGAAAAAGGAAAAGCTGGAAACGCTGCAAAAAATGCCTTTGAGCAAAGCCACGTTGCAAACAATGCATCGGAGGCAAGTGGGAAGGCGCAAAGGATGCGCCTGCATCCAAGGATTATTCCGTTGTCTCGCACAATCAAATGCCGCACTCGATTGTGCCGATTGTATTGGCAAGGATCTATAGCAAGGACCAAAGGTGCCTTCCATAGGCTTCGCGGCATCAGAACTTCAGGCATTGAGCTTTACCTTGCACATAATTATCCCTAATTGTGATAGTCGAAGCTGACTATGAAAATAGAAAAGAAAAACGATAAGAAATATAATAAGCTTTTCTTTTATTCATTTATTATGCTAACTTATATAACAAACAAGAAGTTAAGCCTTATCGTTTTTCATTTTTCTCATTTATAAAATCTTCATTTATGAATTTTACACATGTTTTTCACAGTTTTTATTGTGGCTTTTCTCTGCTGAAAAATTTGCATTAAAAAAAAGAATGAAATAGAAGTTTGAATGTAAATATCAAAATTGTATTTAAATATTTATTTTCTTTTTATTTATATTATACGATACAATATATTACTGTACTATTCTATACTATTATATTATTATTACTATTACTATTATTCTATACTATACACTATAAGTGAATTATAAAGATCTTACTTCATAGCAAAGTTTTGCCCATCTTAACTTTCCTTTGCACATAATATACTATAAATTTGTAAATTGTTTGTATGTGTAAATATTTATAACTATTTGTTGAATTAAAAAAATAGAGATATTAAAAAATTATTTGGGATTCCAAGCTATTTGTTTACACTGTATTTTTCACTCATCCAATGTTAACAATAATATTATTATCTTCATCTCTTAAGCAACTTTCTTATTTTGAAGACTAACAAAAAGTAGTGTTAAAGGAAGCTTTAAATATTTATTGATAGACAAACTGATTGATCAACAAAGATATGAAATTATAGAATCTTTTTATTTTTAATGGTTTTTTTTTTTTTTATATATAGATGTTTATTATTGAAGTATCTTAAATTTATTATCTAAATAAGCTTAAATGTTATTTGTTGCTCCTTTGCTTTCAAAAGTGAGTGAAACTCTTCTAGGATAAGTATTATGTTAGGTTGGTATATTATAGAAGATGATTCTTAGATTTGGTAGTTGGTAAGTTTTTATAGCCTACTTTAAGCTTCTTCTTTTAACCATCCTTACTCTTCAGTTAAGTGAAACTCTTCCTGAATCATTGATGAGGTTTCTCAGCTTAGCCTCAACTTTTCTATAGGCTCTATATGACATAGAAGGATATATTTGGTTGGGATAACTCAGCTTAGCTTTAATAGTGTCCTTAAACTTCCATCAATTTCCTTTTTTTAGAAGTTACTAATGCTATTATCTCATTCATTAGATCTACGTTATACATTATGAATCTTAGATTAGATATTCAAGTAAACCTCTTCTTGAACACCTCTTCTATAGGTGTGATATATGTGATATAGAAGTAAATATCTTATATAGAAGTTGATTCTTGGATTTAATAACCGAGCTGGATTTAACAGTTAGTCTAACCTACTTGCAAATTCCTTCCCCCTTTTAAGCTAAGTGATCCACTTCTCGAATAACTGTTTCACTGCGTGTTCCCGAACCAGTTCCATTTCGGAGCTCGGAAAGTGTCCCTTTGAATGCTCTTTGCAGAGCACTCAAGTCTTTGCCTCTGCTGCTTCTTCTTTTTGCTCCCATTTTCATTTTCATTTTCATTTGGCTGCGATGCTTTGTTTTCTTTTTGGGGAACAGACGTCGAATACCCTCGACGCAGCTCTTCAGAGAGTTGCTCGCTTTTTGATAGCTTTGTTGTCCACTTCGATTTGTAGGTTAGGTATTTGCCTATAAAGCTGTCCGGCTGCCATCTCCAGAGACATTTCCTCCTTCTGCTCTTGCACTTGCTCTTGCACTTGCTCTTCTTCTTCTTCTTTCCAGTGGCAATGTCCATTTCCTGTCGCCAATTCTTTGACTCCGAACTCTTTCGCTTTGCTGGCGGATGTCCTTTAACGTGGTTTCCACACCGCTGCCCACACACAATTTCTTCCTCTTTTTCTATTTTTCTATTTTTCGATTTTTTGTTGCATTTGTTGTATTTTTTAGTACGTTTTTTCACGCTTTTCCCCCAATAATTTGCACTTTGAAATTTCCTACTCGCCACGGCCAAGCGGAAGCCAATACTCGCTAGTTTTTCTATCTATTTTTTCCATACTTCAATTTTTAGCTTCTTTTTTTTTTTTTTGCTGCCATCTTTGAGCTTGGAAAAGCGGAAAGGGCTTTCATTTCCGGCGTGCAGCGGCGCAACAGAAATCGACTTGAAAAAATTCAAAATTTACACAATTTTCGAAATCAAGAATAACTGTTTGCTTTAGCCATCTCTCGAAGAGCTCTTCTATTCATCGTAACTTTCTTACAGATACATTTTGGCAGAATCTATCTAGATGTACCGGACAACATTACATAATACGATATTTTATAGTAGAAGGATCGTATATGTAAGGCTGCAGATTCTTTTATTCCTAATTAATTAATTAATTATTAGCAAAGATTATGCAGAGCAGATTTTCAGAAACCTCGATTATATTATATTAGAGATGGATTATATAAGTGAGGTCAGGCTGTGGATTCCTAGATTCGACGCAAAGCAAAATAAATATATGTTAAATATTATATTATGCAAGAGAATCATATATTTTGGATTATGCTGAACAGATCTTTAGTATACTGGATTATATGTTTTGCATGTATTATAAATTATATTATGTTTAAGAATAATCATGAAAGTTAGGTTAGATTCTTAGATTCCTGGACTGCATTTTATATATTATATTATATTTTTTTTTATAAAAGAATGTCATGAGTTACAGTAAAGCTTTCGTTAAAGAAACCGGAAGGGAAAGTTCCTTTATATAAAAAATCATAATATGAATATTTGTATGTCAATCAAGATTATCTTCTTATACATAGTCTAGAAATTTTACATAACTCTAAAGCATTTACTACTAAAACTAAGGATTAATTTATATGCTCTTGAATTAAGCATCTCAAGCAGATATTAAATTTATAGAAAGCATAAAATTGAACACTAATAGAGGAATATATGACTTAACAAAGAATTTTCAATATGAAGAACTTCGTTATAAGGAAAAACTCAGTACAATGAAATCGGAATAAAGCAAATTAAAATAGTTGCTAATTTTAAAAATAATCGAATAAATAAAGAAAAATAAACTATAGACGCATACAGATATAGATAAAAACCATATTATGATTAGTTAGTAAATATAAACAAATCAAAACAAATGTGAAACAAAAACAATTCAAACAAAGTTAATTTATTGCCAATCAAATTATTTTCTTAAGAAAAACTCATTTATTTTTTTTGCAGCAAGTTTTTTGCTCAATACACGTTTTTTATAAAAGAGAACGAAAATGTTTGCCTCAGCGAGCATTTACTGTACCCACAGATACACAAATACATATAAGCACATTTAATTGTCCGATAGAAACTATTTAATATATACAAATATATAAAGCAAATGATTTTGATTCGCTTTTGTAAATTCGTTCGGCGAAAATCGTTTTTGCCGAAGTTTGGCTGCAGGCCGAAGAGGCGCTTATAAATATTTACGATGCTACGCTTTTTTCTACACACACCCACACAGATTTATATATATATGAATTTTATACATATATATTTATATATATATATATTTAAAATGGCAGCCAATGGGCGTGCAACACGAAGCGTGCGAACGGCTCGACGAAGCACGAAGCACAAAAAGGCCAAAAAAAAGCGAGAAAGCAAATCAAATAAAATATGCAAAATATACAAAAACAAACGCACACACACACGCACGAGTACTCTCACACACACACACACACAGGCAGGCAGGAGCTTTAGTTTAGTTGTTGTTATTGGTTGCGCACATGTCAACCTTACAACAACAACAGCTGGGAGGCCTACAAGCAACAACAACAACAGCAAGAGCAACAACAACTATGCGAGCTGCATATTAAAAATGCGTTCGTGGCGCCGCCTACCGCGTGACGTCATCAGCACGAACAACAACAACAGCAACAACAACAGCAGCAGCAAATTCGCTCGCATTTTGCATTTCCTCTTTGGCCACTGCACATCTTTCTGCTTATTGCTTTTGCTGTTGTTTTTTTGCTGTCGGTTTTGTTGTTGTTTTTTGTTTTTTTTTTCCTTTTTTGTTGCGCAAAGTTTTTGCTCTTTTTTGGCTTGCCAATGAGCGACGTCTAAGAGAGCGCCGCAGCATTGCTCGGCTCGCTCTCGCTCTCGCTCACACGCGCGCTGTTCAAGTGGGTTGTAGGGGGGTCGCCGCTCTCTCACCTTTGCTGCTTCGCTGCTCTGCTTGTGTGTGTGTGTGTGTGTGATTGTAGGGAGCGCCAAGCTTGCGCGCTCGCTCACACCCGTGCAGTTGGCCGCTTGCTGAGAGGGCGTGGCCAAGTGCTGTAGTTTTTCTGTGCTCTTTGCGCAGTAGTTGGCCTAAGCAGCAGCAGCAACAACAACAACAACTATGAATGGCTGCAATAAGCTGAAGATTGCCGTCGTCGGGGGTTGCGCTAAAAACTATTTGCAACATTTTCTTACTGGACCAAACGCAGCAGCTTCTCTCTTTCTTTCCGGCCAAAAGAATGAGGCTGCTGCTGCTGTTGCTGACCCTGTTGCTGTTGTTGCTGTTGCTGTTGTTGCGGCTGCGGCTGCGGCTGCTGCATTCGGCCTGTTTTGCAGTAGGCGCAGTTTTGGTTGTGCGTATCTTGACGTTATTCGCGATTTTTATGTATTTGCCTTATTGGCTCGCAGATTGTCTGCACCCCCACCTCTAAACTCCTTGCCACATTCAATTTATGCTTCGTCAACAAAGCTCAAGTTGAGGCTGAGGCTGAGCCGCAGCAGCAACAAGACTGAAATGAACTACAGTAAAAATGCATGCTAAGCCTTATTTTTATTAATATTAAATATTTATTAATTATTTATGAAATCCAAAAGTCTCCGCTTATTCATTAACAAATGTTTACTTAACGCGCCGCAAGATCACAAAAGGCTAATCAAAGAGCACGCATAACGGACTTGCCTCTCTCTTAAGCAGCAGTCGTGGCTTCTCTTAAGACGCGCTGCTCTACGAATTCGCCGCAAATAAGCGGCATAACAAGTGCGGCGTTTGCTTTACTGCTTCTCTCGCTCTCGCGCTCGCGCTCGCTTCGTTGCTCTCACACCCAGGCTCTCGCAGCGCCGACGACGACGCCGGCAGCGCAGCGACGCTGCGTTTCGAGTTTCATTCATTGTATCTGTTAGATACTTTTGCCGAGCAATCAGTTCGTATTTAACTTTCGTCGTGAATGCAACGCAACGTTTGTGAAGCAGCGTACGCAAAAGCCAGACAACAACAACAACAATAATAACAACAAAAACAATAACAATAACAATAATAACAAGCGAATGTGCCGCTAAAACGTCGTCGTTTGTACCGTTTGTTGTCGTCGTCGCAGTCGCAGTCGCGTGTTTGTGTTTGTGTGAGTGTGAATGAAACAAAAAACCAAAAGCAACAAATAAGAAAATTCAAAATAACAACAACAAGAAAAACAACGCAATGTGTTGCACGCGCTGCACAAACTGAAACTGAGAAACAGAAACCAAAACAGTGAAAGAAACAACAACAAAAGCAACAACAGCAACAAATGTGTGACAAGAAAACCTTGGGAAAAGCTACGTGGAAAACTGAGAGTCAGATTTCGTGTATGTGTGCGTATTTATGTATGCCATAAATAATTATGATTATTATAATAATTGCAGTGTTTGACAGCAATCACGTAACGCAACGTAACGTAACGTAAGCGTAGCGTAATGTATGTGCTGTACATATCTATGATATATCTATATACATATATATATGTATGTTTCTATATAAATTATCAAAGTGCCTTCTCATACACTCACATTTTACAGCTTCCTGCTGCTGCTTCTTCTTCTTCTCCTCCTTCTTCTTCTTCGCACACAGCTGAAGAAATTGTAATTTATAAATTTATAACGTGTGCACGCCCCCAACCCCCAACCACCCACCCCCACCCACTCGATAGCTCGTAAAAAGTGTTTGTTGTTGTTGTTGTTATTGCCGTTTGGCATCTTTTTTGGCCTCGAAGCGAAGTTTTTGGGCGCCCAGCAAAAAACTTACGCGACGTCCTGTTTGGCTCCTTGTTGCCCGCCAAAACACACACACACAGACACACACACACACACACACACACAGAGGCAAGCACGCACACAGCAGAGGGCCATAAAAAGGCAGCAACAACAACAACAACAACAACTTTGTGTAATTTATTATTTGCTGCATAAATAATAAA